>OX388201.1:29290700-29890700 GCA_947578815.1 Epinotia ramella
GCCGGCTGGCACGAGGAGGGCCCGCTTAGGATGCGTTGGGGAAGGACCGCAGAGGAAGAGGAATGCCGGTGTTACGGTGCGCCGCTTTCCTTATCCCTGCGGCCGAGACGTGGTCGGTGGCGGAACCACAGACCTGCGCTACCACCACGAACTTCGAAAGTCGAAGTTCGGGTATTTCCATCTCTATCGCGCTCCCTTAATCGAGTGACAGGGATGCATGTATTACGAACTTCGACTTTCGAAGTTCGTAGTAGCGCCGCTGAGCCAGCACCGGCACACTCGTAGCGGCAGTAGGTGCATTAGCCGATACGGGAGTCCCACATAAGACTCTATCAACACCAAAATGCCCTTGAAGATTTTGGATAGCGCGCACACTGTCTATTTGTATCGGAGTAAAAGAGAGCGAGTTTTAATGGGTTTTTGAAGATAAATATTGAAATAAAAAAAGGGTGAATTATTTGTGAAATATGACTCGCTAGCGGTTTAGGTATGAATATGTTGACTTCATGTTTTTAATTGCAGACCCATACGTCAAAAAAATAAAGACATAGGACCGTTTAATGTGATTTTAAGACCAATCTTTGCAATTATTTTCTATCGAGCCGATTTCGTCAAATTATGTATCGAGCCCGTCTACGGTCTTTGAAATATGGTAAATATTAACATATATTTTATTTGATGTGCTAGAACTAACATTTTTTCTTAAAAAACTGCTTAAAATATCACATCACATCAATTTCACCAAATTAGGTCTTGTCAGCCTCATAACTACTCGGATTACCCCCTGCGCCCGGGTAGTATATGCGTATAACACAATTCCCCCCTAAACAAAAAAAAAAGGTTTCCAAATGTATCGTTATCGTTCGGCTCTTTCTAGACGATAACGCGTGGGAAATCACTGTTCTAACACAAACGCTTTTGGATAGATTGAAATAAGCCCGGTCAAGTGGGAGTTGGACTCCCGCACCGAAGGTTCCGTACAAATTTGTAGGTATCTAAGTGTCATTAATTGAAAATCATATAGGTATTTAGGTGCCGTAAAGATAATTAAAATGTGTATTAGCTTGTGCTAATGAAGCTCTTTCATTACGGCACGGCACCCCCATTATATATAGTACAGTCTCTCCTACCTTTAAATCAACGGCAAGTGATATGCGTCAAATCTTAATATGCGCCAAATGCAGCATAAACAAAATAAACATGCGGCATGATTAGTTTTTCATAGCTCCAACGGATTACAGACCTGAGTATATGCTGATAATTAAAAAAAATACTCGTTCGGGAAAAACTGGTCCTGAGGAAAAGAGTCTTGACTTTACAACTAGGCTTTATAGGAAAGGATCCCAATAAGGGGTTCTTTTTACAAGCTTTATATTAACTTGACTTGTTCGTATGTAAGTAAGTTGTCCGTCAAATCTTGCAAGTTAAATTTGACCCAGTTCCCGGTGACCAATTGAGCTGAAATTTTGGGTATAAGTATAGTTTGGATGACAATGCAATATTATGGTACCATCGAGCTGATCTGATGATGGAGACAGAAGGTGAACTCCGTAATAAAACCACATAACCCCATCGAGTCTGGGCTCGTTAGAATCGTCTTAATGAGCAGTTGATGACGGTATACAGAAAGGTACAGTCGGCAATAAAAGCTTGTACCAAAAATGAAATTTTTGACAGAAACTTATTCCTTTTGAATTTGAATTAGTATCGTATCTTCTTACGGTTTCGTCCTAACAAGATACGATAATTCAAATCATTGTGAGAGTTATAATGAAAGTGACACGTTAGAATCAATTAAATTATGGAAAGAAATGTAAAGTTAGGTCAGATATTTATGCCTGTGTTGAGTGTGACGGTATGTTCCTTTACCCTGCCTACAGGAAAAATTAATCGTGTTGGAGGTAGCTAAGCTAAACAATTGTTTGTATCTTACAAAACTTGGTTGGAGACGGATGCACCGATATTCGATTGAGATTGAAATAGCAACTAATGAAGTGCCAAAGGTGATCCTTGTGGAATCGACGGAAGTCTTCAAATATTATCGGGCCACATACAGCGATTGGATTTTTCTCTAATAACCAACGCATTTGCTCTTGGAAATCAGTTCATGTGGTAAATTGTTGTGTCTGTCTGAAATGACACTGTTTAATTTTTATTTTTATTTAGAGATTTATTATAAGCGTAGATTATACTATGCTCATTAGAGCCTATGCTCCTACGATTACGAGGAATCCAACGACACCTTATATTTAAAAATCCATCAAGTCGTTTGGACTGTAGCCCGTGAAATTTCATGTCTACATATACATATATTAACACACATACATACGCTCGAAAAACATAACCCCTCTTCTGAGGCAGTTGGGTAAATATTACGGATACTAGGGGGCAAAATACAAAGTCTAGTAATAAAGTCAAATGAGGTATCACATGAAAGGACTTCAATTGCATATTCTGAAACAGTTTTTCTTTTTTCTACAGTTAATATATTTTTGAAGTGAAAACTTCTTTAGCGGCGCTGAGCACTTTTTGGGATGGGGAAAAATTGTTAAATACGCGACAGAGTTTTGTGACGTCAGATGTGAAGGAGGTCACTTTTTGCTGCTAGCCGATTCGACTTCATTCAAAACTGAACACTATTCGTAAGAGTATAAAGCCGTTAAACACTTTTTGCAATAGCATATTCTGCAAATCAATTTGTAATAATACCAACGCATCCTTCACCGTTTTGCTATTGAGAAAATTCGAATAGTTCGAATTTGGGCGTTATTCCTAAAGAGATAAAGCTTAGAAAAATTATTACCAACGGCAAAAACAAATTGATATTTTGGTCGCCACCGCCGTTTGCTCTTGTGCTGTTCTTGCAAATTCGAATAGGTCGAATTTAGACGTTATTCCTAAAGAGATAAAGCTTTGAAAAATATTTGGCAATGGCAAAAACAAATTGGTATTGTGTTTGCCGCCGCCCGTCGGCGCGCCGACGGGCCCGTCCGCCTAAGTAATTGATCATTGTTTATAAATTTGCGTCAAATTCATTTTTAGGGTGACACCGTAAGATGTCACGTGACCTGATCGAAAAACTGTTACAATGTTATTGAGTTTTCACTTCTGCCGGCACTCCCGGAGTGCAACCCGGTCTTTTTTTTAATTACCGTCGCCCCATTACCGCTGAAAAGGCGCATGTTAGTAACAATATGCACAGATAGATGGCGATATTTGCATGACGTGCGCTGTTAAGAAACTTCTACGTACCTACTATGCGCTGTTTAGATTTATCCGGAATCGGGCGGGGAAAGACGGAATAGCTTTGTGAAAGCTTCTGCGGAACCCTCGGTGTGTGACTAAGACTCGCACTTAACCGGTTTTTTGAGAATCATGTCGTTTCGTGGATGTCGAATAGAGGCAGGGCATATTTTTTACAAAGTTTATATTGTCTTGTCTTGCGTTCGTTCACCAGTATGTGCAGGTTAAATCTAGCAGGTCAAACTTTCTGAAGTTACAGTAGGTACGGATTATATGAAGTTTCAACAGTTCAGGTGTTCCCTAAGTGATCAGAACTTAGGTACCTACCGTAAGTCAAATTTGACTGATTGATTCCCTACGTTCGATTTAGCTCACATTTGACATACATTATGTAAATCGGACTACAATAACATAGTACGATAAAGCTGGCCTGATGGTGATGCAACCCCATCGAGTTATCTCGTTAGAATCGTCCTTGTGAATTCATCAAACGGCAAAGAATAGTTGAGTCTGTAATAATGAATTTGGCAGTGTTGGATTGGAAATGTGTTCCGCTACTTTTTCCTTATCAAAAGTTTTTTTCCCAAACCTTCTTAAAGTTCTATAGCCTACTTAAGGTAGGCTACTTTTTTTTTACTTTTATACTTTTTGCCGATTCAAACTGTTCGGTGCAACGCACCTAACACGTGATTTAGCATCGCGCGTCCCGTCAGCAAAAGACGCATTGAGCAATAATTTATATTAACCTCGATTTAGTGTACTTTTCGGCTCTATCGCGACCGGGTGCATTCGAACATTAACATTTGACATTTTCAACATCTTTCTAACATATCTTTATAACATTTGTAATTTTAAGATTTTAAGACAATAAACAATTTTAATACGTCTCTCCGGACTTTCTCACATTCAAGCTCACCCGCACCCGAATACAAACATTAACGAAAGTGTAAATATATACCAATCTACCATTGGACAAAGTCAGGAGGGCGGCGTCTAGTGCTCAGCAGACCGTAGCTATATATTGTGCATTTGACCAGCGAAGGCCTCTGGTTTGTCATGCTTCGGTAACAGCCAATCGCAAGCGTATAAGAATATTTATTATGTAGCTAATTAACCACATAATAATGATTAAAATGTTGGTAATTTTCAACAACGTCTGACCGTCTCGGTAATAGCTGATCATAATATCGACGAATTTGTGTAAAAGCCTATAAATATTGGAGGTTTAAATGTGTCTACAAGGTAGTAAATATGTCCATAGTCAGTGAAATCAATACTTCAGAGAGCTGACTTAGGGCGTGTTTCCACCAATGCTGTGCGAGGCAGCGGAGCACGTTATCCACGTTAATCCCCTAGCCTGATCCCCCAGGGGAATTAGCGGCAATTATTTTATATTCAACTAGGAAAAAATGATAATGTTCGGTTATGGCGCTTCGCCGGACGCTACCGCGTCACGCTCGCTTCGCTCGCTCGGCTCGCGCGCTGTAGGGTCGCAGTTCAACTAACAACCTAACCGTTTTTTTCCCCTGGGGGATCAGGCTACGGGATTAACGTGGACAACAGCCAGCGGAGCGGTGTACGTGAATAAACCACCATAGCATTGTTAGCCTCGCTCAAGCATATCTTCCTATTTTGTGGATTTCATCCTCCTACACCTCACCACTAGAACACTTAGCTCTAGAGTATACTCTCCCCTGCGGTCACGGTGCTTTGTTCCGCTCAATTTAGTTCATCTACTTCACATCCTAATGTAATTTCTATACATATGATTCTCGCCCTTATTTCGTAATTTTGACTCGGTGTGCGTAAAAGCGAGCACGCGATACATAGGTACCCTTTATACACCGTTTGGAGGTTTAGGACACATAATCTAGACAGTATTGCCACCTACGTTGAAATTAACTATCAGTAAAACCGACCGGTTAAAACCCTGAGGAGGACTATCTGGCTCAACGTATTGCATTAATATTAAATTGACTTTTGTCGCGGGCGCTCGCTTTGAACCAATATGTTGAGTCATATCTACCTCCATCAGGAGCAAGCGTCAGCTTTAACCGACCGGTTGAGCTTAACTTCATGTTCAGAAGTTTCATAACTCAGCAATATTTTGAAAAGTATTTCACATAAGCATTCTTAACTGAAAAGTATGGTGCTGTGTTAGTGAATTATGCAATGAGTATATTACAACCGTTATTAGACATTCCATTATTGCAGTATGAAATGTGGTATCTGCTAAGAATTAATACGAGTAGTCCGTTGCAGTTGATCCATTTTTTGCCCCCAAGAGTTAACGCCAATGCGGTGTGTATATTTAGTTGCTAAGGCAGTCACGTGAGACTTTTATGAATTTTAAACAATTTATGTATGAATGTATGAATTTTAAACCAACATGTAATGTAGTCGATTCGAAAATATTCGTTTTCTCTTAACCCACGAATGACAAGCAAAGCAGGAATCTATTTGCACTACCTAGGTATTGCCTCAATCTTGTTTGTTTGTTTATTTTGCCTTCAAATATTTGATAATTAAATGCGATAAAGTACTGGGTAGCAATTTTCTCCATCGTCAGGGACAAACACAGATCTTTAGCCTGATTCCATTAATCAAAAATTCCAATTGGAATTACTGAATGCCATTGTTCTACGTAGAAAGGCTATTTTCGAAGTGTTCTTCATTAATAACTAGTTTTGCAATACAAGTTAGGTGACAGTTAGGGGAAGGGGTGACGGAGAGGCGGGGTAGTATAATGTAATGACATACGTCGCTCATGGCACGTCGTGGTGAGTGCGCCGGGGCGGCGGCGCCGCCGGGCCCGGCTCGGGCGCTCCGGGGGCGCGGGCGCTGAACGAAAGTTCGACGTGAGATCGAGCGCGCATATGTAAATATCGGCACATTTACAAGCGAAAGGGTTCACCAGAGCGGCGCACTAACGCAGCGCGGGAACCAGTCCGGCGAGATTCCTACGCTGTCTGCCGATAGAAAAATGCCGAGTCCATCACTTGATGCGGTGTGGTACGCGACGCGGCCGCTGCTCGACTGCCGCCGCCTCCCTCTCGCCGCAGCACCGCTGGTATATTTATCACTTAATTATTGAACTCGTCTGTGCAACAATTATGGAACAGCTCGCAACTGGGCGAGCGCAGGAGCTGCGCGGCGCTACCGCGTCTGCGCCGCGGCGTTGCGTCACGCGTCGCCGCGCCCGCACGGCCGGCCGCCGCCAGCGCAGGCCTTCAGATTTTAATCTATGTAAGCCACTAACCAATCCGATGCTCACCTGTTATTCATTTTAAACATTAACCTCCAACTTGTATCTTGTAAATATCTTCCTGCCTTTTGTTTCCGTGGTAGGTACGTATAGGTACTGATGTTTATTCATAGCAAACTGCTGTTAAACTGTAAATATAACATATAAACGCAACTAGGTACCTATATGTTTACATGACAGATACCACCCGATAAGCTTTAACTTATGACCTTACAACTATACTGTTTATTTATAATGTAAACAGTTCATGCCTACTTGTTCAGATGGCATGGGTACTCACGTTATCTCGTGTATTCTGGAACAAGTTCACATCGCTTCGAAGCTTTTATTACGTAGGTAAGTAAACGAATTTTAACTTACTTACATCTATGTTTCAGTTAACATTAAAGAAAAAAAAAACTGTTGGGGATAATATAGGAAGGGGCTGCATTTATACCTAGGTAGGAAAAAAATAAATGCCTGTCTCCATTTGATATGACCGTTCACCTACCTAACAGCTGTTCTCTACTAGATATTCAATCTAAGATCAGAGATAGAGCTACCACGGAAAAGACCAGACTACCATCTATCTCCCCACTTTTGTACGTGTACTGTGCACTTTTGTACGAACGTAATCAAGGAATGTAAACAAGAAATTGCTACCGTTTTGAGTTAAGTACTTAGTGAATTTATCCTTGACAAACGGTGTCTTCCCAGAACCTCTAAAGATGTCCTTAATCAAGCCATTATTCAAAAAAGGTAACAAAGAAAGTGTAGAAAACTATAGGCCAATCTCACTCCTTTCCGTGATTTCAAAGGTATTCGAAAAGACATTCCATGTAGGTACGTTTAGTATCGTATCTTGATAAATTTAAAATTATCAAAGCTGAACAGTTTGGTTTTCAGAGAAGAAAATCTACAACATTAGCTGCCTTCACCTTATCTAATAATATTCTTGGATATATGAACATGAGCGTTCCAGTAACGGCCATTTTTTTCGACATGAGCCGTGCTTTCGATTTTGTTAACCATGAAACCCTCCTAGCCAAATGTGAATTGTATGGTATAAGAGGTGTAGCTAATGAATGGCTCAAGACCTACTTGCATGCCAGGACACAATATGTTGAAGTGACCCAAATTGACTCCACCAATACTATCGTAGCGCATAAATCACTCACAAAAACTAACAGGGTTGGCATTCCACAGGGGAGTATCATGGGACCCCTACTATTTTATTATATGTGAACGCCCTACCAAATGTAACGAATTTTGACTGCACGCTTTTCGCTGACGATTTGTCCATTGTCATACCCTGTCGTGATCCTAGGACATATAATAGTGACATAAATGATACCATAACTGAAATTATGGCATGGTTAGGGAAAAATAATCTAAGGGTTAACATTGATAAAACTACATTTATACAATTTTTAAATAAAAACGGCAGTAAATATTCACTAAATGTAGTTTTTGAAGACCAGATTTTAATAGAATCTTCTCACACAAAGTTTCTAGGTATATGGATGGACGAAACAGAACTTCATGGAAAGAACACATTAATAATTTATGTAGCAAGGTAAACTCATTTTCATACGCTTTGTGGAAACTTACAAAAGTCAGTACTAAAGAAGCTGCTATACAGGCATATCATGGCTACATTTGTTCTCTGCTTAGATATGGCATTCTTCTCTGGGGCAATTCTAGCCATCTGAGACGTGTATTGATTGCACAGAAACAATGTGTAAGAGATTTATGCAATGTAAATATGCTGACATCCTGTAAGCCATTATTTAGAGACTTAAAACTATTGACTGTACCGTGCATATACATATATGAAGTTTGTTTATTTGTAAAATTTAATCCAAACTTATTTAATAAAAAAAGTGACTTCTGTAAATTTAACACCAGATACCCTGATCGACTGGTTATTCCGCATAAAAGAACGAAATTGCATGGCAATAATGCATATTGTATGTCAATTAGTATATATTGAACTTACTTTATTTCAATGTAGACTAAAAAAATGGCTGATACAAGAATGTTTTTACAGCGTGAATGATTATTTTGAATATTTTTAAAAATCTTGACATGTTTATTTTTATATCTATAGGTTGAGCAGTGACATTTTATCTAAATTATTTATTTGTTGACATTATTAGTATTCTGAATTGTACATCATTATTGGGAATTTGTGATTAATAACTACTCTTATTGTTGAATTGTTTTCGTTTTGCATGCCAGCTACTGGTGAAATGTGTGTTCCATTTGCTTGTATACTTACCATCTTTATGTACCATGTTTTATGCAAATAAATGAATTATGAATTATGTGTGGCAATACGTTTATTGGGACTTCAATAATCTATAAGTATATCTATCTTTTATATACACATATATGATCGTAGGTACTGGACTACCGGCAGATACTACTGACAAAGCAAAGCACTACAGTGTAATGGCCTGCTTCCGCGGGCCCATCCACCACCCCGACTGACCAACCGTAGCACTTATCCAACACACCGACCGAGCAGCCCGTGCCTGTCTGTGGCAGGCCAGGCTGAATTCGCGACTCTCGCTGGGATGGCATTATTTTGTCGTTAAACTCATGGCAGCATATCGTTGGATAGCTCGTTCAAAATTATTATGGGTTTTTTAAAACCATTTTTCAAATCAGTGATTCGTTTGCGAGATAATAGTAATAATAATAACCCCTCCAAAGGGATCACCTTGCCGTGGTGGGGGGGCTTACGGGTTGGTGACACTACCAAGGTCAAAACATCTAGACCACACCCCAGTATGGGAGATACTAAAACATCCCTTCCCAAACTAAGATCCCATCCCTCCCTCTTTCCTATACTTTCTTCTTCTTCCCTTTTAAAGTAATTATGCAGCTACGATCGAGAAGTTTACGTCCAGGGCCGCTGCCCGAGGGTAATCGTCGGGGCGCATCTGGAGCCGTTGCTGGATGCCACAGCATGCGAACCAACGGCGATGCGGAGTTGAACAGGCGGGCTCCCATCGAACAATCTGTTACAGCCGCAGTCGGGCCGCTGCCCGAGGGCGATCGTCGGGGCGCACTTGGAGCCGTTGCTGCGTGCCACAGCATGCGATCCAGCGGCGATGAGGAGCTGAGTAGGCGGGCTTCCATCGAAGAATATACTACAGCCGAAAACCCCTCGATCCGTGCATCATCCACTACATCGTTGTGTCCCTCAATTCCTTCGTCGTCAGTTTCTTTGTTTCCATCAGTTCCGTCATCACCAGCTTCCTATTTGAACTATTCTGATTCCGAGAGCGCGTCGTCAACGTGTACATCATCTCCTAACTTTATTAGTACGGCCGAGGACGTTGTGCAGGAGGCAAGCACTGCCAACCAACCTGCACCCGCCACGGCTGATCCAAATGTGCGCAAGAAATGGTCTCGCGAAATGAACATTTTTATCTTGCGCACGTACTTTAGAATCACTGCTCTTGAAACCGAAACCAGAAAATATTTATCACAACTACACGAGGAATTTAGCCTAAAGTTTCCGTTATTTAAAGTCAGCAAACAGCGCCTAGGGGACCAACGTAGGGTATTACAGAAATTAGAAAACTTGCAGAAAATGATCTTAAAAATTCACCGTCTCATCCCCGTCAATCCCAATCAGCCACACAGAACAGTGACCAACGAATGATCTGGACAAATGAGATCAACGAGTCTATAATAAGAGAGTACTACAAAATAACACTACTAGAAACAAACACGACAGCATACAGAAAAACTCTTTATAAACTATTATCGCAAAGCACCCTCAGTTTTCACACGTATCTGAGCAGAGGATAGCAGACCAGCGAAGAGCTATCATTAATAATAAATACGTGAGCGAACAAAGACTGCAGGAGATTAAACTTGAAATTTCGCGTGAGCTAGCGATAATTGATATTTCTCAAAATACAGATCATTTATCCGATATCGACACAAGGACCGGCCCAGAGACTGACTTATTTCCTGAATCTCCTACAGTAAATAACACCCCTGTTAGCAACTACGAAACTCAAACCGACCATTTAAGTGCCACTGACAACGAACCACTACTGAGCTATCTCTCCCTAACAAAACAAAAGGAGATTGAACAAACGTTTTTAGCCGCTCAGGTTCAATTTAAGATTAGAGAATCGCATTACACCCACCAATATAGCAACCAACCCCCTTTGTGGCAAAAGAGACTACAGGATAGAATAACAGATTTAAGAACTAAGATAGGCCGACTGACAGAATTTATTAACGGCAATCTTAGCCCAAGACTGACGAGACATATAAATGCAATCAAAAGACAGTATAAACTCCACTCTCGACATGAACCGGAAAATACGGAACTAACTCATTTCCTCGATACCCTCAAACAAAAACTTAGCGCACTAACTAACAGACTCCGTAGGTACAAACTCACGACCCTCCGCAAAACAAAGAATATGCAATTTGTTAATAATGAAAAAGTATTTTACAGGACATTACAAAACTCCCACAATAGTGTAATTGTATATTGTGAGATAAATAAATCATATCATATCATATCATATCATAATAATACCCGTGAACCGGGACAAGACCCTAATAGCAACTCTGAATCTCCCACTGCGGAAAACCTGCATCACTTCTGGTCCGAAATATGGTCTAAACCAGTGGAACATCGCAATTCTGAATGGATTGAGACAGACAACCAATCGCTTAGTTCCGTACCTGATATGACATTTGAACAGATCAGCCTTGACCAACTGCAAACAGTCATACGACAGAAGACTCATAACTGGAAAGCAACTGGCTTCGATAACATCCATAACTACTAGCTTAAGAAACTCACCTATTTACATCCGATTCTGCTTAGACATATTAATGAATTCATCCATAATCCTGAAACATTACCGCCATATCTTACGCAAGGTACTACATATCTCTGGTAAGAAGCCAATTAGAATGTAACGCGGCAATATGGGCTCCGCATGAGGCCAAATACAGCATTGATTGCAGCACAGCATCATGATGGAAAGGATACAAAATAAGTTTACCAGATACTTATACTGGAAACGCTATGGAGTGTATCCATTCTATCCGCTGATGTATCCCACACTTTTTGCGATTGGCATGGTCGGTTACGACAAATTTGAAACTCGCAGGAATCTGGCGCTTGCATGCTACTTGCTTCGGGTTCTCCGCGGTAGTATCTGCAACCCGGACATTTTACAAATGTTCAAGCTGTGCGTGCCTGACAGGTACACCGAGAGGAGGCGGCGACCGCAGCTGCTGGCAGAGCCAACCGGCAGGACGAACCTGCTCCGTAAGGCACCTCTCAGCCGTACTATACACGTTCTCAATCTCGTTGCCGACAAGACAGATCTTTTTTATTGCCCTATGTGGGAATTGTCAAAAACGTGTTTATATGTATTATGCTATGTAACGGATTGACATTTAATTTGAATTATTGTGTAATGAAATGACATATTGAAATCTAAATTGACTATTAATGCATTGTAATAAATTGAATTTCTAATTTAAATTATTTAGTTAAGTAGTAATAAGGATTATTTTTGATTTAAGGTTAAGGCACTATTGTATTAGGGTTACCTGTAAGGATAGTTGCTGTATTTAATAAGAAATAAATAAATAAATAAATATATGTTGCTTAAAGATAAAACCGACAAAAATGACCCTGCCAAATATAGGCCTATTACCTGCCTGCAGAACATCTACAAAATCATAAAATCTTGTACTAGCAAACTTATATACAGACACTGACACCCACAACATTTTAGCTAAGCAGCAGAAGGGATGCCGACAGAATAGTCAAGGTTGTAAAGAACAGCTCACCATAGATGCCGTTATTTCCAAGCAAGCAGCTAGAAATAAAAGAAATATCTATACCATGTACGTAGACTATAAAAAAGCATTTGATTCTGTACCGCACAGCTGGCTCATTCATATTCTTTACAAAATACAATGTCACAATGGTCAACAGTTCTTAAAATTTTCAGCAGCGATACCAACATTGTAACGGAATCAATCAATATCCGCAGAGGTTGGTTCAAGGAGACGCTCTTAGTCCGCTTTAGTTTTGTCTTGCACTCAATCCACTCTCCAATTTGCTGAACAAAAGCATAGCTGGATTTGAACTGAAATATGGTAACACCTCGCAAACAGTATCTCACTTAATGTACATGGACGAAATCAAACTCTATGGTAATAGTTTAACTGACATTCACAATCTAGCAGACATCACGCAAGCGTTCTCGTCAGATATACACATAGAACTTGGCATCGACAAATGCAAAATCCAGTCGATACGAAAAGGTAAAGTAGAATGCAATAGTTATACTCTCAACAATGGACAGCAAATAGACCCTGTAGATGAAGATGCTGGCTATAAGTACCTAGGATATCTACAGACGCAGCAAATTCACCATAAGGTAAGTAAAACTACGCTTCGGCAGAAATTTACTGACAGACTTCACAAAATTTTGAACACCTACCTCAACGCTCGCAACACAATCAAGGCAGTTAATACATTTGCGGTTCCAGTTCTTACTTATTCCTTTGGTATCATACAGTGGTCCCAAACGGATTTGTGTAACCTTCAAAGAATGATTTAATACTTTATTGACCAAATACCGTAAGCACCATCCACGGAGCTGCACCCGGAGGCTGACTCTGCCGAGAGCTGAAGGTGGAAAAGGCTTAATAGATATTAAGAATATACACAACAAACAGGTAAGTTCAATTAGAAAGTTTTTCCACAACCAATCATCTCGTTCACAAATGCATCAGGCTGTTGTAAGCGCTGATAGAAAATTTACTCCGCTAAATTTGAATGACCATACAAAACAAAAGAATGAATCCATCACAGAGCCTCAACAAAAACAAGAAGCATGGATACAAAAGGCACTCCACGGCAGACACCGACTGGATCTGACCAATCCCAACGTCGACAAGCTGGCATCTAACATGTGGCTCAAGAGAGGTGAGTTGTTCCCCGAAACTGAAGGGTTTATGATCGCAATCCAAGATCAAATCATAGATACTAGGAATTATAGAAAACATATCATCCGCGATCGTAACTTAACTAGTTACTGATTTATGTCGACGCTGTCATGGTGGCTCAGAGACAATACAACATATAACAGGAGCGTGCCGATCCATAACCCACACAGATTATAAACACCGACATGACCAAGTAGCAGCCATCATCCACCAATACCTTGCAATAAAATACCGCCTTATTGAAAACAGAACCCCTTACTATAAATATACACCGCAAATTGTTTTAGAGTCATCCGATCACAAACTATACTGGGACAGAACTATAATCACCGACAAAACCGTGAATTACAATAGACCTGACATTGTACTCCACGACAAACCTGCAGAAACTGTGTATCTGATTGACGTAGCCATACCCAACACCACCTAGCGTCTACTCACACTGAAAAGATCAGTAAGTACACTGACTTGTCCGTAGAAATAAAAAACCAATCGCGAGTAAATACGGTAAACACTATTCCAATTGTAATTTCATCTACAGGTGTTATTCCACGCAGCATCCACACCAGCCTCAAAACCCTTGGTGTCCATCCACTAACATATATACTCCTACAAAAATCTGTAATTATGAACACATGCCGAATAGTACGCAAATTTTTAGCATTAGAACAGCAATAGATAGGTAGTCCTTAGGTAGCAAACCTACCTTCTGTATTCGTTTGGCCAAAAGCCCGCGGGTATGGAAGTAAAATACCCTCCACTTGGAGAGAATCACAAATAAAGTAATAAAAAATAATAATGATAATAATAAGCCCGCGGGGGCAGCTTGTGGCGAGCTGACGGTGAGTGGCGACACCGCGAACCCCTAACCTCCAGAGGGCCCGAGTGATCTGGCCCTCACCTCTGTGCTTGCCTTATCAGGCCGGCCAGAGTGGAGTCGCAAGAGCGGAACCTATGCCCCAGGTTGGAAGTGTAAAATGTCATAACGCCGGCGGCCCTTGAACGGATTACCGGGATCTGGCGCACCGCAGACTCACCTCTCGACAACCTCACAGCCTCTCAGACGTGTTGCTCCATTGTCGCACTGTGCGTGCGACTGTTTGTGGGGCCCACTTAACGAGTTGGCGAGTCACCGCCTGCCTTTTCACAATTTTGAGACTTATTGTCACGGCAGGTGTCCGCTAGTCTCCTCCCATAACCCATTGTCCAGACCACCCACCATTCAACCCAATAACCCATGACCTTAGTTTCCATCGCAGCACAGTGTTGCACTTCAATAGTCTTTGCACCTGGCGGGGACAATCACCGGGTGTATCGTGTTGTGCGCTCGGAGATGGTATCCGCCATGTGTATCCCTCGCTTTATATTATATTTGTTTTAAAGGGCCTCTGCGCTGTTGGCTTCGGCCCCACGCATGCCTTCCAAAAGTCCGGGACCCCATGGTCCTGAGATATGGAAAAAACATATTAATAATGATAGCCTTTATTTCCAATAGCTAGCTTACAAATTTAATTACACCTAGTTTTATAATTTATCTATTATTATGAGCATTTAATCAATGTTTTAAAAATCGATTAATAAATTATACAATACATGTGCATATTTTTAAGTACCTAATCTATTTATAATGACAATTTTGATCTTAATCTATTGGTTTATCCATTTCTGGACATAGGCCTCCTCCATCTTTTGCCATAGGTCTCTGTTTGCCGCCATGCTGGTCCAAGTGATACCAGCCACGGCCACTATGTCGTCTCGCCAGCGGCGGCTCGGGCGGCCTCTCGCCCGGTGGCTGTCCCTTGGGTACCAGTGTAGTAGCTTTTCACTCCATCTTCCGTCTGTGGTTCTGGCCGTGTGTCCTGCCCATCTCCATTTTAATCGGCACGCCATCTCTGCCGCGTCAGCTATATTAGTTCTATTGCGAATTTCTGTGTTTTTAATTCTATCGCTCAGTCTTAGCCCTAACATGCTCCTTTCAGCCTTTCTCTGGAATACTTGCAGCTTTTTTATAATTAACTTAGTAATGGGCCAGGTTTGACATCCGTAGACTAGGGTGGGAGTCACAACAGAGTCCATTACTTTCTTTTTAAGGTTAATAGCCATCTTCGACTTGAATATATTGGGCTTTAAAGCCCTAATTTTTGTTCGAGTCATGTCTTGTTTTTAATAGTCTCATATTATATCGTCATCGTCGTCGTCCCCTGCCAGCTAAATGGGTACTACTGGGTAAGTGAAAAAAAAACATGACTGTAGGGGATATTTCATTTAGAAGGAAAACTATCACAGGTAAGTAATTAGGAGTCTAGACTCGAAAATTATTATTACTTCAAAAGAAAGAAGGCAAAAAAAATATGCCTAAAGACGAAAATCCCATTCAGATATCTCAAAGAATTACGAAGCTACAACCGTTTTAATATGGCTTGTTAGATAAAACGCAAACAGTGTGTGACGTCACGTTACGGGATGCTGCCGGGGGGCCGCGTCGACGCCGGAGCCGAACACGATAGGCACGGCACATTGCCGTCTCTCAGTGACGTCACAATCTTCCAGCGTCATCGTTTCATATGCCGTTTCAAATGCCTTGCCGGCTTATATAGTGAAGGGGTGTATTCAGTGCCTCAAGACACCAATTTACTACTTGGCTCTCTCCACCGGCACATATCCTGATAAGCCCGATCCCGAAATCAAAGGACATTGGTAATGTGGAGAACTATATTACGCCCATAGCTATACTGTCGACACTTGCGAAATTGTTTGAATCCATACTCCATCGAACACTGTCCGCATACTTAATAGTTATTTATGCTACAAGGGTGGAAAGTAGGTGATTTCCGACGAGTGTCATTTTTAGGGTTCCGTAGTCAAATGGCAAAAAACGGAACCCTTATGGATTTGTCATGTCTGTCTGTCCGTCCGTATGTCACAGGCATTTTACTCGAAAACTATAAGGTGTATTTCAATAACATTTTGAGGATAGGTGTATTTTGTTAACCGCTACATAGTTTTGTAATTAAATTACTAAAAAAAAATTGTTTTAGGGGTGCACTCCATAAAAAAACTGAAAGTAAAAAAAAATGTTTTCATTGCAAGCCCACGTGTGGCACATCAATCGATAGGCCTTTCAAAATAAATATAAGGTTTTTCAGCAATTTTATTGATTAAGTGAGTCGGAGATAATCGCCTCGAAAGTCACTAAAATTGTGTCCCCCTCTCTAATTTTTGAACCGTGTATTTTAATAATATAAAAAAAATCAGGCTCATAGGGCTTATTAAATTCTTTCAGCGAAAATTGTTTCGAACAAGATCGGTTCAAAGGTTTTTGAGATATTTGTAAAAAACTGCCTTCCTTAAAGAAAAGGATGTAAGTGCCATAAGATTTCAGTAACCGTAAGGAGTTTCATATATGTATAGCTTCTGCACTAAAATCTATAAATAACTTCCATTATTTTGATTTTACTGTCGCTTTAGAACAAAACAAAATAAAATAAAATGTAATTGAGTTTTTTCTTAAATTAACTTTTTAAGCGGTGCGTTCCACAAAGTGAAAAGTTTAGAATAATGTTTTATTATTTTTTTAAATTATTCATTTGTATTGTATCCTTATAAGTCAGTCTATTTATTAATATTTCATACGTAATTAAGAAATAATAAGTATTAACAATTTAATTTTATTAAAATTATTATAATGAATGATTGGCATAACAACATAAGTTTCAAAACGCAGGATAATGAAATGACCTCTCATTTTGTATAGAAAAAAAAAAGTTGGATCTCGCGATTGCCCGTCACGTTCCAAATTCAAAAACTCTTTCCACGCTAGCGGATATAAGTAATGGACTTTTGGGCGCAGATTTTGAGCGATATAGCAAGCCTTTCCAAGCCGGTGAGGTGAAAAAATATGTATACCTACCTACACAACTTTATTGCCTTAACATTACGGCGTGGATACATATTTTTGTAACTTTGGCCGTATCGATCTCTTTGCACTCGACTGTACCTACCTACGTATATTAATCCCGCTCGATTACCGTTGAGTCGACCCCTAGACCAACAACATCAAGGATAAGGAAAGGTACGCTATGCATTCTATAACACACTATAAATAAATACTCTACTGAGTTACACCCCCACATAACATGTCGCCGTCTTCCCTTGGCGGTCTCATGATATTACCGTAAGAAAGAGGGAGGCGGCGACAATATGGTGAAAGAGTAGCTGGGATCAAACTATGATGATGATGAAACAGAATCAAAGGCATATAAATAGTAAAGGAATGCATATGTAGTTAGTGTTCATTTTCATAATAAAGAGGCTAAGATGGCATAATGAACTTCAACTTATATATGGACTATTATGGACTAAATAACTTTACTTGTTGAACATAATTGCTGAATTTCACGAATAATTGAAATTAAAACCCTTATTTTAAAACTATATGACTCAGGCATATGCAGTGGCGACAATAGTGGCAAAAGGAGGAACTTATTAGTTTACCTAATTAAGTTCGTTTATAATGTACTTTTTCATATCTCATGCTCTGAAAGTGGGTCGTTTTTGGTCTGAAAAGTGTACAGAAAGTGATATTACGTTTCTGCTCTAGTGCAGAAAAGTAGTGGATTCCAATTAGTCCTCGCCTTATAAGCATTATGCGGGAACTAATTCTAATAAATATCAATACTTACCCCGCTACTGACAAAGGGAAATAATTTTATTCTTACTAGTTCATGGAATTTATTTTATTAAATATAAAATAAGTTTATGTTGTAAATTCATGATTTTTATTTTAGCTGAAATATTCACTAGATACTTACTTTACTCTTTGCTAGGGTCTATGAGGTGGTGACAAATGGAATACACCCGCAAAAGCTTTTTTAACTTAAAGTTGTGTATCTGATCTAAGGTACAGCCACTCTTCAACTATTGGGGTATATACATTACATGATTTGTCAGCCCCAATTCATCAGAATCTGACTAATTGCTATCGTGTGGATGCATGTTGCGCTGCTGATCCAACCGTCAAACGAGTTGTCCTGAATCCTGACTAATTGCATGAAAATCACAATTTGGACCATGGAATTGGCATGATCTGCCAAGTATTTTTTTCTCATAAATTTAAATGAAAATTATAAAAATATATACTAAAGAATATTGTTTTAATATTTTAGACTGTAATATTGTATTTTTTTTTAAACCGGTGTTTTGCAACTACAATTTCATTCAGTGTGGCCAGTTAACAGTAAGAAAGCGAAAGTTGCCGCATCCAAACGGTCCTGCGAAGCAGACTGCAAGATTGTTACTAACCGATGAGATAGGGCAAGACAGCACGTCTATCATGGGACGGCCGCGACATACTCTCGATTTTTCTAGCACTATACCTCTTGTTCTAAGTGTTCTAATAAGAGAGAGATGGATAGTGCGAGAAAAATCGAGAGAGCTCGCGCGCCGTCGCGTGATAGCCGTGCAGCACACGAAAACCGAGAATATGTCGCGGCCGACTCATGATAGACGTGCTGTCTCGCCCTATCTCATCGGTAAGTAACAATCTTGCAGTCCGCTTCGCAGGACCGTTTGAATGCGGCAATTTTCGCTTTCTTACTGTTAACTGGCCACACTGAATGAAATTGTAGTTGCAAAACACCGGTTTAAAAAAAATACAATATTACAGTGTAAAATATTAAAACAATATTCTTTAGTATATATTTTTTAATTTCTATTTAAATTTATTTGAATGAAATTTGTGAGAAAAAAAACACTTGGCAGATCATGCAAATTCCATGGTCCAAATTGTGATTTTCATGCAATTAGTCAGGAAAACTCGTTTGACGGTTGGATTGCAGCGCAACATGCATCCACACTTAGAGTATATACCTACAGAGGCGACGTAAGTGTCGCCACAATGAGGGACGGCAACAAAGTAGATGATTCCCGTGGGGTGGCCATGTAACTAAAAATTACCCCATCGCTTCCATATGTTTATTATTTTAAATAATGCGCTTTTATTGTAAGTAGTTTTTACTGAAGCTTTACACACATTCACTGCCTAGCAGGCGCTTTGTTCGCAACCACTAGTAATATTCAGCTTAATAACATGAAATATGATTCTAGTAACAGAACATGACATGTAGGTAATTAATAGTCCTTGTGCAAGCGGCTTACCTGGTAGTTTCTTATCAGCACAGTTATGACAGGACGCCCGCAAGCTGGTGTGCGGCGAGGTAGACTATCCGTCTCTTTCTAATCGTTCTAACTAGAAAGAGACGGACAGTCTACCTCGCCGCGACACAGCTCGCGGGGCGTCCTGTGATAGCCGTGCTGATCTACTTAATTATTATAAAGCCTGAATCACACTGGCGCGGCCTGCGGTGGCGGTTCATAGTAAACTTGACAGTTAGTGTCAAATTTACTATTGACCGCCACCGCAGGCCGCGCCTGTCTGTGAGAGGCTTAAAGTCTCTCACAGACTGGCGCGGCCTGGCCGCGGCGATCAATGGTAAATTTGTCATTAGCTGTAAAATTTACTATTGACCGCGATGCAGGCTTAAGGCGGGAAAAATAATGACACTAAATACCAAAATGAGACACAACCATATTAAAAAACATTTACTATTCAAATATTCAAATTATTACAGATTAATGATAAAGAGCTCTGCTCGGGTAAAAATATGCAGAGAACGATTTTTCGCAGATATGAGACCTAGCTAGTTCGATTTTTTTTATGAGGCACAGCGTGGGAGGCCCCCTACAAGGTTGACTGATGACCTGGCAAAGGTCGCGGGAGTCCGCTGGATGCGGATGGCGCAGGACCGGCCATTTCGGCTGATATGATGATGAGATAGATTTTCGCCCCCATAAACCCCTATACTGCAAATGCCATCAAAATCGTAAGAACTGTTTTCGAGAATGCGATCACAAATATATATATGTATATAGCCTTAACCCAAATACTACGCGCACGCGCATCCTCATTTAGTGGAAACCTAGAAAAAAAAACATATTATTTTACATAACATTTTTCAAGCATAGGGCTTATAGAAAATTATGATTCATTCTAAACCATCGATCGTCTTTACTTATTACTAGCTGTCCACGCCTCCTCTCCACCCGCGTAGTAGAAAGAACACAAGCGGAGGCGCAGATGCAGGATTAAATAAAGCCAGATGAAAGATTTTTTTGAAATCGGATGAACAGTCCGAGATTGCTCGCTACATAAAAGCTTATCTTTATTATGAGTACAGAGTAAATATACGTATATAAGAATAGATCCCATCCATTATATACGAATGTTATGTAATAACAAGTACGAGAATATTGTTAGAGCATAAATTACCCGAGAAATCGGGTATTTTTAAGTTGTATTGGCTGGTATCCCTAAAATGATTGCAAAGAAGCTAAATCGAGAAGACATTCTAACACCTCTCGCAGCTTACCATAAACAACCTACGTAATTTGGGCGGATAATTTGTCAACAAATATTGTCTTGTACAATGTAAACAATGATGTTATTTCTTTGTAATCGTCAAATTTTACAAGATTTTGAGCGTAATGTAATTTTACCATGCTATTTTTACGTATTGCGTATACTAAAAAGTGAAAGATGTTCTACTTACGTGTGAAAGGTTATATTTTCATCACATTGTTCCGACCGGCTTTTACAGCCAAGCCAAGCACGCAACAATTAACCATTTTCTTGGCACAGACGGAACACGAGATACCTTATCGTGCGTAAATTACTTTTAGGACACTATTTTATTCACAATAATATTAAATATTTCGGATTCGTATGCAGCCACGCGCGAGCATTGACAGCATTGTATGCCACAACTGTTGTGCCAAATAGAAAAAAAGTGGAACTATGACAAGGATAACGAATGATATATCTCTGTCTGTCACACTTATCGAGATTTGTATGCTACCAGCTCGCTCGCACGTGGTATTATTATTATCATAGCCTGTCCATAGTAATTATAGGTTCATGCATCCACACGATAGCAATTAGTCAGATTCTGATGAATTGGGGCTGACTAATCATGTAATGTATATGCCCCATTGGTCTGACAAATTGGGGTACAATCACATAAGGATATGCGCGCACGAGCAACTTTTGTCTCCGCGACTATTTTGTCTCTCACATCAAGTCTATGGGTTAGTATGGAAGTGCGCGCACGTAGCGACGCGATTCCGTGTGACAAAATAGTCGCGGAGACAAAAGTTGATCGTGCGCGCATACCCTAATGTGGATACCCCATCAGACAGCAAACTGTCAGGTCAGTGTCATTGTCTTGTCATATTCTAATCATGCAAAAATGACATAATAATATTTTAATAATAGCAAAGTAGCTTTAAGTGCGCAAAATAATATTAGTTCTCTGTTAGCATTTTCCCAGCCTTAATATAATGTATTCCAGGATAAAAATAAGGTAAAAGTTGGTTTATTTACATTGTATAACCTTTTACAAAACCTCTTATTTTTATGGCCAGCCGGACTAACCAGTTGTTTAGAGATTATGATGATGATTTGTTGTATTTAATCAATTGTTTTCATCAGCTTTTATACTTGTTGGCCTAAACATATCTAAAGTAAACCTAATTTAACTCTATCTCCCTAGTGCTTGTTGCCAATGTGCTGGAGGAATGCTATGCAGATATCTGAGTTCTGCTGAAGTATCGACTGCGTTACGGCCTTTTTACTTCAGCGTACATCCAGATTTATTCGGGAAATACCCAGAGCAGAGAGTAAGTTTCAACCAAATATAATTATACTGTATGTTTACCAAAAATCATAAAATCCATTTACTTACCTGTTATGTATGTTAACCTTCTTGGTGCGCTGGTATTAAACCTTGCAGTGCACCCTCTGGTCACCTATTGTGACATTTCCATTCCTTCAATAAATATCGTTGAGTAAAGATGCGTTTTCCTACTTCGGAGATATCCTTAAGTCTTCCTGGTCAAGGATTTATCAACTGGCGACGAGATTAAACGATTTTCACGTGAGCAAGCACAGAAAAACGAATATGAGCGTTTGTTAGGAAAAAATATATGATAATAAAATGGCAGTCGGTCGTGTTGAAACATTTGACATCCACAAAGACAATTGGGAGGCGTACAAAGATCGTCTGGAGCAGTACTTTGTGGTAAACGATGTTAAAGAGGCGAGGAAAGTGCCGCTGTTGATCACGCTGATTGGGTCGGGAGCCTACGAGTTGCTGGTGACTTTGTGCACTCCGAATAAACCGGCGAGTTTAACATATGATCAAATTGTAGAAAAGTTGACTAAGCACCTGCAACCGAAACCAAGTGTTTTAGCCGAAAGATTCAGGTTTCGTCAACGCAAGCAAGCGAAGAATGAATCAGTGGCAGAGTACATAGCGGACCTAAGGAAATTAAGTCGATTTTGTGAATTTGGTACCTGGCTGGACGAGAGTATTCGCGACCAATTCGTTTGCGGGCTATACAACGACAGCATAAGGTTACGCTTGTTTATGGAAGAGGACCTTAAGTTACAGACGGCGTCAGAGTTATCGATGGCTATGGAGACGGCGGAAATCAATGCAGCGGCAGTAGATCACAGAAGTAATGCTACTAGAACCGGCCGAGACACCAGTACAGCGGCGGACTGTTATGCCATGGGAACGAGAAGTACCTCGCAGGCGAGGCCAAGTGGGAGCTATATGAGCAGCGTAAAAGCTGGCACGGCAAGTGGACGCATTCGGACATGGCCAAGCACGGAGCGACATGACTACGGCGGTGGCCGCTCGCAGATGGCAGCGATGGAGCCTTTGCGTGGGAAGAACATTGGGCAATGTTTAGCGTGTGGCCGGGCGGGCCATGCGTCAGAAACTTGCAAGTTTAGGTTATATACTTGTAGGGTGTGCAATCGGGAAGGACATTTGAAAAAAATGTGCCCGCGATTAGCAAGCGTCGCGGGACACAATTACGTGCAAGCTAGGACCGACTCACCACAATCAGACGACTTGGAGGTAAACTTTTCATTTGTTAAGCTAAATGAGAGTGAGGCTAATTATAAACCGTATACATTAACAATTAATGTAAACAATGCTGATTTAGTAATGGAAATTGATACAGGTAGTCGAATTTCCTGTATTAGCTCACAGTGCTATGACACTTATTTTAATAATTGTACAGTAGAGTCGAGCAATTTACGATTAAGGTACTATACGGGGGAAACAGTACACACCTTAGGTAAGATCAAACCGGTCGTTAGATGGGGTGATTTAGCGAAAACCTTAGACTTGTATGTCATCGATAATGGTAAAACCAATCTGTTGGGGAGGGAATGGTTAGAAGAATTAGACATACCAGTGTTTAGCCCATCCATGCATTTTGTTAAATCTTGTGAGATGTTTGATGTGAAGGAATTTAGTTCCAGGTTTGAAAATGTTTTTGCGGATGGACTGGGACGGTATAACGGCGGTCTGGTCACTTTGCGGGTTAAGGACGGCGCGCGACCGGTGTATCTGCGCGCACGTCCGCTAGCGTACGCACTGCGTGAGCCAGTGGAGCGCGAGCTAGAGCGTCTGCAGCAAGAGGGAGTCATTACGCCTGTGGAAACATCTGAGTGGGCCACCCCGATAGTGCCAGTTGTCAAATCTGATGGAAGCTTGCGGTTATGCGGCGATTATAAGTTAAGTCTGAACAGATGTCTAGAGGTGGACCGTTTTCCCTTACCCAGAGTTGAGGATCTGTTTGCTAGGTTGCATGGGGGGAAAAAATTCAGTAAAATAGATTTGTCGCAAGCGTACGCACAGCTGGTACTGGATGATACTGCTAAATATACTGTGATAAACACTCATAAGGGTATGTTTACATACAACAGACTCATTTATGGTTTGTCTTCAAGCCCAGGTATCTTCCAGAGGATTCTGGAGCAGCTGTTTGCTGATATACCGAGAGTTGGTGTATTTTTAGACGATGTAGTAATCACGGGGGCAGACGATAAAGAACATCTAGAAAATTTAACTAGGGTTTTCGAGCGCTTGAATAAATATGGATTGAAAATTAAAAAACAAAAGTGCTCCTTTATGGCAGAGTCTATAACCTACTTGGGGTACGTAGTGAATAGCGAGGGAATCCATACGTGTCCTAAGAAAGTAGAGGACATTTTGAAAATAGCCGCTCCTCGTAACATTACGGAATTACGATCTTTCATTGGGATGACGATGTATTATGCTAAGTTTGTCAAAAATATTAGCACGCTACTGACACCTTTGTACGCACTCTTAAAGAAAGAGGTTAGATTTGTATGGACAATCAAGTGCGAGGAGGCTTTTACTAAAGTCAAACAATTGCTAGCTTCCAGTGAGGTGTTAGTACACTACTCGCCTGACCTTTCCCTGATTTTGACAACGGATGCGAGTAGCCAAGGGTTGGGAGCGGTGATTTCACACAGAATGCCAGATGGATCTGAACGAGCTATAGCCTATGCTTCGCGAGTTTTAAACAAGGCGGAATTGGTGTACTCCCAAATCGAAAAGGAGGCCTTAGCAATAATTTACGCGGTTAAAAAGTTTCACCAATACTTGTATGGCCGTCGTTTTATTCTACGGACTGACCACAAACCACTAGTGACGATATTTGGTGATAAAGCAGGAATTCCCGTGATGGCGGCCAGCCGTATGCAGAGATGGGCGGTGATCTTAGGCGGCTACCAGTACAACATTGAGTACATTGCAACCGCGAAGAATAACGCGGATGCATTGTCAAGATTGCTACCACCAGGAGAAGGGGGAAGTCCAAGCACGGAGGTAACTTACTTGAACTTCGTACAAAGTTTTCTTCCAATTACCAGCAAGGACATTAAAAAAGAGTCCGAAAAAGATGAAACTCTGAGAAAGATTATTCACTTTATTAAAGGTGGCTGGCCCAATGACAGTTCCGATGAGCAAGTTAAGCGGTATTTTGCACGGAGAACCGAGCTGTACATAGAAGGGGGCTGCATCATGTGGGGGTACCGTATGGTGATTCCGACGACTCTAAGATCCAGAATACTAGAAGAGCTACATAGCACTCATCAGGGAATAGTGAGGATGAAGGGGGTAGCCCGCAGTTTTGTTTGGTGGCCGGGCATCGACAGTGAAATTGAGCAGGTCTGCAAAAGGTGTGAAATTTGCACAGCAGAAGCAAGAGCACCAACAAAGGCTACGCCCCAACCGTGGCAGTTCCATCAGCAACCCTGGAGCAGACTCCACATCGATTTTTTGGGCCCCTACGAGGGCAAAACTTTCTTTGTCATGATTGACGCGACGACAAAGTGGATTGAAGCGTTTGTGATGTCAAGGACTACGGCGGCTGCCGTTATTAAAGTTCTCATGGAGACGTTTGCTCGATTCGGTTTGCCAAAGGAGGTGGTCTCCGATAACGGACCTCCTTTCTCCAGCAAAGAGGTAGAGGATTTTATGTGCTTGAATGGGATAATTCATACTTTCAGTGCACCTTACCACCCGGCATCAAATGGTGCAGCTGAGGGTGCCGTAAAGTTGTGCAAGCGGGCGCTAAAGAAAGCTACAAGAGAAGGAGTTAACTTAGATGTGGCATTGCAGTCTTACTTATTATACTACCGCAATTGTGTACACAGTACTACCGGAGAGACGCCGGCCATCATGTTACAGAAACGAGCGCTTCGCTGCAGACTAGATTTACTGTCACCCGCGGTAGCAGTCGAGCAGCGGGTTTATCAAGCCCAAAGAAGGCAAACGGAAAGGGATATCGAAAAACCGCCAAGACAGATGGGTAGCGGAGATCCCGTGTGGATGCGAGAGTTCACTGGCAAAAGTAATTGGGTCCCGGGGGTAGTTTCAGCAGTGAAAGGAACTCGTAATTTTCTTGTTGCTAGGGGGGATGGCACCACAGGGCATCGGCATGTAGACCAGCTCAAAGAAAGGTTTGTTTTAGCTGAGACCGGTGAACCAGGAGGTGGAGAGAATGATATACCAGGAGATGGCGAGAATGACGCACCAACCCCGCAGTTACCAACCCAAAATGACGCATCAAGTTCTGCCCCCAGTCAGAAAGCTTTAGGTCCTCCACAGGCCAGCATCGCCATTAATCCGCCCGTCCCAGTCCAGGTCGCGGAGGGCAAACGCGTTAGGAAACCTCCAGTCCGATACGGTTTTGAGTTTGATTGAGAGGGTATATAGAGTGAGTTTTCATTGACGAGGTGTCATTTTGTGTTATTATGTTGTTATGTTTATTTGTACTTAGTATATAGTTATTTGCCTACAAAATGTAGCTATTTTTGTATGTGCTAGTGTTAATTAAGAAAGGGGGTGTTATGTATGTTAACCTTCTTGGTGCGCTGGTATTAAACCTTGCAGTGCACCCTCTGGTCACCTATTGTGACATTTCCATTCCTTCAATAAATATCGTTGAGTAAAGATGCGTTTTCCTACTTCGGAGATATCCTTAAGTCTTCCTGGTCAAGGATTTACCAAGTCTATATTTTGTTACAGAAGATAAATGAAAACTCATTACAGCAATTGAGTGCTTTGATAGAGGCACAGCAATCTAGTCAAAGAATGTTGGTGCCACCCCTTTCATTTTACTTACGGCAGAAAGATATGGCAGAAGGTATGTTTTACTATCAACTATCTTAATGATTTTGGGTAAGATATTATAGTAGATCAAGAGAGAATTATCTTTTTGATTAATGAATATTAATAATATGTTGACAAATTCATACATGGTGGTTATTTTGTTAAAATTAATAGAAACATCATGGAATTTGACATACTATTATTTTTGACTTATATTTCATCACAACACAGTTTCAGATACCAATTGGTATCAGGCACTTACTTAATGTTAATAATATAACTTGTCAGTTAATTTTAAACTCATATAATCATGTTTATATAAACTCGGTGATTATTTAACAACAATTATTCATATTTTAAAAACTCACTATGTAAAACTCACAGCTAGAGAAGAGTAGCACAAGACAGAACTCAATGGAAGAAGTTGGAGGAGGCCTATGCCAAGAGGCACACTGAACTACAGGACATTAGTTCTCTAATTTATTGCGGAAAATTGTATTCCCGATTATCAGTTCGCAACCAATTATTCGCATAATTTCATTTTGCTTAATGATCATGTGTCAACTTATCAAAAGATTTCGTTTTATTTCCCAACTTCACGGTTACCAACTGTATGCTTAGTCTTTTTTTACGAAGTCACTTTTCAAAATGCCACCTTTGAAGTATTAAATAGTTTTATCACCCAAACAAATTTTGGCAATCATTGTGTTTGGTAATGCAATCTTTGGAATAATTTTAGTAGGCAAATTTTTACTCAGCATAATATTACCACTGAAAATAACGGTCAGGCATTTGGTCTTTAAGTAGTAAAATATTTTATTAAAGCAGAAAATCTTTAGGCAATAAACATTTAGTCAAATGAATTGTTATGACAAATAAAATAAAGACACAAACATTACCACGGAAAATAAAATTCAGGTGGGTGCGTAACAATGCCTATAACATTTTTTGAAACAATATTCTTGAGTCATGTAACAACACTTAATATATTTACATACTTATGATACCTATAATTTTATATTTTTATTTTATATTATGATTAATTGATGTAAGTAATAACATTTAATGTAACATACTTTATGTTCAATGCACATATTATATAATGTTAATATCTTCTAATGTATGTACAGTAAGCATATTTTTTGTTTGGTGGACTCTAAGGCTGGTCGGTGTAGACAGGGTGATGAGCAAAGCGAGGAGGAGTGTTGGGAAG
Source organism: Epinotia ramella (assembly GCA_947578815.1). Classification (NCBI taxonomy): domain Eukaryota; kingdom Metazoa; phylum Arthropoda; class Insecta; order Lepidoptera; family Tortricidae; genus Epinotia; species Epinotia ramella. Next base: position 29,318,968 of record OX388201.1, read on the forward strand.
AACTGTTACCATTACCCTTAGCGCGCGAGCCGAGCGAGCCGACAGAACCGAACACTTTTTGAGTACCTAATACTTATTGTCATATATTGATATGTGGGTATGCCACTTATATTATTTAAGTACAATTTGCAAAGCGTTTTTTATAGCGCCTCGAAAAATCATGCTTGGTTGCTTGCTTGAAAACTGACGATACAAATCATTTGCCTTATTATATTTGGCGTAAAATATGTTTTTGCTACTGAAACTGCCAAAGATTGGGTTCGTGTTATAATTATTTGTGACGAGTTTATTTGCCACATAATAAATAAATAAAATAAATAGAGCCTTTATTATTGACTTTTACATAATATCGCTTATTTGTGGTTCTGACATCCGGGATGCTTTCGTTTGTGACAGTCTGCCTTTTGACAAAGGCCTCCCCTAGAATTTGCCATAATTTTTTGTCTACGGCTTTTCTTCTCCATAATGGTCCAGCCATTTCTCTAATTTCATCCTCCCATCTTTTTCTTTGCCTGCCTTTTCTCCTTTTCCCGTCACGGGGGTACCAAAAAGTGATGTCTTTAGACCATTTCGCTTTTCGGCTACACACCACATAATAATTAGGCATATTAAATTGTGCGCAAAATTGTTTGTGAATTGATACTTTATAATATTTTTTTGGTAAAACAATGGTAGCAGGATGGTTTAGTTTGAGTAATATACATTTCGTGGTTTAATGCTTACCATTTTTTTTTTAAGAATAATGTCTCATTTAGTAAGTATGTAACATTATTTATAAAGTGGGTAAGCACAACTGCTCACTTGTTATAAAATTATGACAAGTACCTACCCTGAATAAATTGCATCATTTACTAGGATGCCATTTTCACTTAGGGCAAATTATACGAGTATTTTTTATCATTTTAATAGAATATTTTTTATTTAGACTCGTATTTTGGGATTTTGTTTTATAAATATTAAAAAAGCGGATCGATTAGCGGTTGGCGTGTACCAAAGGGGTTCCCATATACGTTCGGTCCAGTGGCTTCGCTGGCCGCTGCCGCGGCTGGCTCGCTTCGCTCGCTCAGCTCGCACACTGTAGAAAGCGGTTGACCAAGACCTGCCTAACGGCCCGGCCACGAAATTACGCGGCGGCGGCAGCGGCAGCGGTTTTACTAATTCATTGCGTGTGATCCCAACTATCCACAGTGTGCTGCGCGTCTCGACCGCGCAATGAACAGATAAAACGCTTGCCGCGCCGCAATTCGCGCAATGGCGTGGCCGGGCCGTTACAATGTTAGAATAGAAAAGGTAGCCTACAATGCCCGCTGCTCCCGCCGGGACCGCATGAGTAAATTGCGTTTGGAACTAAAATCAAAAAATACGGGCATTTAGATTTTAGAGAAGCTTTTCGAATAAAACACACTAAATAGAGGTAATAGTTATTTACGATACAAGTGCCGAAAATAGGAAATTCGCAACGAGTGGTGATAAATTAAAACACGACCGAAGGGAGTGTTTTAAATCGACACGAGTTGCGAATTACCTATTCGCACGTGTATCGTACAACGTTTTACTGTACATATGGCTCTTTGAAGTTTCGACATATGCACGAAAAGTGCTCTTTTCCGCACTAGTGCGGGAAAGTAGGACCATATGTACTGTAAATAAATCAATGAAATCATATCTAATGATCCTGTGATCATCGTTTTTTTGAGCCCTAAAAATTTTGAGGCCCTATTTCTCAGTCAATTTAGATTTTTCCCAAAAGTAAACCTAAAGTTGCCTAATTTAAGTAAAGGGAACTGTTGCACTGATGAAACGTCATTCGTTTAATCATTTTTTGAACAACCGAAAGATTTGCCAAATGATAGGTATCCCAAAAAACTTTTGTCATTATAATAATCAACTTTTTTTCAACGACCGGTTAGTCTAGTGGGTAGTGACGCTGCCTACGAAGCTGAAGGTCCTGGGTTCGAATCCCGGTAAGGGCAAATATTTGTGTGATGAGCATGAATATTTGTTTCTGAGTCATGGATGTTTTCTATGTATTTAAGTATTTCTATCTATTAAATATATCGTCGTCTAGTACCCATAACACAAGCCTTATTGAGCTTACTATGGGACTAGGTCGATTTGTGTAAGATTGTCCCCTAATATTTATTTATTTATTTATTTATATTTATTTATTTAAACTTTAAAGTAATTCTACGGAATGAAACGTTGTCATACAAAATTATGCCAATATAATCAGAATTACCACTTAAATGAATGTTCTCTCGAGTGAATGCTTAATTTTTCTCTCATGTTTTGTTTCACTTTTCGTTCAGATGTGTCACTTTGAGTGAAATATGCAAAATGAAATAAAAGTGAACCGTCTGATTCTACCTTTAGTTGTCAAAGTGAATCATCTGCGAAAAGTTGGTTGGGAAGTGAAATTAGGATAAAAGGCAGAACACCACTAGACATTATATAACTCCACAAAATCAAATAGACATACCATACTATTTCAGGACAAAAGGCAGAACACCACGAGACATTATATAACTCCACAAAATCAAATAGACATACCATACTATTTCAGGACAAAAGGCAGAACACCACGAGACATTATATAACTCCACAAAATCAAATAGACATACCATACTATTTCAGGACAAAAGGCAGAACACCACGAGACATTATATAACTCCACAAAATCAAATAGACATACCATACTATTTCAGGACAAAAGGCAGAACACCACGAGACATTATATAACTCCACAAAATCAAATAGACATACCATACTATTTCAGGACAAAAGGGCGTATTATTATTATTATTATTCATATTTTAGTGTATGAAAAACTAAATTGGTTTTTACAACTCTTTCAGGTGAATTCAAATTAGTTAGAATCCAGTTGAACAGCAGCAACGTCAGGGAGACTGTTGTAAGAGTTTTAAGTGCATGTCAAATGTCTACTAAATATATTGATAAAATACCAAAAACTCCAGAAAAGAACAATAATTTCAGGTAAGTAAAAATAAGTATTGTTATGTATAATTTATATAAGATTAATTATTCCCATTTTAAATAAAATTGAAGTTACTATGGAAAAGTTCCTATTCCGCTAGAAATATACTAGCAGAGACTTTATAAATAATGTAATTACTGCCAATATCTATACCGCTTTATTTAATATATATTATCATGGATTTTTATGAAGAGAAAAAGTCAGTGATATTGTAGCTTTGTACATTTATATGTTTGTATTGTTTAGGGTAATATCCGGAACCGCTTATAATCCAATTTTTAAAATTCTTTCACCTGTGTGAAGAATGGTCTCTCTGAATGGGGCGGGTTTGCCTGTGCTCTTTGCAATACGCCGGCGAAGCCGCGCGGGCAGCTATAGTCCAACCGCTTCACTCGGTCCTCGCATCCTCATCCGCGGCGCGCAGGCGGTACGAGTATAACGGAGGAGCGGGCGCCGCGCGCCCTCCCGTTATAACCCCCGCGCGCGACCCCCAGGCGAGGACTCAGTGAAGCGGTCGGACTATAGTATATCATAGATGGGTTGGAAATGTTATTTGCAGCAAGGAAAATTTCACAAAAGCATATAAAGAATACAGTGAAGAATTTGAGAAAGTCACCCGAATGAAGCGAAAAGTACAGGAAAAAAAAGCTGCTGAAAATCTTATGTAAGCATGCTAAGTATAAAGTATAGATGGGTAATTGAGTGTTTATTATATTTATATAGCTCAAAGCAGTACAACTTACAAACATCCGTTTATCTCAAGCAATACTAACATCACATTATATGTATTGCTTCACTTATATGTATTATATCACATCAAAAGAGAATATTGGATTCGGAGATCAGTGACCGAGTCCAAATATTACAATTATTACATGACTACTACAAGCCAGTCAGTCTAGTTTTTAGTTTAGATTGGAACAGGACCCAGCAGTGGACGTTTTTCAGCCGATGGCCAGTTGTTATTGGTCAAAGTGAATGAATTGCATGTTTGCTGTCTCTATAGTCTTTTCACGTTATAACTGCGTCTCTAGGTTGTTGTGACAAATTGCTAGGTGTATAATGGCCTTAACTTGTAGCGCCGTGAAAGGAGCCACTGGGCACAAGAAATACTTTTATGTCTTATCATATCCATAAACTTTCATTGCAAGACGCATGTTACTAATCCAATTTAATTTAGATTAGTTTTTAACGGTGTCAAAGCGGACCCCGGGCTCCTTTCGGGGCACAACCGGGAATAACGCTAGGAGGATGATGAGATTTTAACAGTGCACTTGAATAGAATGTAGAAACCTTAACACTTTCGCAACCGGACTAAAAATGGAACAATTCATCAGAAACCGACAGAATTCGCTAGGCGTGTAGGTTCGTACTACTGCCCGCCTAATAGCGGGCTCAGCCGGCATCTGAGCAAACATTACGAGTGCCCGCTAGGCGGGTTCTTGGTTGCGAACGTGTTAATGTTAACCAACTTGCCTAGTTTCATGATGGGAATAAAAAATAATCACTTTCTTTTCATAGTACATTTTATAATTGACTATGTCGTTTATTATTTCAGCGACTGGATCTATGAAAATAGTGCCACGGCAAAGAGGAAATATGAGGCAACGTACGCAACCAGTGACCAAGTGAAGAGCCTAGTTGACCACCTTTGCAAAACTTATGGTATAAAAGAAGTTCGTAAAAACTAAAATATTAAGTAGACACTATTTTAAGATTACAGCCCTCTTGTCAAAAAGTATCAGTGGACAACAGTGGAACATCATATTCATAGAGCTGGATATTATTAGGGTTTAGTATGATAATGCTTCAAATTTTGTAACTGCAAGTAATGCTCTTTTTAACCCCCGACGCTGTTAAGACAGATAAGTTTGACGTGTCTGCTTATCTGTATGTGTTTGTATGTGGCATCGTTGCTCCTAAACGAATGTTCCGATTTTAATGCGTTTTTTTTTGTCCGAAAGTTGACTGATCGAGATATTGAACTTTGAAATGAAATATAGGGGGTTTTCAACTTTTCTAAGTTGCTAGCTATACCTACAGTGCTCTGATATTGTTAAATAACAAAAAATATTTCATTAATTAAAAGTAATTTTTGTTATACAGCGTTATAACACAATGAAAGGCCAATATTTTGACTTACCTTTTTGGGAAATTTCATTTTGCAACTCGGTTACTTTAACGGGTTGAAAGGCTCCGATTTGGATTCCATTAATAATATTTGGGATTTAATCAACATCGTATAAGGCATTCATATTTCTACCCACATTATAAAGAGGCAAAGCTTGTGTAACTAAGTCCAGTTTGAGGGTATGTAAGGGGTTTAATCTCCGGAATTAGGTAGGTACTCAAACGATTCGTTCACCAATATGTAGAACGCTTCCGCCTACGACTTCGTCTGCGTGGACCCGGGATAAAAAAATATCCTTTATTTAATCCAGGCTATAAACTATCTTTGTGCAAAATTTCATCCAAATCGGTTGAGCCGCAGCGTGATTGAATAATAAACATCCAAACTTTCGTAATTATAATATTAGTAGGATGGATACATTCCATCGCGAGGCTTTGCCTGCTCTCTTTGTAATATGCCGCTCGGGCTGCTGGTGTTGTATAAGTTGGCATCTGTATTAAGTTCCAATATGCTTCCAGGTAAAATATGATAATGGATGGAATATTAGCCACATAAGAGGTGCCCTACAAAGTCTAGTCGCGTTGGCTTCGCAACACCCACAGCATATGACTAATTTAACAGGCAAGTGTTGTACGGAAAATTCTACGCACATATTCTTTTTTATGTAACTAGAGTAAACCTGCCTAGTGTCAAACCTCTAAACTAAAAACTATTAATTAAATTTAAAGGAATAGGCAGGAACACTATAGAGACAGCAAACATGCAATTAATTCACTTTGACCAATAACAACTGGCCAGCGGCTGAAAGACGACCACTGCTGGACATAGGCCTCCCCCAAAGAGTGCCACAATGACCGGTCCTGTTCCAATCTAAACTAAAAACTAGACTGACTGGCTTGTAGTAGTCATGTAATAATTATAATATTTGGACTTAAGTATGTTTGTATATAATTTAAATTGATTAATAACCAAATGTATTATAAAATACTGATTTCCATTGACTTGATATAATATTAAATTTTATTATAATTCTAACCTAGTACAAAGCAGCAGTTGCGGTTGTGACAATCCTAACTGAGTGTCAATGAGTGGTGCAAATTTAAGTTGAGATTTTTCCTTTTAAACTTAAGGTTCAGATTCCACTGACTGAGTCGCAAAATCTTTAAGTTACCGTGCACAATATCTTCTTCTTATTTAAGAGCGAGGAGAAATTTCCAACTTTTTCTACATTCCGACTTTCTTTATTTTTTATTTGCTCCATGTAAGATTTCCTCGGCCTTCCCCTTTTCCTTTTATTGTTTTCATCCGGTCGTCGTGGCGGAACATGTGTCCTATCATTTTTCCTCTCCTGTTTTCAACAATTTCTACCAGATATCTTGTTCCATTGACTATATCCATAACCTCCTCTTTAGTTTTCTTTTCTGTCCAACTGATCTTTTCTAACCTCCTCCAACACCACATTTCAAACGCCGCCGGTCTCCCTCGGTCCCGTTGCGTCATGGTCCACGTTTCGCAGCCGTAGAGTGATATGCTCCAGATGTACACTGTAAGGCAGGGTTTCTTAAAGTGTAGTCCATGGACCCCTTAGGGGTCCGTGACATGATTGCTGAGGGTCCACAGCTACTGCGTTCACTCTTAACGTAGGTACTTAGTTATAAAAATATATGAAACATGAGTTTTTTTTTTTAATCTTTTTTCAAAAGGGGTCCTTGGTATTTTTGAAAATCTGAAAGTGGTCCATGCCTAACAAAAGTTTGAGAACCCCTGCTTTAAGGGCCTTGATTCGAGTCGACCACGCCCCCTTGACAGAGACACGCTTATGCCGGGTCCTTGGTATTTTTGAAAATCTGAAAGTGGTCCATGCCTAACAAAAGTTTGAGAACTCCTGCTTTAAGGGCCTTGATTCGAGTCGACCACGCCCCCTAGACAGAGACACGCTTATGCCTTCCGCGCAAGAGAAAAAGTGATGAAACACTCTTCGGGAATGGCTTTTTTGGACAAACGATAAATATAATAACTTAGTGAAGTTTTATTTATACTTCATTGAGTGAGTCTACCGAGAAAATTTTAGGCAATCATGTATCAATTAAATGAGATAAACAATCATATAAAGTGGCCGTCAATAGAATTTGCTAACTATGTAAACAAACCGCCATATTGAAAATGCCTTTCAATATCGCGGTTTGTTTACATAGTTAGCACATTCCATTAATGGCCACTTCAGTCAAGAATCATATATCTGAAAATCAGATCTTATTGTTTCTTAATCTATTCAGAACGGCGTTTCAAAACACGCGATAATTTCCAATGCACCGCCTTAACCAGTTTCTTCCTAGTGCGACTTGCTATTTTGGCAGTGAGTAAATGCCTTTTTGAATTAAACGCTTTCTTTGCCATGGTTATCCTAGAAATAATATCAGGTGTACATCTAGAATCATCCGCAATAAGTCTTCCTAAATAATTGTGTCAATCCTAACTCTTAAAATGGATACAATAGTTATTTATGCTACAAGTGTGGAAAGTAGGTGATTTCCGACGAGTGTCATTTTTATACATGAGCGAGTGAAGCGAGCGAATGTATAATTCGACACGAGTCGGAAATCATCTTTACGCGCGTGTATCATACAACATTTTACTATGCCTTGTGTGAGGAAATATATTAAATGTTGAAATGTTGGTTTAAAATAGATCTAGGTTAAAGTTGAAGAACCCAGGTAGTTTGTCACGTACCTACTTAAGTAATAATAATAATAATTATTATTATCTGGAATTGCATTTAACAACTTCTTCACATCTTTTGCTGTCAAGCTTATTCACTTAAAAGTTAAAACCATTATATAGTATTGTGGTTTTGGAACACAATTAATTTTGAGTGACTTCAATATTATATATTAAACAACAAAAAGACACTGTACCGTCGTAGTTCTAAGAAACATACTGACACTATTGAAACGCACTAAATAATAATTATTATTGATTACTCACTTTCACTCGACCTTTTTAACATATTTACATAAAATAACTACACAAAACTCACAATAAACAGCAATGGCGGGCTTTTAGATACATGCGCGGTCAACATATGCGCATTGCGCATGTGCAAGCCGCCATACTATCGTATTGTAAAAGGCATAAGAAAGATATGCGTTCAGCCAAACACATTAAATGAATATTAAGAATTAATTAATTTATTGACCAAATTCAAAATTCATAACCATGAATAAATCATTTTAAACGTTATTAGTATTTATGTACCCCTTTTATATGAAAGTAAACGTGTAATTGAAATATTTGTAAAACTTTTCTCGAGTAATAAAAACTCTGTCGGGCTGACGACGGACTTGAAAATTAAAAAAAAATTGAAAAGGAAAAAGCACTAGTGCGAAAAAATGGCACTTTCCGCACGATTTTAGTGCTTGGAAAACGCTCTTTTCGAGCACATGCATTGTAAATTAATAATCATGTTTTGTTTCAGGTAGAATAATAGCCTTAGGACAATTTACTGGAGTCAGCTTGGATGGCGATGTGTTTCTTAATATTATTGACGTTAGAAACGAATGGCTCTCGGTAAGTTATGGTCGTAAGTTCGTTAAATGGGACGACTTTAAAGTCCGCGGTCTTAAGGCGATGCCTTGATTTGAGTCGAACACACCCCCTAGACAGAGACACGCTGATGCCTTCCGCGCATGAGCAAAAGAGATGTAACACTCTTCGGGAATGGCTTTTTGTCAAATTTCGATAAATACCTAACTTAGTGAAGTTTTATTTCAATTTCATAAAGTGAGATTCTAGATGAAATAAAATACTATAGTATTAACTTAATTGTGTCGTACAATAATGTATCGTTTCAGTAGGCCGAGTAAAAAAAGAAATATACAGGCCCAACTTTGGATTTTTTTTCTATCGTGGAAATTTTACGCAATCATGTATCGATAAAATCAGATTAACAATCATATAGTCAAGAATCATATATCTGAAAATCAGACAATATTGTTTCTTAATCTAGTCAGAACGGCGTTTCAAAGCACGCGATAATTTCCAATGCACCGCCTTAAAAACCGGTGGATTGGCTCGCTGGCTCTTTGTGCATGCTTGACATGACTGCGCCGGCGATAAGAGTCGACTGTTTTGCTCGCTAATGGATTACTAGGAGAGTCGGCGAGCCAACCAAAAGCCTGCTGTACACACTGGGCCAACGTTGGCGCGGAGCAGAATGCAGCTACGCGTTAGAGGAAGAGGGCTTTATTTCGTTCTCATGCGTTTGCATAGCTGCATCCTGCTCACGCGCCAACCTTGGCCCAATGTGTACAGCCGGCAAAACATATTAGTATTCACTATCCGAAACTAAGAGTTTCAGTTAAATTCTGTCAAACAAAGCAAGCAACAAACGACTTTGTGCTCTGTCTATGAGGTAGTTTTTTTGCTTGCATAATTTTCTCAGGATTTACTCTTACGGTTTCGGACGTACTACCATAACCGAGTATCCCATGAACCTCATATTATTTCTTTGTGCTTTATTGTTTTTGTATTAATGTTGCTCTTGGCTTTTATAACCGTACTGCCGTAGGCAATTTATATGTTTTACATTTCAGCTTATAAAAAAAGTTAAGCAAGAAGATAGCGCCCTGACACAAATACCGCACTATGAAGAGGCTCTGTCTAGTATACTAAGGAATATTCACATATGCAGACGGTAATCATTTATTTACTAACAATTTACATCTGCCTTAAGAGGAAACACTAAGGGAAAGATGTGTGTAGTGTAAAATGTATTGCTGTCGCGCCAACCGCAAGCCTCCCCCCGCAGAGCACGATAGAGACAACTGCAGCTTGGACCGAAAATACCTATTAAAATTACATAAAATCAACGTTTCGTAGTCCCCTGATTTCTTCTCCAAAACTTGACCTATTTAACTATTTATTTTATAAAAAAACAAATAAAGGCTTTGGCCGTGTTCCTATGTTTTTTTTTTTTTAAATAATCTAGTCAAAATTGTTTTCTGCATGTTTGAACACACCGGAAAATCTGGCATTTTTTTTAGGTAAGTAATTGAAAATTTATGAAAAAAAGGAAAACATAGGAACATGTCAATAGTAGCCATAGATTTATGGAGAAAAAAAAATTGGAGAGTGTCACGGGCCCATAAGATGCCCTCCCATACAAACAGTCTATCATGGTGGGAACAAATCGGACGCGTTACGCGCCGCTGAAACTCAATCTAAATTAAACCTAAATAGCTAGTTACTAACCTTTTCTGAATCTTTCCGTCCCAACGTCCAGCAAGAATGAGTAAGTGTAGTGTGTATGTACGTGTTATCTTGCGGCAAACTGGCACGTCCTTCGTCCGGCTCGTACTCCAAGCCACCTTGTCCATACAAATTCCCGTACACTACACAGCTATGTATCACTATAGGTAAGCCTCGAAGTCACCAGCTGACTTAACTAACGAGGTACAAACCAAACACTTAAGCTCGGCGCCTCCGTAGGCGCAACGAAGCGAGCTCAAACCGTAATCTAATTAATTGTGAGGGTGGATCTGCCCGCCCGCGGCGACGTCCATATTACCTCTGGCCGGCGCTCGCTCGCGTCATTAAGTGCATTTCGGCTGCGCACCCGAATGCCACCGAATACCTTTTCTCTCGCGCCGCTGCCAGGAGAAAACAGGGGACTACTATTCTATGGAAAAACGGCCCTTGAGTTTCCTCTTAATACTTATCAGTTGCGTGGCGGGGCAATCATGTCGTACGTAAGCCGGAGATTATTGGACTGTTTCTTTGACTGGGTTTAAAAAAAAAACCCTATGTACGAAATATCATTTGATGGTAAATAGTGGCTTTACGGTGAAAAAAAACATCGTGAGGAAACCCGCCTAATCCCAATAAGGTCTATTTTTCCCTTTAGGCCATACAAATTATGTGAATTTCGGTTCGGTTCGGACCGAGATTGCGCGACTCACAGCGCGCAATTTACGCTCGTCTGGTCTCACCCTAACTGTTTACAGGAAATTCATGCCAAAGGTATCTGCTCATCAATACTGCAGCCACTTGAGGCAGCTAATAACGTCCATCGGAGACTTTTACGGCCGAGGAAAGAAGATCCCCGCATCAGTGCCTGAATCTCTTAAGAAATACCAGATAGTGGTTGAGCCGTAAGTGTGTCACTTGTAATCTTCTGTATGTAGTGTAACTTCTTAGTTATTTTCTGAGGTAAGTAAATGTTTGAACGTTATAAGGGTTTAGGCGCATACGGTCCCGCGCGCAAAATACCGCTCTACCAAAATTACGTCCCATGCGCAAAACGTCTCCTTTGCAAACGGTCCCTTGTGCAAAATACCCCATTCGCAAAACGTACCTTTCTCAAAAAAGTCCCATCCCTTTCGCAAAATGCCCCTTCCGTTTAAAGTCCCTTTCGCTGAACGTCCCTTCCGCATAATTGCCTATTCTTAAAACGTCCAGCACTAGCACACGACGGCCGCGACATACTCTCGATTTTTATCGCACTATACCTCTTGGTCTAAGTGTTCTAATAAGAGAGAGACGGATAGTGCTAGAAAAATCGAGAGAGCTCGCGCGCCGTCACGTGCTAGCCGTGCAGTCTGCGAAAAGCTCCATTCGCAAAACGTCCCCCTCCTACAAAATGCATTTTCTCATAAATTACATGTCATGTTGCCATAACATCGCTAAAAAGTCTACCTACAGTAAGTGGAACATACCGAAGACTTATTAGAAGCGTCCAGTAAAATGCGAGATTTTAAACTTGGAATCAATATTTGTAAAGTAAGTTAAGATTATTGTTGATATTCTGAATTCTTTTATTGTGTTGTTTTAAAAAGAACGTCCGAGTCCAAATTAAAAGTATGAACATTAGTTATAAAACAACAACAATTAAATTTTATCATTTGGTAAGACAGTGCAAATAATTAAACGCAGTATTTATAACAAAAAAACGCAATGAAATTAAGGCGGGATTTAAAAGGCTATCATTTGCAAAAAAATGTTGGGACTAGTCTGATTCCGAAATGGACGGCACTCCTCCTCACTTAAAAGCAGAGGCGGAGCTAGCTAAATAAAGCTTATTTCCACCCAAATCCAAGGATAGATAATTAAAAAAATATGAGTTATTCTTCAGTGAGAGGAAGAAAATTAAGCTAATAATTGGTCAGAGAATGTGATTCTGGCTATTTTCAACCATCTGCGCAAAATAATGCAGTCGATATACACAATAAAGAGAATGTTAATTAAAATGAAGAACTATACAGATTTAATAGCTTGGTTAAACAGACAATCGGATGGCTACAAAGGAAAGAAATCACATATATTCAGCAGCGATGAATGTAAATAAATGCTGCCAGTATTTGATAACATAACGATATTTAAGAATTAGATTATAAAGAATGTCTGTACATTCACTTCCTCCTAAGAGTCAAATTCAGACATTCAACAAACGAATATGAATGGTACGGTACCATTAATGTTTCTTAAATATATTTTTATCTTATTTTCTTGTTTCATTTTTGAGAAAAGAACTATACTTACTTCGACCGTAATAGCCATCCTGGCCTCGTATTATAGTCTAATTTATACTCGGCCAGTGTGGCTTCCTTAGGGCCCTCGCCCACGGCGACTTTTTGCAGCGATGCAGTCGCACGTTTTGTAAACGCGCAACAGCATCGCAACCAACGCGCTCTAGTCACATTTGCAACGCGCTACAGAAGCGATGCCAACGCGCTACTAACGCGCTACAGCATCTCGACTGCATCGATGCAAACGCGCGACTGTGTCGGAAGACGTCGGGGGAATTTACTGAATCGCGTTTGCATCGCGACTAAAGCGCGACAGCATCGCGTTTCCATCGCTACTGCATCGTGGTTACGTGGGCGAGAGCACACAGCTAGCGACCGTATTGCGACTGTATCGATGCGAACGCGCGACAGTATCGCTGCAAAAAGTCGCCGTGGGCGAGGCGAGGGCCCTTACTGGTATCTGCCGTAATGTAGTATTTGTGCAGCTTACATCCACCACAAAGGTGAACTTTGGAAGCATGAGAAGTGAAAAGTACATTTTTTGTTTGCAGAGAGGCCGGCCCTCTTATGTTGTCTCCTACGGGCCAGTTCATCACGCCCTCCTCCTGTCCCGCCGACGAGCTAATTTACTTCATCGGAAATCACTTGGACGAAGCCATGTTACTCTTGACTGAATACAGCATGTAAGTTTTCAATAATACGTCGTAGTCAATTGTATGTTTCAGTGTTGCCGTCATTCAGTAAACATTGTTCATAAAGAATTAGTGCAATATGTGCATCGGACGCGCTGAATGGTACAATCGGCGTTGTATCAATTCTACTGAGATTAGTATATTTCGACCTTTTGTTAGCGTGAACGCCAATGGAATTGAAACATTGTTTAACGAGGGGCGGAAGTGGAATATTGCGAACAAGAGTATCAGAAGCCCGACGCCGAAGGCGGAGGGCTTTTGATGACTCGAGTTTGCAATATTCTTACGCCCGTGTTATACACAATGTTTTTCATCACATTTGCGAGGAAACAAATACATTTTAGATGAAATGAATGCAAATCGTAATAAACACTGCATCATGTCAGTCGTCCATTTTGTTGAATTTGACGTGAGGCGCGTATGGCAAAGACCCTTCGGTATACAGCCACGATATGAAAACACTTAAAAACATTTTACATAGACACTAAGTAACTACATATTAAATCTGTAAATAATTCAGTTAAACATGTTTAAGTAGTTTTTTAAGTTTAAATTTATTTATAAATACGTTTTGAGACATCGTATTTGATATAAAACCTCTTTACTTTGTAACTGCCGCATGAGTGACAGATACAACTTAAGAAAACAACCATTACGCCCGTGGGCGTAACACAGGCTATTACAGCTCTGTATGTCTGCGCATTATGAAGCCCTTTTCGAGCAAGTGTGATGAAAAAATATTTCTTGCCCCCTCCTGTTCTTATTTTTATTTTTAAAATATCATAATATATACATCATTTTAACTTTACAAATAAGTCACGTGTATTATTAAAGTAAAAATGATATGCGGCCCCCGGAGGGTCATGGACCCGCATGATGAAAACACTGCCATGAAGCATTTATCCCTCTCACACTGAAGCATATTATGCTATGGATAAGTGATTTAATTAAGGTCCGTCTTTTATGTAGTTTCGACTTGTTCTATAGATTTTTGAAACTAAAATAAAACAAAAATCCCTTATTTTACCGACAAACCGTTTCCGGTGCATTGTTTCGTCGAATTTTCATTTCATCGATCTTTTTTTCTGAGAAACCGATTACTTTTTAGGTATAGCTAAAAGGTAATTGTGTATAATCCATTAGGTTAGGTTTGTATTATATTATAACAATGTTTAAAGTACCTGCTTAGTGTGTGTAGCTGTAGTACTGTTTCTGAAAAAAATGTTTTCGATGAAATTAAAAATCGGCGAAACATTCATTTGATGAAACGTTTGTCGGTAAAACAAGGGTAAACAAAATGAAACAAATGCTTATTCAAACAGTTCCCAAATACATGCAAGAGGGCCTTTCGTTTTTTACCTATAATAGAGACGAGAGATACTTCTAAGAATAAATAATAGAGCATTGACTATTGAACATTTTAATTTATACAACGACGGTGACAAACAAGCGTACGGGCCGCCTGATGGTAAGCGGACACCGCAGACCATAGACGCATGCAACTCCAAAGGAGTAACATGGGCGTTGCCGACCCTTGATATGTTTGCCATTTTAATTTCAGCAACAAGCACGTGGAAAAGGCACTTTACAAAGAAGTAAAAGAACGATTCGGACTTCTAGAGCTCCACAAAGACGATAGCATCACGCCGGGACTCATGATCCTCTGCTGCCAGAGGCTGCTCACGCGCGTCGACGAGATCAACTCGGTAACATCCTACTCGTATCTTTGTAAAATACTTCGACGGTGGCAAACAGGCATACGGTCTGATCGTAGCAGACACCACACCGAAGCCTATAGACGCATGCCAAGGAAGAATCACATGCGCCTTGCCCTTATTGATTGCTAGAGACAATGAATCCTCAAGTCTATGCTAATGCTAAAATTTAATTTACTCAAAAATTTCATTCAATGACAATATTTAAAAATTTGATTTCAGAAAAATTGTAGTTCAGATAGAGTATTTCCCTATTTTAGAGATAATGATTAATTAAATTTAAATATTTAGGAGAAAGATTCATTCAATATATTTTTCTTACAGAAACTACAAGGAAACATTTTATATGTCACACACTACTATTCGGTACTGACGGAGGGCGTTTTATGCGTACCGTGGAACTTCAAATAAGATCTTTGCACACTTAAAACTACTTAGTTAAGTATCTTAGTAAGTGTAAATGGTGTATATATTTAGAATTAAGATAATAAATAACCACTGGTAAATGAATATCATGTGAGATTAAAATATAGTATCACCCCCTTCAAGTCTTGAGATACCACTGAAATGGACTGTGTTTAATTCGACGGGCACATAGCGATTACGTGACAAATGTTTTTCCCTGTCCAAGTCTTTATGTCGTTGACTTAACCACACCCATGGGCCTGCCTCTTAAAGGAATTTAAACCATTTTCGGTGGGAATAGAGATGCATTTGTTTTGTATCTGTAGAAAATTATTTTTTAACAAGCGAAATTTAACTCTATTTCGTGCACTCTTTGATTCATATTTCATTCCATTTTGAACCTTATGGTCGGCTTTAGGAGGATAAGACTTTGATACATGCCCGCCGACCAGATACCATCTTTCACTCCATGCTTTTTCTTTTCTACACTCCACTATGTATTAATTTAGCGATACTCATAAATACCCTCTGATAATAGTAAGATGTAAGTATGTAAATTATAAGCATTTAGTATTATAAAATTATGTGGAACAAAGTTCATCAATTACTACAATATGAAATAGACTAAACCATTTGTGATGTTATCTGTAAGTTATCACAATAGATATGAATCTTGGAGAATAGTAACAATTGCGTTAATTATTGTAAGAAATAACCATTACATTGAATATCAAATTGTTTCGAATTTAACTTAATTTTAAGAATACCTAGAGAATCTCTCATTGATTATTTGGGTCATTGTCAGTCAGTAAAACAAAAATCGTCTTTTCAGTGGGCAATAGTTAAGGGCTTATGTTTATATAATTATAATATGTTTTTATCGCATAGAATTATAGAAGAGGCGACGCCGTTCATGCGGATTCAGAGTTCAGCCCTTAACTTTGGCAATGTCCACCGAAAAGACGCGAACCTAAATCTGACAATGACCCATGTAATTATTAGTTTTATTACATACTTACATTAATACTTTCAAAAAAGTGTAAATGATAAATAAATAGATGGGTACAAATAAAGAAGTGGCCCAATATCAGTGTTTGTTGTGCTGCACGATGACGAGCTTGTTCCTCTCCTTGGTGACCCGCGCGGCGGGCGCCGCCGTGGCCGGCATGAGCTGCCGCAGGTTCTGGCTGGGGATCACCGGCGCCTGGGGACAATGGGGTATTTCCATCTCATCATCATGATATCTGCTGAAACACGTCCACTGCTGGACATAGGCCTCCCCCAAAGAGTGCCAAAGTGACCGGTCCTGCGCCACCCGCATCCAGTGGACTCCCGCAACCTTTCACCAGGTCATTTTCATTTATCAAAATTAAATTATAAAAATTTTTGAAGTGAAAACTTCTTTAGCGGCGCTGAGCACTTTTTGGGATGGGGAAACATTGTTAAATACGCGAGAGATTTTTGTGACGTCTGATGTGAAGGAGGTCACAAACTTTTATATTTTGCTGCTAGCCGATTCGACTTCATTCAAAACTGAACGCTATTCGTAAGAGTATAAAGCCGTTAAACACTTTTTGCAATAGCATATTCTGCAAATAAATTTGTAATTTTGTTCACGCGTCCTTCACCGTTGTGCTATTGAGCAAATTCGAATAGTTCGAATTTGGACGTTATTCCTAAAGAGATAAAGCTTTGAAATTTTTTTACCAACGGCAAAAACAAATTGATATTATGTTCACCGTCGCCGTCCGCTGTTCTTGCAAATTCGAATAGTTCAAGTTTGGACGTTATTCCTAAAGAGATAAAGTTTTGAAAAATATTTGGCAATGGCAAAAACAAATTGGTATTTTGTACTAGCTGATGCCCGCGGCTTTGCCCGCGTGGTTATAGGAAAATGTAACACATTTAATTTTCCTGTGGGAATTAGATGTTTTCCCGCTAGAAAAAATAGCCTATGTCACTCTCCAGCTTCTAAACTATCTCCATACAAAAAATCACATCAATACGACGCTCCGTTGCGACGTGAGAGAAGGACAAACATACACACTTTCGCATTTATAATATAACTAGCTTCTGCCCGCGACTCCGTCCGCGTGGAAATCGTTTATATCGCAGCTCCATACAAACTTCAACCCCCCATTTCATCCCTTTAGGGGGTGATTTCCAGGATGAAAACTATCCTATGTCCTTCCCCGGGATTCAAACTATCTCCATACCGAATTTCATCGCAATCGGTTCAGCGGTTTAACCGTGAAGAGGTAACAGACAGACAGACAGACAGACAGACAGACAGACACACTTTCGCATTTATAATATTAGTATGGAAGTATGGAAGTATGGATATGGATATGGATAAGGAGTAAAGGAGTAAGGATAGTAAGGATGTGACCGTTTGTTTCCTAAATTAATTAATTAATAATAAAAAAAAGCGGCCAAGTGCGTGTCCCATCACAACGAAGGGTTCCGTGCCTATTAAAAAGGGCGTATCGTTACTGAAATCTTAAGGCACTTACGTCTTTTTCTTTAAGGAAGGCAGTTTTTTTAGAAATATCTCAAAAACCTTTGAACCGATCTTGTTGAAAACAATTTTAGCTAAAAGAATTTAATAAACCCTATGTCCATGATTTTTTTCGTATTTTTAAAATACACGGTTCAAAAATTAGAGGGGGGGACACAATTTTAGTGACTTTCGGGGCGATTATCTCCGACTCTATTCACTTAATCGAAAAAATTGCTCAGAAACCTTATATTTATTTTGAAAGGCCTATCGATTGATGTGCCACACGTGAGCTTGAATTGAAATAAAAAGAAAATTGACTTTCAGTTTTATGTATGGAGTGCACCCGTAAAAAAATTTTTTTTAGTAATTTTATTACCAAAATTATGTAGCGGCTAACAAAATACACCTATCCTCAAAATTTTACTCAAATACCTTATAGTTTTCGAGTAAAATGCCTGTGACACACGCACGGACAGACAGACAGACAGACAGACATGACGAATCCATAAGGGTTCTGTTTTTTGCCATTTGGCTACGGAACCCTAAAAACAGCCTATATACGTCCCACTGTGGAGCACAGGCCTCTCAAAGCGATATTATTTTGAGGAAATAAAAATACTAGTTGACTATCACACACATAGACAACTAGCTTAAGATGAACCTACTTACACTGAACACGAAAAAGACAAATTACATATGCTTCAGCATCTCGAATGGTACACAGCCCAAAAATGATATGTCGATTAGGATTTACTCATGTCTATCTCCAACCTCGCCTACATGTGACTGACCAACAATAGACAAGGTTGCTCAAACTAAATACTTAGGAGTTATACTCGATGAACATCTTAACTGGTATCCCCAACTTGAACAAGTCATAGGTAGAGTCAGGAAACTAACTTGGATCTTTAGGGCGCTGAGGCACATTGTACCAGGGAAGAACAATCAGTCAAACTCGCGTAGTATCCATAAATGAAATCTATATATCTTTGGTCCAATCTGTTCTAGTGTACTGTATCTCCGTCTGGGGAGGGTCAGCAAAGAGTCGTTTTATTGATCTGGAACGAGCTCAACGTGCACTAATTAAGGTCATGTATTTAAAAAAAAATAGGTGCCCTACTGACCAACTGCATGTTATCAGCGATCTTCTATCAGTCACAAAATTATATATCTTGCATATTACATTAAAAAAACATAAAATATTACTCTATAATACAAATTATAAAAAGAAAAGAAATAGAACCGTTGTAGCAGAATGTGCAAAATCAAAAACCTCTTTTGCTCGCAGACAGTTTAACTCGAAATCTCCACACGTTTACAATAAATTGAACAAGCAACTTTACATTTACTCGAAACTTTACCATGACTGCGAGAAAGTAATTACAAATTGGCTTAGGACCATAACTTATGATGAGACAGAGAATTTATTACAATAATCTTATCTACAGGTACGCACACACACATACACACACACACACACACACACGCAAGCTCGCACACACACACGCAAGCACGCACACACACACACAAACACAGAGAGAGATTCACATCTTGATTTTGATTAATTAATAAGTGCATATGGGTGAGGACCAAATTCTTGGCCAGTAGCCATACAATTCTATGGTTAATTTTCGTGTCACAACGGAACTTTTTAACTACTACCAATTAACCGGGCTAAACTAAAGAATTTGGTCCTCACCCATATGTCTTTCGTGAAGTTTTATTTTATTTACTTATTTTTAGTTTTAACACTCGCTTGGTTCCATGAACTTCATGCTTCATTTCATTAAATTAATCATAACAAACATTTTAATTTTGCATTGTTAACCATGTAATTAGAGTTTTAGCCATATAATAGAATAGAACAAAATGTAACTACTACTATAAACTAATTTTAGCTAGTACATCAAAATGTATACTTATTTAAACGATTTGATACAGAGAAAGAATATAATGGAAAAATAAACCATCTTCGTCTGTAGCCCCCGACAGGATTCGAACCTGCGAACTTTCTATTAACGCTAGACTGCTCTACCAACTGAGCTACGAGGACAGTGACGCAAGTTGTATATTTTTCCACTATATTCCCGCTAAGACTAACGCCCTCTCTGTATCGAGTTATAGACTTGTTTCACAGTCTTGGCACCACTCTAATGGGCGAGCTATGCGCTCGCTCCATTCTAATCGAACCACATCAGGTAGTTTTCGGACTTAGCGAGAGAGATGGCGCTGGTGTACATTATACCCTTTTCACGAAACAAATTATTTAATTAAATACTTTTGTTACGTGTTATTTTTAACGAGGAAGTTACCCCGATCATTTTATAAACGATATGATACAGAGAAAGAATATAATGGAAAAATAAACCATCTTCGTCTGTAGCCCCCGACAGGATTCGAACCTGCGACCTTTCTATTAACGCTAGACTGATCGGGGTAACTTCCTCGTTAAAATATAATAACAAGCCTTATTGGGCTTACTATAGGACTAGGTCGATTTGTGTAAGGTTGTCCCCCAATATTTATTTATTATTTATTTATTAAATTCGAACTATTCGAATTTGCAAGAACAGCGAACGGCGGCGGTGAACAAAATATCAATTTGTTTTTGCCGTTGGTAAATATTTTTCAAAGCTTTATCTCTTTAGGAATAACGTCCAAATTCGAACTATATTCAATAGCAAAACGGTGAAGGACGCGTGAGCAAAATTACAAATTTATTTGCAGAATATGCTAGGTATTGCAGAAAGTGTTTAACGGCTTTATCCTCTTACGAATAGCGTTCAGTTTTTAATGAAGTCGAATCGGCTAGCAGCAAAATATAAAAGTTTGTGACCTCCTTCACATCTGACGTCACAAAAATCTGTCGCGTATTTAACAATTTTTCCCCATCCCAAAAAGTGCTCAGCGCCGCTAAAGAAGTTTTCACATCAAAAAAAAAATGTGAAGCAGAAATGTATGTTTAATCTGTCTTTGGTTTTACTTTACGTTTATTGCGCGTTCACTTGCCAAAAACTAAACGATTTAGTTCAAAGTTAGTGCAAAAGGAAAATGTGTATGTGTGACGCCACTTGTTACTAGTTTACATAACAATCAATCCTACTATACTAATAATATTATAAATGTGAAAGTTTGGATGTTTAGATGTTTGTTACTCAATCACTCTTAACGGGGCTTCACCGATTTGGATGAACTTTTGTACGAAATTAGTTTATAGCCTGGATTAAAAATACAGAATAGTTTTTGCACCGGGTCCACGCAGACGAAGTCGCGGGCGGAAGCTAGTAACATTATAAATGCGAAAGTTTAGATGTTTCTTACTCAATCACGCGTAAACGGCTCAACCGATTTGGACGAAATTTTGCACGAAGATAGTTTATAGTCTAGATTAAAATAGGCGAAAGCTAATAGTGAATATGATTATGATACTGACCGGCGGACACCTGGCCAACTGCTTCATCCGGTCGACCAGCCGCATGGCGTCGTCGGACGTGTCCGTATCCGAGGTCATCCCCAGGGACAGCGCTCGCTCAGGGTTACCACCCTCTAGAAATCTGTGCACCGATTGGTATTGTCTGAAAAATTAAAAGATTTTTCAAAAAACCCAACTGCTTTTAAAAAAAATTATAGCCTATGTCACTCCCACGATTAAGAGGAACCCAACGACACCTCATATGTCGAAATCAGTCAAACGGTTCAGGCTGCAGGGCGTGCCAAAGAATAAGGTCACATACATACATACATACATACGCCCGAAAAACATAACCCTCCTCTCCTTCGGCAGTCGGGTAAAAAGAGGTTTTATTTATAAAACATTAGCGTTTCTGATACGCTGGATGGTACAGTCGCCATCAATTATGTCGGAGCGACCAAAGTGCAAATATCTGAACACGTCCCTATTGTCGAGGCAATAGAGACGTGTTCAGATATTTGTGAGCACTTTGGCCGCTCCGATATTTCTGATGGCGACTGTACGTGTATACGTGACCGTACTTACAAACGATATCAGATATAATATAAAAGTACCTAGGTACATCTATGCGAACGTACTGTTTTCAAAAATTTTAACGAACACTATAGGGGTGTAGACTCGAAAATTATTATTACTCCAAAAGAAAGAAGGCAAAAAAATAAGCCTAGTGACGAAAATCTCATTCAGATATCTCAAAGAATAAAGAAGCTACAACCGTTTTAATATTGCTTGTTAGAGAGAGAAAACTCAGTGTGTGACGTCACGTTAAGCTGCGTACGAATTTGAGCGGCTCAGCCTGAGGCATGCTCGCGAGCCAATTTGGTGCAAAACATGCGCGGGCGAGGCAGCGCGCTCGCGGCGAGCCGCCATTGTGTGTCATTCAAAATGGCGTCGGCCACGATGACAGTCGCGGCTGCGTTTATCGTAATTCACCGAATTATTATCAAAAAGAAGAGGAAATCGCCTTGATGGTGGATGAAACAGTTGTACAAAAGTCGTAATTCATGTGGTGCACATTTACTAAAACCAAATTACATCGTTCTGTCTGCGGCACGCTCGGATACACGTCCAATTTACGCGAGGCACGCACAAGAGGCGCCTTTGAGCACGGTCAAAAGACCGACTCTAGGCGGCTCGCCGCGCGCCGCTCGCGCGTAGCTCGTGCACAGCGCGTGAGCGCGTACGAATTAGAGCAAAATAGGTGAGCCGTGCGTGCCTTAACCCGAGGCTGCACTAATTCGTACGCAGCTTTACGCGTCGCGCGCCGGGGGGCCGCTTCGACGGCGGCGCCGAACACGACGGGGCGCGGCACTTTGCCGTCTATTAGTGACGTCACAATCTTCAAGCGTCATCGTTTCATATGAAGTTGCGTTTTGCGAAAAAGGGACAGAACATACCCCTTTTTAAAACTTTGGACAAATAACTTCGTGATTATTTAACCTCTAGCGTTGATTTTTTCTCCATTTGACTACATTTTTAATCCTTTTTCGAGAAAATATGACATTATTGATTATTATATTTAGTGTCTACACCCCTATTCTAGAAGGGTATCATTCTATACTGCTCAAAACAAAATGAGGGCCCATTTTTCTATTTTATTTTTCAATATTATTAGCGCCGCCGCCCCCGCCTCCAGCGGGGCTAGCACAACTGACGCCGCGCCGCGACGCGAGTTGAGAAAGATCTACCCTCCTCTTTCTAATTTCCACAGTGCGAGTGAGATAAGAGACGCTCAGTCGCGCGGGAAGCGACAGAACAGCAAGTTGTGCTAGACGTACAGCAACGCAGGTCCACCACCTGAACATACTATCTGTAGGCTTACCTAGTCTGCGCGTGGTGGCGGGCGCGCTGCGCGAGGCGCCACGCCGCCGCGCCCGCCTCCAACGCCGCGCATGTCCACCACCTGAACATACTATCTGTAGGCTTACCTAGTCTGCGCGTGGTGGCGGGCGAGCTGCGCGAGGCGCCACGCCGCCGTGCCCGCCTCCAGCGTCGCGCATGTCCACCACCTGAACATACTATCTGTAGTCTTACCTAGTCTGCGTGTGGTGGCGGGCGCGCTGCGCGAGGCGCCACGCCGCCGCGCCCGCCTCCAGCGCCGCGCATGTCCACCACCTGAACATACTATCTGTAGGCTTACCTAGTCTGCGCGTGGTGGCGGGCGTGCTGCGCGAGGCGCCACGCCGCCGCGCCCGCCTCCAGCGCCGCGCATGTCCACCACCTGAACATACTATCTGTAGGCTTACCTAGTCTGGGCGTGGTGGCGGGCGCGCTGCGCGAGGCGCCACGCCGCCGCGCCCGCCTCCAGCGCCGCGCATGTCCACCTCCTGAACATACTATCTGTAGGCTTACCTAGTCTGCGCGTGGTGGCGGGCGCGCTGCGCGAGGCGCCACGCCGCCGCGCCCGCCTCCAGCGCCGCGCATGTCCACCACCTGAACATACTATCTGCAGGCTTACCTAGTCTGCGCGTGGTGGCGGGCGAGCTGCGCGAGGCGCCACGCCGCCGCGCCCGCCTCCAGCGCCGCGCATGTCCACCACCTGAACATACTATCTGTAGGCTTACCTAGTCTGCGCGTGGTGGCGGGCGAGCTGCGCGAGGCGCCACGCCGCCGCGCCCGCCTCCAGCGTCGCGCATGTCCACCACCTGAACATACTATCTGTAGTCTTACCTAGTCTGCGTGTGGTGGCGGGCGCGCTGCGCGAGGCGCCACGCCGCCGCGCCCGCCTCCAGCGCCGCGCATGTCCACCACCTGAACATACTATCTGTAGGCTTACCTAGTCTGCGCGTGGTGGCGGGCGTGCTGCGCGAGGCGCCACGCCGCCGCGCCCGCCTCCAGCGCCGCGCATGTCCACCACCTGAACATACTATCTGTAGGCTTACCTAGTCTGCGCGTGGTGGCGGGCGCGCTGCGCGAGGCGCCACGCCGCCGCGCCCGCCTCCAGCGCCGCGCATGTCCACCTCCTGAACATACTATCTGTAGGCTTACCTAGCCTGCGCGTGGTGGCGGGCGCGCTGCGCGAGGCGCCACGCCGCCGCGCCCGCCTCCAGCGCCGCGCATGTCCACCACCTGAACATACTATCTGTAGGCTTACCTAGTCTGCGCGTGGTGGCGGGCGCGCTGCGCGAGGCGCCACGCCGCCGCGCCCGCCTCCAGCGCCGCGCATGTCCACCACCTGAACATACTATCTGTAGGCTTACCTAGTCTGCGCGTGGTGGCGGGCGCGCTGCGCGAGGCGCCAGGCGGCGGCGGCCCGCGCGCGCCACGCCGCCGCGTCCTCGGCCGCCGCCGCCGCGCCCGCCTCCAGCGCCGCGCACGCGCTGCGCAGGTCCACCACCTGAACGGAACACATCGTATTCAATTCAATTCAATTCAATTATTTATATCAGGCATAGAGCCCTTATAGTGTTAGTTTCTCAAAAATATTCAGTCAAAAATTTAAAAATAAAAAACCTTGCCAGCCCGATTTTGCTCGACAACAATGTTGCATACAATAGTTCATTAGTGTACTAGTATCACTAGAGACCGGGAGGTAAGAGGTTGCCGGCCGAGTACATTTAGACGGCCGACCGTAGCGAGGTCGGATAGTTATAAGGCTGGCAACCCACGCAATGAAATAAATTAAAAAACTCCAAGAAATCAAATAATGTTCATGGCTGAACGCCGTGATCCTGTGCCACAAATTGTGGAATGGAAATTAAAAAACCGGCCAAGTGCGAGTCGGACTTTCGCACCGAGGGTTCCGTACAAACCTATAACAAGCAAAAGTTGTAGTATGTTTATTACTAAATGAAAATGGAATTCTTAACATTACAATGTGGAAAGCTGGGGGAGCATACCCAGAGAGAGAGAACAGGGTCACTTTATCAATTTAGTAATCCTAAAAAAAAAAGACCGGGTTGCACTACGGGAGTGCCGGCAGAAGTGAAAACTCAATAACATTGTAACAGTTTTTCGATCAGGTCACGTGACAACTTACGGTGTCACCCTAAAAATGAATTTGGCGCAAATTTATAAACAATTATAAATTATTTAGGCGGACGGGCCGCGGGCGCGTTGGGTGCGACGGGCCGGCTCGCCCGCCGCCGGCGGCGAACAAAATACCAATTTGTTTTTGCCATTGCCAAATATTTTTCAGAGCTTTATCTCTTTAGGAATAACGTCCAAATTCGAACTATTCGAATTTGCAAGAACAGCGGACGGTGGCGGTGAACAAAATATCAATTTGTTTTTGCCGTTGGTAAATATTTTTCAAAGCTTTATTTATTTAAGAATAACGTCCAACAATAGCTATGTATGTATATAATAATATTTGCATAATATGCTATTGCAAAAAGTGTTTAACGGCTTTATACTCTTACGAATAGCGTTCCGTTTTGAATGAAGTCGAATCGGCTAGCAGCATAATATAAAAGTTTGTGACCTCCTTCACATCTGACGTCACAAAAATCTGTCGCGTATATAACAATTTTTCCCCATCCCAAAAAGTGCTCAGCGCCGCTAA
Source organism: Epinotia ramella (assembly GCA_947578815.1). Lineage (NCBI taxonomy): Eukaryota > Metazoa > Arthropoda > Insecta > Lepidoptera > Tortricidae > Epinotia > Epinotia ramella. The sequence goes on from OX388201.1 coordinate 29,344,905, forward strand.
AGAAGTTTTCACTTCAAAAAAAATTGTATTACCACATCATTTATTTTATAATATACTTAACTGAAATACCTACACTAGATTTACAGCAGCCTGTTAAAACTTCTTTTATCAAAGTTGTTTATTTACAAAGTTTTTAGTCACTATCTTTTTATAAATCCGGTTCAAAAATACTAATCAACTGTTAATTTTGACAAATTTTAACCAGATCTGTAAATGGTGACTGAAAAAGGTATGAATAGTACCACATTGAACATTGAAGTTCAAAAAAAACGTACTACTTCGTGTAGTGCTAGTGCTTATTAACGGAAACATGTTTATGGATGAAAAATATGTGGAAATTCCATTTTGGGGATTTATTCTAAAATCGATATTGAAGTCTCCCACAACAATCAAACGGGAACACGGGGTATACCCATTGGGGTTGCTGCCGTATATTGTTGTATTTATGCATTCAATTGCAACATTAATTTGACATTGTGGTGACCTAATACAGTTATCAGTATCACTCTGACATCCAAAATTTCAAAATGCAAGCATTTACAAGGGCCGTTTGCAGTACCTGGGTTATTTAAAAAAATATATCTTGTAAATGGCATCCTTTAGATTGCGACGTACATAAGCGATAGATCCCCAACCTGGATTTGCATTAGATATAGCTGGACCATCTACTCTGCACACAACTTAAATTGCTGTTTCTTTTTATTGCGTTGATATAAAATAAAACTGAGTTCACGGGAAGTACCTTTAGGTTTTGATACCCTTGAGATCACCTACTCAGTTTTAAATTATGCGACTTATATTGCTATTTCTTATGATTGCGTGGACATAAGTTTCGTTTTGCTACAGCTGAAAGGTATTATAGACCTGAGTATTTGATATGAACTTCAATTTAATACCTCTACGCGTTTACGAGGAAAAAGGTAGTAAAATTAAAAAAAAAAATTGTATGATTTTACTAAAAATGTCTACTTTTCGTAAGTTTTCCTTTGTCTGTGCTATATGACGTTGCTTCGTGCCAAATTTCAAGTTACTGAGTTCACGGGAAGTACCCCGTAGATTTTGCGAGTGTCGAAAAACCCTAAAATTTGCAGCATAAACGACTGTATCTTTTGATTGCGTTGGCTTTTAAGTTTGATTTTTTCACAGCTTGAAGGGACAATAGACCTGAGTATTTGATATACATTTCAGATTGATACCTTTACGCGTTCCTGAGAAAAATGGTCTTGACAGACAGACAGACGGACAACAAAGTTATCCTAAAAGGGTTCCGTTTTTTCCTTTTGAGGTACGGAACCCTAAAAAGACCATCTTGCAGCTTGCAGGCCTAGGCCTCCAATTTTGTATGAAATGCCATTACGGGTCTCTCGTCTCGCTGCGGCCGAAACGTGACACTCCGAAGCCCATTATAAAGAACACAACGTCAATATTTCATTTCATGTTTCAGAAAAGAATATTTTTGCGAAAAACGTCATAAATTTAAGAATGCGACCGTACGAACCTTTGAGTTTTGAACCCATGATTGCAAATTACGTGCCTTACCGCTCGGCTAGTAGCTTAATAAAACTAGTTCCAGGAAAAAAAAACTCACCTTCTGGAAATATCTATATAAAAGGGTCTTCATCTCGTCATGGGACAGTTTGTCAAGCCTGGCCATCAGCATCTGCTCGCCCCTGCTCTTCGAATCTCGATTCTCTGGACAATCCGACAGAGAAGCAGATGGGGATCGGCCGCATATTAAATTGTTCTTGTATTCTATAGCAGTGTCTATTGCTTCTATCGCCTCTTCACATTCAAGTAGCTTGCGCTCCTAAAACATCAAACCATAGCTTACCATGATTTCTAATTATTACTAAGAAAAGTAAAACTTGAAAGAAAGTTTTTGAACTTACCTCTGAGTCTGATAAGGATTTGTATATTTTTCTCTTGTGACCTAAACTACATCTTTGTTCATGTAAACATTCTCTCGTCTTCCTCAAGTTTTTGATCTCTTTTCTTAACATAAATTCTTTGTCTTTAGATAGTTCTAAATTCTCCAAATCATTTGTCTTTTCCTTAAGTATACTGTCTAACTGGGATATTCTATGTGTAAAATGTTTTAATGAATGAACCTTCTTATCTTTTACTTCCACGGACGTTTCAGATAGTTCATCTAATTTCATTTTATCTTTTACTAATTCTACGTCTAACGTGTTCTTACGCTTTTCGTCTTTTTTGATTTGCCGTTTTATTTGATCTATTTGTTTTTTATATGTTTTGAGACTAGTTTCATGTTTCCTTATTTCTTTGATATTATCTTGGTCTAATGCACTGGACTCTTCACTGTCTTCTAATTGTTTTTCATATTTTTCTATTATAGATTTACATTGCTGCAATTGGTGTAATAGTTTGGCATTATTTTTGTCTAAAATCAATTTTGACTGTGTAACTGCAAAATCTGCCTTAGCTTTATTGTACCGGTTCTTAGTAGCCACTTTTTCAGAATAAGGTTTATTTTGTGAATTGTGAGTCATTGCTCTTGAGAGGTCATCTATAAGTCTTTCTTTCGCAATACAAAGATTTATCAATTCTTTAAGTTGTGTTTGACTATTGCCAATTTCTTTTGAAAGTTTCTTGGCTAAAACTTGTTTCTGGGCATACTTTTCTTTTGTCATTTTATACTTCTTACATATCTCTACATTCTTTGGAGAGTCAATCATTTTGAGCAGCTCTCTCTCAATTAGCTTTGGTTCTGGGTCTTGGTCATTTTTATGTGATTCAATGAGAATTCTCTGAGATTCAGGTGAGATTGCTTTTGCTGCCACTTTTCTGAGTAATTCTAATTCAGGTCCAGATAAACTTTCACCTGGTTGAATGGTTCTCCTACGCCCAGAATTTGATTGTGAAGTCATTATGGGTAAAGATTGTGACCCACTTGTTTCCGATATTGTTATATCATCAGAGTCTGCATGATTCAAATATTCTTCACATCTCTCTGCAAACAGTAGATCATTTTTTTCTCTAAAATATTCCATGAATTTGTCTAGTTTGTCTTGGAAAACAGTATCAGAGTCACTGTCTTCTGAGTCAGATTCTGCATCAGATTCACTTGGTTCACTGGGTTCAGTGTCCTCAGCAATTCTTGGCAGGCCATGCCTTGGGCCAACATCTTTGTTTTCAACCACATCAGTATTGAGGCATTCATCACATTCTGCTTTTAAGAACAACCATTCACTCACTTGGTTCACATCTGTTTCAGATAATGATTTAGATTGCAATATTTTATTAAACAGCCCCTCAGCATTGGAGACTAATTTGATCCACTGTGTAGTAGCAAATTGCAAATTGAAATTATTGTCAACTGCTGGTGTCATTGTCTTTTCACTGTATACTGGTGTGTTATTGTCAGCAAATAAATTTACAGTGACAAAATTCTTTATTCCCCTACAGCATAAGCACAAGTTCAGTATCTTCAATGTATCTTGGTAGTCTTCAGGTTCTGTGCTAGTGCAGCCAATTACCCAAGTGAATGCTCGGCCACCAAATGAGTCTCGGAGCATAGCAGTGAGAATGCATTGATCGTAATTTATTTGTTTAGGTGGATTGCCTGCCAGTAGTTCCTTTATTATATTTTCTAAAGCAAACAGTCCAGGTTCAGGATATGCAGCTAGATCACAAAAGCTGGCAGTTGACATCCTGTGATTAAGGACACCATTTGTTCCAACCCACTTTTGTTCCATACTGACAGTAAATACTGTGTGATTGTTCCCTTGGCAGCGCTGCCGCCACCCTAAGTGCAAATACTGAAATGCTTCCTCAACATTACAGCATCTGACTAAACCAGCTCCCAATACATCAAATATATTGTTGTTTACAACTTGCATCCATGTTATGTGCAGAATGTATTCTCTCTCGGGCATTTGATTCAATTTATGAAATATCTCAGTTAGAAATCTGGGTACAATGCCTTGGTCACACTCACTATGAATACATTCAAAACCTGGAATTAATATAGTTCTTGTTAAAAACAGAATAAAAACAAATAAAAAAGCAGATTGGACAAATGAAAAATCTATATGTGAATATTGAGGGGGTCAAAAGTCGCTCCAAATGGTTCATGTAATATTACACATGGTGCTGCTCGCCAGTTCTGTTAGCTTGAACATGGCTTGACACGCTATGTCTAGATATAGCGAGGGAAGATTTGCGTGATTTAATAATGAGGCAGCAATAATTAGTATACAACCAAACGGCATGGTGACACACTGTGATGAATAATTAATGATCTATAATAGTTAGGACGCAATATCGAGTCAACAACAACCAATGTGTTAACTATGACAATAATTAAAATAGGTATAATTTCTTTCTATTATATTATACCTGGCCCAAACAAAGTGTAAGTCTTCCCAGTCTTAGGCTGACCAAAGACAACCACTGAAGTATCACATCCATCTAGGAAACAATTTATTTGCGGTATCATAAACGAGTTGAAGAGGTGTGCTTGCGTACAGTCGACTGGCAAAGCCCTGTTCACGTGAAAAGTCTGTCCACTTTCTGTTATCACAATTTGAGTCACTGGATTACTGAATATGCACTGAGAAGAGTCCACTAGGCTCGGAGGCTTCAATCGCACAGCGATTTGCACTGGGATTTCCATGGTGATTGTATTCTCTAGCTCAATCAACAAATTTGGACTGAGCTATGGTTACAAAATATAGCCGTTTCTACAAAGACATTCTTGATAGTTTCATTTGCACATTTGCAGCATCACATGTTTCCACATTATATAAAACAATCATATTTTTCGAGCTATATTCTAATATTTATGATAAAATAGCACATTCAACCAATGTACACAAAATACACGATAATGAGATAATGTCATTTTTTTTTTAATTCGTTCATTTGGAAATCATGGAAATGACAATTCGACACGACAAATCATTTTTTTTTGCAAACCGTTTTATAGCACCGCATAGGTAAACGTGTTTTTTCTCTCGAAGTTCGTATATCTTTGTCTCTGTCGCTTGAGTACCTTAAACCATAAGTGCGAAAGAGATAGACGGAGATATACGAACTTCGATTTTCGTGGTAATAGCTCTGATTTTGGTTTCACCAGACGGCATGCTTCCGGCACTTATCCAGCACGGTTATAATAATTAGAACAATTAGAAAGAGACGGTATCCCGCCGCGAGAGATATCGCGCGACGTCGTGAGTTAACCGTGCAGACGTTCCGAAATCAAATGGGGTATATACATGTCATGATTTGTCAGCCCCAATTTATCAGAAGCTGACTAACTGCTATCGCGGAGGCATGTTGCGCTGCTGATCCGATCCAACTGTCAAACGAGTTGTAGGAGTCGGATTGTTACATCTGTACGCTACACCCTATTATGACTTCGACATGTTGTACTGACAAATTGGGTTAAAATCACATAATCTGTATACCCCACCACAACAAACAGCTCGCCGATTTCACTAGTCTAGACATATCTTTAAACGTACCCCAGACGTCCGAGCGCGGCGGACGGCAGCGGACGGCATGAGTGGTGCAAATCTGTGGTGGTACGAAGTAAGGCCCGTGTAGCGTCTCCTATAGGGATACAATTTTGCAAGGCACCGTGAATCCGGCACTTAGCACCACGGTCCGCCCATGCAGGCCACCGCGCTTGGACTTCGGCGGCAAATTGGCCAAGCAAGGTCACAGAAAATCTAGTATGGAGTGACCTTGATTTGGCCGGGCGCTGTGATTCCGGCACGTATCCACACAGGCCGAAATAAACCGTTTAAGCGCATCGAGACGTTCAAACACGTCATGCATTACGCTGCATATGTAACTCCAGCCTGAGAGGACAATCACAGGATGCATGGCGTCCGGTAAAATTGTATGCCTCGCTCTTTCTTATAACTTCGTACCGTCTATGCCGTACGCTGTGCTTGGACGTTTGGATGCGCCGTTTGACACTTAACTCCTTGCCAAACACTAGTGACAGTGACAGGACCGCTGACAGCACAGCAGTGAGCAGCTAGTGACAGCCAAGCCAAGTCAGCCAAAGCACCCAAGGTAGCCGATGAAGCGAGATTCCATAATTTTATTAGTTAGTTTGTGGACTACTGATAAGGTGAATACGTTTTTCGGAAATTTACTCCTGAAATTTCTTGTTCTCAAGTCATAAAAAAATACCTGCACCTTGGGATCAGTTATAAAATGGAAATGGATACAGTCGGCGATCAAGAAAAGGACCAAGTACCGAAGTACGGCCTGAAATTGGCTTTAAATCATGAATATCCTATTCAAAGCAAACAAATTATTGTACCGAGCGCCAAACAAATGTTTGACATGATGCCTCTTACAACTAGGTAAGTGAAAATAAACACTAAACATTTAAAAATTCCTTCAGTTATTTCGATTGCCGAAATTTGGTAAAGTATTTTACTGCAACTGTTATTTTACAGATATTTGAAATACTATGTTGGTAGAAGAATGAACAAGAAGAAACCTATTATGGATTATATTCATATGATATCTGCACAAAGAATGTATGGTAAGTCTAGTATTCAGTATATTTAAAAATAATGCCAATTTAGATTTTACTATATCCATAATTCCATTTACAATATATTTAGTTGTCTTGATTTGCTATAGTGTTCGAAAACAGTGTATGGTGAAAATAAAAAAAATTGTACAGTCGAGGAAATTGAATGTTTAGCACTTTTGGACCTTAACATCATTCTGATAGAGTTGACATGTGCCAAACATTCAATTTCCTCGACCGTACATAGTTAAGGGCTTGAATCAAATCTGCTTTTTAACTTTTCTCATTTGAGTAACGACAATTACTCATGTAAAATGTATGGGTAATTGTCGTTACTCAAATGAGAAAAGTTAAAGCATAGATTAGGTTAAGGCCCTTAACTATGTATATTTTTTTTGATTTTCCCTGTAAACCTTTGGCCTTATCTTGTTCAAAAGACCTTTTGTCGAAAATATTTAATAAGCAACTATAAACCTTATGTTTAGTTTTAAAGACTTATCACCACATATTTAGTTTCTATTTTTTTTACTTTTATGTAATTCCACCACTTACATTTATGTAATTCCACCATTTTTAGGGTTCCATAGTCAACTAGGAACCCTTATAGTTTCGCTTTGTCTGTCCATCTGTCCGCGGATAATCTCAGTAACCGTTAGCACTAGAAAGCTGAAATTTGGTACTAATATGTATTTCAATCACGCCGACAAAGTGGTAAAATAAAGCGTTTTTTTTTATTAGGGTACCTCCCCCATACGTAACGTGGGGTGTTTTTTTTTTCATTTCAACCCTAACATGTGATATATTGTGGGATAGGTATTTAAAAATGAATAGAGTTGCTAAAATCCTTTTTTGATAATGTTAATATTTTCAGAGATAATCTCTCCAGAAGTAAAAAAAAATGTGTCCCCCCCCCCTCTAACTTTGGAACCATAAGTTTTAAAAATATGAAAAAAATCTCATAAGTAGAGCTTTATAAAAACTTTCTAGGAAAATTATTTTGAACTTGATAGGTTGAATAGTTTTTGAAAAAAAATACAAAAACTACGGAACCCTACACTGAGCGTGGCCCGACACGCTCTTGGCCGGTTTTTTTTTTAATTTGTCTGCACAACCACAGATTAAAGAATACAAGTACAGATACCCAATCCCATAGAGCAAAAGCGTACCGTCCTAATGTAGGCAATTCTGTATACAATTTTAGTCCCGTAGCTACACCAGTAGATGCAGTATCCGAGCTACCACGGCTATGACGCTGTCAGCCTTTAGTAATACACTGAGATATCACCAGATGGCGTTGACTTCCCGGGCAACAAATACAGTATTTTTGATTTTTTCGATATAAAAGTAGTATTTTAGAGACAATATTACACATCACACAAAAATATACATAACCAAATGCTTAGAGCCTGTGGTTCCATAGAACTTTCGCGACCCGTGATGGCGCCATCTAGTGACAGTACCCAATAATACGTAGCAAGCTTGAAAGCTGACTCGTATAGTACGAGTTACATGGATTTAGTATCAATTTTATTGCATTTACTAAACTTATAAAATATACCTTTATTGTATGTGCGAAAGTATGTTTGTGATATAATTAAGGTACGTTGAATTTATTAAAGTGTAAAAATCATTCTATCTTCACGATTACTGGTTCAAATGTTTCACTCGGTACCTGTGTCGCCATCTATGAGTTTTTTTTAGTATCAATTATACGTTGTTCTAGTTGGGAGGCCATGGCACAACTAACTACGTAGCGGTTTACAAGGTTAATTTATAGTTTTATTTAACAATGCCTGTGAGACAGACATGACAAAAATATAAAGGTTCCATTTCTGCTTGTCCCAAACTGCAAGTAGACACAGTGACCACTTTGTTGTTTGTTTTGTTGTTTCTCAGGTTGTCCTATTGGAGGTATTGGGGGTGGCACTATTGGAAGAGGATACAAGGGAGAGTTCTGTCGATTCCAGCTCTACCCGGGCATCTACGATCACATCACCGTGCCTGAGTGCCAGTTTATTGTAAATATACGGAATGCCTGCAATGAAACAATATTCCAGTCTGTTTTATCTACTTACAAGTAAGTAAACATTTTTGAAATAAAAACTACTTTATCGGCCCTGTGTACTTTTTGTGATGGGGAAAAAATGTTAAACTCGCGACAGGTCACGTGACCGACAGCTTCGTCAGATTGAAAATTCGTAAGACGGACACGTGACCTGATCGAAAAACAGTTACAATGTCATTGAATTTCAATGAATATAACTGATTTAAATCTACTTCCTTGAGTAATTAAAAAACAAATGAACAAGTTAAAGCCTAACATCATATCCTACTTATACATATATAAAAATATACATACATACACATGTTCACGTTTTTATACCCAAAAGGGGTAGGCAGGTCAGAAGAAACTTATGTTCCAGTGCCACTTTTAGCATAAATGTGGGTATAAAAGATTAACAAATTGTGATACTGCAGTGATAGCACATAGCGCACAGATAGAACACACTTTAATGCTATATAAAAATATATTAGGCTTATATTATGTATACATATAAAAACCCCGTGTGGTGTGGGTTTAGAATTTCACCACCCCCTTTCTTCCCATGGGTGTTGAAGTCGACTAAGGGAGCAGGGTGAAAGTGTGTTGTGGGCGATGGGCTAGCAACCTATCACTGTGATATCACATTTTCTTATTCTTTTATACCCACATTTATGTTAAAAGTGGCGCTGGAACATATGTTTCATGTGCTTTGCCTACCCCTTTTGGGAATAAAGGCGTGAATGTATGTATGTATGTACATATAAAAATGTATGAGTAGGTCGGTTGTAAGTAGGGATTATAAATGTGAAAGTTTCAGGATTCATCTGAAGGGATGAAAGTGCGAAAGTGTAAGCAAAAGCAATCACGCGCAAATGCAAGTTATACTCGTATATATTACAATGTGTATTGCTTATACTTGATCAAACGAAATGTGCGGATACTAGACAAAAAAATATCGATAAAAAAAATAAAAAAAAAATAAAAAAAGCCTACCAAAAAAAAAAAAAAAAAAAAAAAAGTGCAAAAAAGTCTACCTCAAACTGCTAGTTTTAAAGTTACAGACACTAATTTAAAAAAAGAATGTTCTTTTTCACAAATTTCTACTAATTACCTTTTTTTTTGTAGGTTTATGTTCGATATTGTTATTATTTTAGCTGCATTTTGTAGCTTTAAAACAAGACTACTTTTGAGAAACTACACCGTTTAGACGCAAAGATATGAATTAAAAACCAAACTCGGAAATATTCATCAGAAAAAAATTTAAAACGCCTTAATTTTTTAAATATAATTTTTATTTTTATTTTTTTATCGATATTTTTTTGTCTAGTATCCGCACATTTCGTTTGATCAAGTATAAGCAATACACATTGTATAAGTTTTAACAAATAGAATTGAAACAGTCCCATTTGTGTACCCCACCTATTTAATAAAAGTAAACAGAAGTAGCAATAAGCAAGTTGCGAGCAAGCAAGAGGTGCCAGCCCAGCATAATAGTGGACTGCTATGGACTACATTGCCTGTTATGATCAAAATCGACGACCGGTTAGTCTAGTGGGTAGTGACGCTGCCTACGAAGCTGAAGGTCCTGGGTTCGAATCCCGGTAAGGGCAAATATTTGTGTGATGAGCATGAATATTTGTTTCTGAGCCATGGATGTTTTCTATGTATTTAAGTATTTCTATCTATTAAATATATCGTCGTCTAGTACCCATAACACCAGCCTTATTGAGCTTACTATGGGACTAGGTCGATTTGTGTAAGATTGTCCCCTAATATTTATTTTATTATTTATTTAAAATAAGGAGAGTAGTGTTGTAAGAGTCTGCAGTAAGCTCGATTCTCTATACAAACGTAGTTACGCTCTCATTTTAAAACTACGTGTTGGATTGTAACGAAACTTTGCATTTACAATGACATAATTTTTGATGTAACGTGAATGAATTTATTTTAATATTATTGTTTATTGTAATTTAAATTGTATTTGCATGCATTTGAATGTGCTTAAAGCAAATAAAGATTTTGATTTGATTTTGATTTGATTTGACATGAGGTATATCCAGGTCTGTAATTAGTTCATGTAGCTTCAGATACCATAGTAAAAAAAATACAGTGAATTTAAGTTTTTCATTTTCGACGACCGCTTTAGCCTAGTTGGTAGTGACCCTGCCTTCGAAGCAAGAGGCCCTGGGTTCGAATCTCGGTAAGGGCATTTATTTGTGTTATGAGCACGAATATTTGTTCCTGAGTCATGGATGTTTTCTATGTATTTAAGTATTTATTTATCTATATTAGTATGTTTATCGTCGTCTAGTACCCATAGTACAAGCTTTGCTTAGCTTGGGACTAGGTCGATTTTATATTTTTTCATACAAAACTTGTTTTTGCTGTATTTTGTTTGTTTTATAAACTGCAACCATATAAACTAATTATAGACATAGATATCTTATCTTATCTTATCTAGATGAGGGCCCTTTCGGATGCACTTCGACCCAGTGGGATTGTTGAGACTAGTGCCCTAGTTTATAAGTAGAGGGATATCTAGACTACAAAGAAATACTGAGCGGACTGTAAACACTTGTAATAATAATAGGTCTTTCTACAAATAGTCGCGGGTCGCGGCGCATACAAATATTAGTGCGTGCGAGCACGAAGCGGTACGCGAGGTGAAGTGTCGCACGGCGGTCGCTGTCGCATCGCCGGCGCGTCGTTATCAGCTAACGGGATTTCTCCGCGCTCTCTGCGGCGGGTCGGTTTATGTTGCTGGGCCGGCATTGTCATCACCAGGGATCTTTTGTGCAATGCCCTCTCCTAGATAGATATACCTCATGTCATTGTATATACAAAGTGTCGTCACAATCCAACACGTAGTTTTAAAATGACAACGAAACTCCGTTTGTATGGGATGGTGAAATTCGGCCGAGCTTACTGCGGACTCTTAAATAAAATTTATATTTTATCAGGTTAAGTGTCCATATTATTGTTCATTATTCATTCCCAAAATATAGACAGTTAAGTGTGATATTCTAAAAATCCGTAGCAAACCAAAGAAAGCACCGCTATCTTGGGAATGGAACCTAAATGGAGCAGATTGCCAATACACAGCCCTTTACCCGCGAGCGTGGACCACATACGACCTCAGCAAGTATGGAGTCAAGCTAGTGTGCCGGCAAATATCGCCTGTGATCCCTCACAATTATAAGGTAAGTTGCTATTAAAGAAGGAAAGAGTATGTTGGGCAACAAGGCCGGTAAGAGATTTTTCACGAGCGCGAGTCTATTAAGGTGGTTCGATTTCCATACAAAACGTTATTTGACATTCGCAGGCTAACGGCGTGATTTTTTAAGAAACCTATGTAAGTAACATTCACAAATCGGCTTTCCATTTGCGCGAAATTCCCCCTTGCTAAACTTGCATAGACTAGAATAATTTGAGAAAAACGGTTTTCCCAAAGTATGACGTCACAAACTAATATATCAAATTATTCTAGTTTGTACAAGTTTATTCAAGGAAAGGGGGAATTTCGCGCCATTTGTAAGCCATTTACGAGCAGATGTGATGAAAACATTTATTAACATAACACATCATTACTAGAGATGGGCCGACTATGGGTTTGGCCGACTAGCCGACTAGTCGGCCGCCTAGAAGGCCGACTAGTCGGCTGAGCCGATCGTGGACTTCGGCTAAGTTCGGGTGCAATCGGGAAACTTCGTTTCGTTATGCCGTCGCGCTGTCTGCATGCGTTCAAAGTACCAAATGTGATAATAAATCTGTATTTGAGTAAAATATAAAACGAATGGTAAAAAATGGCAGTTTACTTATTCTATGTCTCGTTTTCCTGTGATCCATAAAGTGCCGACTAATCGGCACATTTAGCCGACTAGTCGCCGACTACAAATGAGGCCGGATAGTCGGCTTTCCCGACTAGTCGGTACATCTCTAATCATTACACGTAATACACCTTAATGATAACTAACAAACAGAGATATGCGGCCGAAAAGTCCTAATAATACGGGTGTAGACTCGAAAATTATTATTGCCCCAAAAGAAAGAAGGCAAAAAAAAATGCCTAGTGACGAAAATCCCATTAAGATATCTCAAAGAATTACGAAGCTACAACCGTTTTAATATTGCTTGTTAGAGAGAGAAAACGCCAAACGGTGTGTGACGTCACATTATAGGATGCTGCCGGGGCGCCGCGTCGACGGCGCCGCCGAACACGATGCAGCACACATCACACACACATTCTTGCGTCATCGTTTCAAATGATATTGCGTTTTGCGAAAAAGGGACAGAACGTACCCCTTCTTAAAACTTTGGACACTTATAACTTCGTGATTACTTAACCTTTTGCGTTGAGTTTTTCTCCATTTTCGAGAAAATATGACATTATTGATTATTTTATTTAGTGTCTACGCCCCTGTTGTAACGAATGTGGTTGATTGTTTATGATGTAGTACTACCTGCCCGCGCAGCTCTGCCCGCATATAACGAACGCAAGCGAAGCCGCGAGATAACATATAGCTATATCCTAGGGTGGTCCTTAATAACGAAAATTTGAAATTTCAATGAGTCACTCTCTTATATTGTTCTAATACGTGAAAAAAATACGTTTTTAGGGTTCCGTAGCCAAATGGCAAAAAACGGAACCCTTATAGATTCGTCATGTCTGTCTGTCTGTCCGTCCGTATGTCACAGGCATTTCATTATTTCAATAAAATTTTGAGGATAGGTGTATTTTGTTAACCGCTACATAGTTTTGTAAATAAATTACTAAAAAAAAATTGTTTTAGGGGTGCACTCCATACATAAAACTGAAAGTAAAATTTTTTTTTTCATTGCAAGCCCATGTGTGGCACATCAATCGATAAGCCTTTTAAAATAAATATAAGGTTTCTCAGCAATTTTATTGATTAAGTGAATAGAGTCGGAGATAATCGCCTCGAAAGTCACTAAAATGTTGTCCCCCCCCTCTAATTTTTAAACCGTGTATTTTAAAAATTAAAAAAAAATCAGGCTCATGGGGCTTATTAAATTCTTTCAGCAAAAATTATTTCGAACAAGATCGGTTCAAAGGTTTTTGAGATATTTCAAAAAAACTGCCTTCCTTAAAGAAAAGGACGTAAGTGCCATAAGATTTCAGTAACGATACGACCTTTTTAATAGGCACGGAACCCTCGTTGTGCGTGGTCCGACACGCACTTGGCTGCTTTTTTATTTTTATTTTTGGATAAGATTTAGGGGTCGCGACTGAATTTTGAACTTTTTAAGGCTTGCATTTCTCCATACTAAGTTTTTTTTTATTTTTAACTTTGTGCTACTTTTTTGAGCTACATTTGATGATAGGAAATGAACAATACTAATGAATACATACAAATAAATCACTAATTTTCAGCCAGTAATTCAAAAAATAATTTTATTGTGCTAATATGCAGAAAACGGACTCTGGCGCTGATTTGGCGACTTTAAATTTGATTTAAAATAAATGTCGAACATTTAGTAAACGAATTTCGTATTTTCTGGATTGTTTATTCCTTGTTATCAAATGTAGCTCAAAATATCAGAAAAATGTGAAAAATACTTAGTATGAAGAAATGCAAGCCTTAAAAAGCGCAAATTTATAAACAACTAGCTGATGCCCGCGGCTTCGCCCGCGTGGTTATAGGACAATGTAACATATTGAATTTTCCCGTGGGAATCAGATGTTTTCCCGCTGGAAAAAGTAGCCTATGTCACTCTCCAGCTTCTGAACTATCTCCATACAAAAAATCACATCAGTACTCCGTTGCGACGTGAAAGAAGGACAAACATACTAACAAACAAACACACACACACTTTCGCATTTATAATATTAGTAAGGAGTAAGGATTATCAATTATTTAGGCGGACGGGCCGCGGGGGCGTTGGGTGCGACGGGCCAGCTTGCCCGCCGCCGGCGGCGAACAAAATACCAATTTGTTTTTGCCATTGCCAAATATTTTTCAAAGCTTTATCTCTTTAGGAAGAACGTCCAAATTCGAACTATTCGAATTTGCAAGAACAGCGGACGGCAGCGGTGAACAAAATATTTTTTTTTTTTGCCGTTGGTAAATATTTTTCAAAGCTTTATCTCTTTAGGAATAACGTCCAAATTCGAACTATTCGAATTTGCTCAATAGCAAAACGGTGAAGGATGCGTGAACAAAATTACAAATTTATTTGCAGAATATGCTATTGCAAAAAGTGTTTAACGGCTTTATACTCTTGCGAATAGCGTTCAGTTTTGAATGAAGTCGAATCGGCTAGCAGCAAAATATAAAAGTTTGTGACCTTCACATCTGACGTCACAAAAATCTGTCGCGTATTTTACAATTTTGCCCCATCCCAAAAAGTGCTCAGCGTCGCTAAAGAAGTTTTCACTTCAAAAATAAAAAAACATGCTATTTTTCACGTATCTGCAGAACAATATAAGAGGATACGTACCTCAATGAAATTTAAACTGCGATCTTTAAGGACCACCCTACTATATCCATCCCGAATGTTCATTCTTATACTGATGAAATATTTTTTGTAATTGATAAGATAAGATAAGATTGTTATTTATTAATGCCACAATATACGATTACACAACATGAAAATAAGTAAATAATCCTGGAGGGTGGAATTTTCAAAATAACTATCTCTACTGCCGGCTATAATACTATCGGCCTTAACATGAAACATATTTTCTGAAAACGACACTTGCAGAGTTCTCCCACGACAAAGAAAACGTAATACCTAGCCATGTATCGACTTTGTTTTTTCTGCTGATGTATTCATTTCAGGGGCATTTCAGAGTGAAGAAAAACTGTTCAATCTTTTTATAAAGATAACCGATAATTCCATTTAAATTTAACATTTGATAATACTTATTGAATTCCAAAACTGTACACGTGTCAACTAGCACTGACTTTGTGTTATCATAAGCGATTTGTAAAGGCAATGGGTTTTCATGATAATTACTAAATTTAATTGCTTTCTTCTTTGCAATCGTAATTTTCAAATTGTAGGTTTTAATCTAATCAATGGCGTCTGCCAAGGCTTTATCATCATTTGTCTGAACAGATTATTGTAATAAAAGGAAATGTAATGAAATCCCAACTTCCGCTCCAACCCTTCCTATCCATTCCACAATGTAAACTTCAGCCCATATATTAAAATATCATATATTTAAATCCAGTTTGTTTAGCCGTTACTACGTAAATAGCATCAAAATTTCTCATTTATAATATTAGTAGCATGAATGCACATCCATGTAATGTGCGAGGGAATGATTTCCGTTATACTTTCGGTATTCATGAATGTGGACCAATCGCTTTAATTGGTTGGGTCCTTACTCAATGCAAGTGCCCTACATACTAATTCATTCGGCCCCTCGCTCGTGACTCGTGTTAAGGGGATGCCTTGATTCGAGTCAACCACGCCACACGCTTATGCCTTCCGCGCACGAGAAAAAGAGATGCAACACTCTTCGGGCATTCCCGAAGAGTGTTGCTTTTATGGACAAATTTAGCTAAATACCTAACTAAGTGAAGTTTTATTTATATTTCATTAACTGAGATTTCAGATGAGATAAAATACTGTAAGTATTAACTTGATTGTGTCGTAAAATAATGTATTGTTTGAGTAGGCTGAGTAAAAAAGGAAAATACAGACCCAACTTTGGATTTTCTTTCTATCGAGGAAATTTTAAGCAATCATGTATCGATTAAATCAGATAAACAATCAAGAACCATATATCTGAAAATCAGACCTTATTGTTTCTTAATCTAGTCAGAACGGCGGCACGCGATAATTTCCAATGCACCGCCTTAACATTCTGCACATAAAGGTGGTTCGATTTTCATACAAAACGTTATTTGACATTCGCAGGCTAACGGCATGATTTTTTAAGAAACTAATGTACTTAACTAACTTTCATAAATTGGCTTACCATTTGCGCGAAATTCCCCCTTTTCTTGATTAAACTTGTACAAACTAGAATAATTTGAGATATTAGTTTGTGACGTCATACTTTGGGAAAACCATTTTTCAAGAAAAGGGGGAATTTCGCGCAAATGGAAAGCCAATTTATGAAAGTTAGTTACATTCGTTTCTTAAAAAATCATGCCGTTAACCTGCGAATGTCAAATAACGTTTTGTATGGAAATCGAACCACCTTAATTGTCGCTTCTTTAAGTGTTCGGTAGAGAATGTCTTAAGGCTTTCATTATGCCATGTGCTCTTTTTGTGTAGTGCAAAAAATATTAAATACATACTTCCATACAAATATTATAAATGCGAAAGTGTGTCTGTCGGTCTGTCTGTTACCTCTTCACGCTTAAAGCGCTGAACCGATTTAGATTTTTGGTATAGAGATGGTTTGAGTCCCGGGAAGGACATAGAAAATTGGGTCGAAAGTTTGTATGGAGCTACGATATAAACGAGTTCCACGCGGACGGAGTCGCAGGCATAAGCTAGTGCTTAATAAGTTACTAATTCAAAGCCGTTTAGAATTTAAGCCTGCCTATTAACTTTGGTAGTTTTTTTCAGAATTGGATAAAACTGGGAAAGTAGGATCGGCTCGTAACAATATTCGGGCTACATACTTCCTACAGTGCCATACAATTTTATCTAACGTAAACGTATAAGTTTTCCTCCTCAGTGGAATTTTTAATTCAAAATGTTATGTAGGTAGGTACATATTAGGATATTGTATCTATATTGCACAGAACCACGAGCGCGAGCGGTTCCAACTTTTCCAATCCTATCCAATTCTGTCCAAAAATAATCGTCAAAAATGAAAAAAGGGCCAACACATGTATTTAGGTACCAACGTTAGTGTCCACCTAACAAATCGTATCACATACGCACCACTAAGTTTTTAGCACTAGAAGCTCCTATTGTTTTCTGTACCAACTAGAAGTGTTAATTCTGTATAATGTAGTAACACTAGAGTAGCTGTGTTTCAATTAACGGATCGGTAAGGTGTTACGAATCACTCCAATTAGATGATTTCATACTTTTAAATGCTCTAATTTAGGCCCATGGGTAAATAAATATTTACCTGAAATGATGCGTACGAATTTGAACGGCTCAGCCTAGGCATGCTCGCCCCGCGAAGCGAGCTGCTCTCGAGCCAAATACCTAGTTGCACATAAAAATCCGCTAGAAGGCAGCTCAGCGTCGTTCAAAATGACACGACTCAGCCACTTGCTCAAATTCGATTTTGGCGCTCTGTTAAAATCAAAATTTATTTATTCGTAAACATAGGTTAAATATAGATCGTATACAATGATTAGTTTCACTATGTTTTGCCATTTGGCATACAAATATAATCAAGAAGAGATGGAGCATGCACTAATTATAACATGATGTCAAACGATAATTATAATTTGTTAAATGCAAACAAAATAAGAGTGTAGGTACTTCTAAAAAACAACTTAAATTCAAAATGTGTCCAGTAAATATTCAGTTATCGAATACTAATAAGTATGCTTTTTTACCCAAAATCCATACAGGCATTTCTTAAATTCAATTCAATTATCTATTGTAATAATATGTACCTAATTACGGATTTGATGTAAATTTTTTCGCATCTGTGAGCACTTTTAAACATTGAAAATCGATGCATGTTGTCTGTTTGCGGCAGGCTCAGATACACGTACAGTCAGCATCAAAAGTAACTGCGCAATCAATCGAAGACGTCAAAAGCTCTTATTCCCTTCTAATAAAGACTTTTGACGTCTTCGTTTGCGCAGTTACTTTTGATGCTGACTGTACAAATTACGAGCTTTGAGCACGGTCAAAAGACTCAGAGCACGAAGAAAAGCTCGAATTAGAGCAAAATATTTAGGTGAGCCGTTCGTGCCTCAACCCTAGGCTGGCTCAAATTCGTACGCACGAATGCCCTTAAGGGGCTCCCATACGCCAATGACCTTCGATCTGAATCCCTTATTTTTCTAATGTTTTTTGTAGCTTATTATATTAACAACAACGGCTTTAAGCAATATAGTGTCCCATATTTACTTCAAAGTCCATTGTTTTCGAGATATTTGGCATCAAAGTTGAACAGTTTTAGGCCAAAAAGCTGGTTTTTGGTCATAACTTTTGTGTTAATTATTTTAAAATGAAAACTCTTGACACGTTTTTAGAGACGTCATAGACGAACCCAAATATGTAGATTTCGTACCTTTGTTAGATCTTTTACTTCAATAGAGATACGAAATAATTGTTTTTTAGGCAACGTTTATAAAAATCATACAAAATTAAGTATTCATTTCTTTCAAAATCCGGCAGACAAAAATGGAGATAAAAGATTGAAGAACAGATAGCCGTTTGACTTATAATTCTATCTGTAGTGCCAAAGTAGGAGATACGATTCAAAACTTGTCAAAAATCGATGAAAACCTCGGGTAGCTCCTTTAAAAGGGGTGAACTGGAAATTATCGCGTGCTTTGAAACGCCGTTCTGACTAGATTAAGAAACAATGAGGTCTGATTTTCAGATATATGATTCTTGACTATCTGATTTAACCGATACTTACATGATTGCCAAAATTTTCCCAAGTTGGGTTTTTATTTTCCTTTTTTTACTCAGCTTACTCAAACAATACATAATTTTACGAGACAACCAAGTTAATACTATAGTATTTTATCACATCTAAAATCTCTCTTAATGAAATATACTAAGTTAGGTATTTATCGAAATATGAACGTCAAATGACCTCACAATACAATACAATATGAACATTGCAGGACAGCAGTCTACCGTGTGCCGTGTTCGTGTTCACCGCGACGAACATTAGCGATGAGCATCGAGAAGTCAGCATCACGCAAACCTGGACAGAAATAACGCTCAGAGCGAATAAGAAAAAGAAAAATTTAGGTGAGCATTTGACGTAGTTTTCGTGGATGATTGTGGTACGTTGATGATGATGATGACATTGATGATTATATCCTACGCTTAAATGTATGGTTTTATAGCCCGCTAAGATTTCCATTATTGGACTGATTATCTCAGCAAATGTGTGTTTTTACGATTGCGTGCGGTGTAATGCCACGTACTCCCAGAAATAAAGTAAGCACAGTTCGTTTGAAAAAATGGGAAGAAAATGCAGAAGTTAAAACCATGCCTTACACTGTGTAATGCGTAATGTAGTGAAGGGTGAATAAATGCCGCGTATGATTGGCGAGTGTGCGACAACCTTATAACCGAACCGATCCGAAAGTCTCGTGTTGTATTAGTTGATTGATATTCAAGGCTCCGTCATTCAGACAGTACGCAAAAGCTGATTGTAGCACGCGGTGTAGCAAAAGCGGCGCGGTCCATCGCCAGTTGTAAAGTCTATTCATCCTTACGTGTCTTATCATGTAAACAAACACTTCTCGAAGAAACAATCACGCTTTTCTCTGGAATTACACAATAATCATCACTTAAAGCTAAGGTACCACTGCATAATCTCATTTATAATAAGATTTTATTCAATCAATCAATCAATTTTTGGGGCTATAAGGCTCCATCAAAGCCTTGATGATTCCGCCAATGTCGAGTTTGGATAAGACACGGCCAGTATTTAATCTTGACGGTGGACTACAGGTAGTGTTCGGTAGTATATCCGACCGATCGAACCGCCAATCTACAACAAAACGCAAACTACAAAAAACACAATCTACAGTTCGTTTGTTTTATAAAAGGATAATATGGGGTTAAAAGAGTTTATTAACTACGTATACTTATATTGTATTCAATAATCGAAGTAACGAACGAATTACCTCAATAATATCTGACATCACGATGTCTAGATTGTCTATGCATCACACTTCATGTATAATATATTTTATCGCCATTTTCAATCACTTGTCAATGTCTATGATCAATTGATCATATTAAAAGTCATGTTTGTTTATGTTTACATGATAGGACCCGTAAACGACTTTAAAGCAAAGGACGTTATGAGAAACGTCATTCCTACATATAACGCGGCAACCGCACTGAAACCGCGCGTCAACTGCGCTAACTATGATGTTAACTTGAAATGGTTCTGAAATATTATAAATTCGTCATAAAGATATTAAGTAGTAAATAATGTTATATAAGGACGATAATTTCGAGCAATACAAATACATATTAAACTGCAAATTCCGAATAACCCTACATCAACTATATCAATATGGTATATAACTAAATATTTACGATCCCAACACCTGGTTTCAATTCGTCATAAAGCCGTAGGTATTCATGTTATCGCATCCCAGCCAGGTGCACGGTTACTTTTATTATTATTTAGGCTTTAAAGTTTGTATTGTTTATCTATCTACAATTTTGATACGTGCTATTGATAAGAGCGCTAATCGATTTGAAATTAGTGATTATACATATAGACCTATAAATAATATGTTCTTGTTTAAATAATTGGTTTAGCATAACACTAAGCGATTGATGGTTATTTTAAAATATATTTATGAGTTTGGCCTTTCTTCTCGTTCATGGTATTTTTAGGGTTCCGTAACTCAAAAGGAAAAAAACGGAACCCTTATAGGATCACTTTGTTGTCCGTCCGTCCGTCTGTCTAGACCTTTTTTTTCAGGAACGCGTGAAATTATCAAGCTAAAATTTATATCAAATACTCAGGTCTACTGCCCCTTGAAGCTGTGAAAAAATCAAACTTCTAAGCCAACGCAATCGAAAGATACAGCCGTTTATGCCGCAAATTTCCGCAAATTTTCGAAACTCGCAAGGAAATCAAAACCTACAGATATCCCGTGAAGTCAGAATCTTGAAATTACGAAGCAACGTCTTATAGCACAGATAGAAAAAATTGCGAAAACCGTAAATTTTACGGAACCCTCGGTGCGTGAGTCCGACTCGCACTTGGCCGGTTTTTTGAAGTGAAAACTTCTTTAGCGGCGCTGAGCACCTTTTGGGATGGGGAAAAATTGTTAAATACGCGACAGAGTTTTGTGACGTCAGATGTGAAGGAGGTCACTTTTTGCTGCTAGCCGATTCAACTTCATTCAAAACTGAACGCTATTCGTAAGAGTATAAAGCCGTTAAACACTTTTGCAATAGCATATTCTGCAAATAAATTTGGGGGCCGTCCGCCTAAATAATTGATAATTGTTTATAAATTTGCGTCAAATTCATTTTTAGGGTGACACCGTAAGATGTCACGTGACCTGATCGAAAAACTGTTACAATGTTATTGAGTTTTCACTTCTGCCGGCACTCCCGGAGTGCAACCCGGTCTTTTTTTTATTACTTTCACGATACTTGATACATTTCCTTGATACTGCGTTTAGTACAGGTAAACTAAATATGACTGTATGGCGGCAAATTTTGTACATCAATGAAACTTTGTTTATAACTTTATCTTAAAATAAAATTTAGGGGTCCTACATAGTCTGCCTCCAAAAATATGTTTTTTTTCCTGTACTGTTTTGTCTGATGTCAACGCGCCGATTACGCTTCGTTCCGCGTCAGCCCCGCGCCGCCTCCACTTAAGTCTCACGGGGGCTTTAATGTTATCGATGACCCGATGGGTATGATCTGCTTCTTAATTCAAAATAAATGAACTAAGCTTTTGTCATGTTTATTTATTTATGAACTAAACAGCTATCCTAAGCTTTAAACTATCCTCGTGAAAAAAAAATCGGTTGAGCCGTTTAAGCTTGATTGAGTAACAACAACATCCAAACTTTCGCATTTATACTAATATTAGTAGGATTAAACAGCTGAACAGATATGGAACCTAAATTATATGATAATTGAGAGTGGGAATGTTATGCAGGTGTTTTTAGGTGTTTTTTATGACAACTAGCCGTTTCATAAAACAGCGCTGTTTTGTAACGGCGCCTGCTATAAAATAAGCGTAACTGAGTGGTTTTATCATTGATCGTTACGTTGATAACGATAACAGATTTGGGTACACTGAGTTCGTACTCAAACGTCCGTCTCCAGTCTTAGGGTGATCGCGTCCACCCTAGAACTGCAACAAATAATTTGACAGCACATTTCAGCCATGTTTGTAAAGTGGTGTTGCCAATTTACTTCAATGCGCACTTGCATGGAAGGACTCCAATCTACCTGTTCCTAAATAATTCCACCTTAACAGACACATTGTACCCGATGTACTCCTTACTGTTAGGCGAGATTACCTGCCACATTTACGTTACATTCGTGCTGAAATTACTCTCATATTAAAACACTATCAGTAAACGTTACATCACAAATAATGCCAGAGTTGTTAACACGTTACAGACACTCATAGAATAATGTGTTCAGTAAGATCTCAAGCGCTAACATAATTTAAAATATTGCAGCAAAATTAGAACTCGAAAGGTATTCAGAAGAGCACACATGCGGGGTATCATTAGAGCAAAAGGTCGGCGATGCTTCGTGTACCTTCACAGTGGCGAAAAAAAAAGATGAAAACGAGACTATACACGAGGGCTATTGTCTATGGAACGCGAGCAAGACGTCGAGCTTCGTGTGGGAGTGCCTTAAGAAGCATGGAAAACTGCGGCCGGACCCCAGCCTCACGCCGCCGCCGCCGAAGGTACCGGATAAAACAACTGAGAAACATGACGATAAGAAAGAAAAGACGAAGAAGATTTATAAGTGTGAGTATTGTTACATTTATAAAACAACATTCAATGCAAATGTACCTAAACCATTTTATTATTTTACTGTTTGCCGCGCGGCTCCATTTCACTTAGTTATTCTACTTTGGACCAGAGTTGGCCTTCTAGACTATAGTTGGGAGGTCTTGCGATATAGATGAGGTTTATTTATAAACAAAAACACTGTCAACAGGTGATTCGATAGGACTCTCCAGCGTCATATCCCTGGACCCGGGCGGGACCGGCGCGACGGAGTTCTGCCTCGCATGGGACATGCCTATCATTAAATATAAGAAAGACAAGAAAATTCATAGACGGTAAATTTAAAATCGGTATATTGATTGGTAAGACTTTTTAATTTATATACTAATTAGAGGTCGTTATTTTTACGTCAGTATTGGACGTATTATCTGTATTATCTTTAGAATAATTACTCATAGATTACATCTGAATATCTGCCAATTTACACCAACTCGACAGGACTGGCTTCCCACGAGGCAGTTTGACCAGTTTGAGCAGGTAAAACATGGCCATAAAAGTTGCCATTATGCTGTAATGCCTGGAGGATAAAAATAGTACATTGTTTAACGAGGGGCGTAAGTCGAATATTGCGAACAAGAGTCTATCAGAAGCCCGACGCCGAAGGCGGGAGGGCTTTTGATGACTCGAGTTTGCAATATTCTTACGCCCGTGTTATACACAATGTTTTTCATCACATTTGCGAGGAAACAAATACATTTTAGATGAAATTAATACAAATCGTAATAAAAACTCCAAAATGTCAGTCGTCCATTTTGTTGAATTTGACGTGAGGCGCGTATGGCAAAGACCCTTCGGTATACAGCCACGATTTGAAAACACTTAATTTTTTTTTACATAGACACTAAATAACTACATATTAAACCTGTAAATAATTCAGTTAAACATGTTTAAGTAGTTTTTTAAGTTTACATTTATTTATAAATACGTTTTCAGAAATCGTATTTGATATAAAACCTCTTTACTTTGTAACTGCCGCATGAGTGACAGATACAATTTAAAAAACCATTACGCCCGTGGGCGTAACACAGGCTATTACAGCTCTGTATGTCTGCGCATTATGAAGCCCTTTTCGAGCAAGTGTGATGAAAAATCTTTTTTTGTGTAAAAATAACTCATCCACAATTCACTTTTTAAAGAATGCTGAAATGAAGCTTAAGAAGCTTTCGGTGTGTTAACGCTGAAAAAAATCAAAAGTATTGATTAGTTTTTTTTATGTCAACAGATATTATACGAAATACTTCGGCAGCGACGGCATAGCCGGCGCGAGCATAGCCGCGTACGCGCTTAGGAATTATAAGAACTGGGAGAAGCAACTCACAGAGTGGCAGGACCCTATTCTAAATAATAAGTAAGTAAATACCTACTTGACTTGACTGATTCATGTACCGTACCAGTTGCAGCGCGTGAAAATTTTCGATGGGCAACCCGGAACATAAAGTTAAGAAAGAGGCTTTATGTCAAATAGCTACTTTTCAACACAAAAAGTGCATGTGACCACTGGACAGATAACTGACGAAAATGTGCTTTGCTGTTAATATTTATCCAAGGATCCCTCCAAGTATTGTTCATACTTATGTATGACTTTTTCGTGAAAATGAAGCAGTACATTCTTGTAATTATGTTAAAAAACCATACATTTGCGATATATGCTTTACGTTGTACAATTTCAGTAATATACCTGACTGGTTAAAAAGTGCCTTAATGAACGAGCTTTACTATATCGCCGATGGCGGGACGCTTTGGTTTGACGTAGCTGAGGAATTCCCTGAGGGCGACCCTAGGTAAGATTGCATTACCAACTTTATTACCTTGGAATACGGTCGAAATTCAACTGGGAACGATGTGAAAACATGAGTTTTATTTTGTTTCAGACACGACTTCGGTCTTTTTGGTTATTTGGAAGGACACGAGTATAGAATGTATAATACGTATGACGTACATTTCTATGCGTCGTTCGCTTTAGCGCAGCTATGGCCTAATTTACAAGTAAGCCTTTACCCTGCCGCCCCCTTGCTTGGTCCTTGCGCCCTTTACACCCACAGGCTAATAAGGTTCTAGCCTTATTAGCCTGTGGGTAAATCAGCTCTGACCTAAACGCAGTATTTCGCGACCGAAACAGCAATTTACTTGATTTTCCATACAACTATTAGTACAAATAGCAAGCTGTGACGTCATACTTTTATGTCAATTAGTATGAATCTTTTCGGCTGCCGCCAGTGAGGTCCTTCTTTGACTCAATTTTTTGGGTATTCAACTATTCATGTTGCTCCCATACAAACATTCTTCTGCGTGAGCAACTTATATTTCCCTCGACATTTCCAGGTAGTATTACAATACATGTTCCGAGACACCATAGCGCTTGAGACGGTAAAGTGCAGAACATCGCTCTATGATGGTAAAACTGTCAAGTTCAAGATAAAGGACTCCATACCGCACGATTTAGGAGACCCAGGTGACTTCACATGTTATTACTAGCTTTTGCCCCCGACTTTTTCCCCGTGGACTCTACTATTAATCGCCATCCCTAATTTCACCTTTCAGGGGGATGATTATTGGGATAAAAGGTATGTGTTTGAGTATCTCTCAGAAAAGCATTCTTATTACAACAACGTTATTGAGATCGCTAAAGCGTCCTAACTCAATCCAAGTCAGCCTAGGATGCTAACGTGATTAAATGTTCGTGTCAACTAAACGGAATACCTATTTGACTGCTTTCTTAAAGACAAGCTCGAGTTTATAATGTTTTATTCCAAAGAATGCAGGCAATCATAAAATATATCCTATGTCTATCCGGAAAGGCCATTCTTAGATGTACTGCTGAAAGAATATTTCTTTGACAGTGGTTCCGGAAATTACTCTCTACATACAAACTTCCAATGTCACCTCACAAACTTTTCCTTTTTGTTATATAAGTATAGATTAACAGTGACTTCGATATTCGAAAAATACAATGTACACCAGTAAAGAATTGTATCCTACTCACTCATAATAGTTCCCCCGAGGGGTGGACGCCTACAAAAGCTACAGAAACATATTGACTATATAGACGGACGGATTTAACGGGCTATATCTTCATATTTTTTGTTTCATTGATAAAATAATAAATACGTGTCCTTTTGATAATCTAACTGACGGACTAAATAGAATTATATATTTTTTTAGCTAGGAAACTTCCCAATTCAAAGAAGAAATGTCATTGACAGTAGCCGACTTAAGTGTCTTATTAAACTATTGTTTATTTGTGTACAGAGGACGTGCCTTTCTCGAACATCAACGCGTACAACATCCACGACGTGAGCGAGTGGCGCGACCTGAACCTCAAGTTCGTGCTGCAGGTAGCGCGCGACTACCGCCTCCTGCGCGCGTACAGTGCGCCCTTCAACAACGACAGGTATGTGTACACCATCCACGACGTGAGCGAGTGGCGCGACCTGAACCTCAAGTTCGTGCTGCAGGTAGCGCGCGACTACCGCCTCCTGCGCGCGTACAGTGCGCCCTTCAACAACGAAAGGGAAGGTGTACACCATCCACGACGTGAGCGAGTGGCGCGACCTGAACCTCAAGTTCGTGCTGCAGGTAGCGCGCGACTACCGCCTCCTGCGCGCGTACAGTGCGCCCTTCAACAACGACAGGTATGTGTACACCATCCACGACGTGAGCGAGTGGCGCGACCTGAACCTCAAGTTCGTGCTGCAGGTAGCGCGCGACTACCGCCTCTTGCGCGCGTACAGTGCGCCCTTCAACAACGACAGGTATGTGTACACCATCCACGACGTGAGCGAGTGGCGCGACCTGAACCTCAAGTTCGTGCTGCAGGTAGCGCGCGACTACCGCCTCCTGCGCGCGTACAGTGCGCCCTTCAACAACGACAGGTATGTGTACACCATCCACGACGTGAGCGAGTGGCGCGACCTGAACCTCAAGTTCGTGCTGCAGGTAGCGCGCGACTACCGCCTCCTGCGCGCGTACAGTGCGCCCTTCAACAACGACAGGTATGTGTACACCATCCACGACGTGAGCGAGTGGCGCGACCTGAACCTCAAGTTCGTGCTGCAGGTAGCGCGCGACTACCGCCTCCTGCGCGCGTACAGTGCGCCCTTCAACAACGACAGGTATGTGTACAACATCCACGGCGTGAGCGAGTGGCGCGACCTGAACCTCAAGTTCGTGCTGCAGGTAGCGCGCGACTACCGCCTCCTGCGCGCGTACAGTGCGCCCTTCAATAACGACAGGTATGTGTACAACATCCACGACGTGAGCGAGTGGCGCGACCTGAACCTCAAGTTCGTGCTGCAGGTAGCGCGCGACTACCGCCTCCTGCGCGCGTACAGTGCGCCCTTCAATAACGACAGGTATGTGTACAACATCCACGACGTGAGCGAGTGGCGCGACCTGAACCTCAAGTTCGTGCTGCAGGTAGCGCGCGACTACCGCCTCCTGCGCGCCTACAGTGCGCCCTTCAACAACGACAGGTATGTGTACAACATCCACGACGTGAGCGAGTGGCGCGACCTGAACCTCAAGTTCGTGCTGCAGGTAGCGCGCGACTACCGCCTCCTGCGCGCGTACAGTGCGCCCTTCAACAACGACAGGTATGTGTACACCATCCACGACGTGAGCGAGTGGCGCGACCTGAACCTCAAGTCCGTGCTGCAGGTAGCGCGCGACTACCGCCTCCTGCGCGCGTACAGTGCGCCCTTCAACAACGACAGGTATGTGTACTCTGAGTAGGGTTGCCAACCTTAGGCGGGACGACTCACTCACTCACGACTGACTCAGCACTCTAGAAGATGCGTCCTGCAAAGGTAGCGTGCGGGATGTCGATTGGCCCGTTTTCAGGTCTGGTAAGAAATAAAGGAACTAGAACTATTAAAATGATTTGGAGCTGTCTGTATAGGCTAGTTATTATCTCGGCAACCATCCCCTTTTTTCTCTTACAGGTACATTTACAATGTTAACATTTGGGTGAGTTAGGCCTGGTGCATGAGACCCGCATTTTTAGCCACGTCCCGCAGTTTTGACTATTGCGCGCCTTTCAACAACGACAGGTACGCGTACACCGTACATCCACGACGTGGGCGAGTGGCGCGAAGGAAACGTCTAGTTTGTGCTGCAGATATCATGAGCCCTGTCCACGGCTTGTTGGCTGTTCTAGGTTTAACATGTAATTTCTCCCATGTCTCCCATCCCATTGACCGTAGAGTATAAGGTAAAGTAGTCAGCCTCTGCCCTCCGCCAGGTACCGCTCTATGGCGTTCATCGACGACGTGCGCCTGGGCACGGAGGACGACCTGTACTCGCGCGCCACGGGGCAGGCGGGCGACCCGCGCGCGCCCGAGCCCGCGCGGCCCGCGCCGCCCGCGCCGCGCCCCCGCGACATCCTGGACCTGCTGTACAGGTGTGGTTGCGGGTGGCCGGTGCTAAGTGGAATGGAACGTTGATGCGATTCGGACTTCGTTCGCTGTCAGTTGTGTGAACTTGTGTGCGACCAGATGACGCCGAAACCGTGAACTTGAGACGGAATGTATTTCTAATTTCACTATAAACACTACATTGTATTTCTTAGGATTGACATAAAAGCAACAAACTGACAAAAAAAGTAATGAAACCTATCACGCGATTTAGTGGCCAGTATGTCTTTTACACGATAACCACATATGAGGTTTATTCAGAGCTCAATATAGGCCAGACATATATTTGACCAGCCAGCAGGCTAGTTGTAATTTTTTTATATGATGTTAGGACCACTTCCAGTACCGTATATCCATGGTTGAAGCTTCGCAAGACCTGTGCCAACTTTGCAGCACTCGAAAAACCACGAAATTTTGGCTCATTTTTTCAATATAAGTACAAAATTATGCGTTTGTTAAATAAAAATCTCTGTAGGTACTTACCGAGATACAACTCTCCAAAAATGTGTTGTTAAGCCAACTTAGTTCGTTATTTATTTATCGTATGGCAAATACGTGTACTTAGAACCGTGAGATGTTCGAAAAGACAGTTCGTTATAAATCCTTAACAGTTTTTTAACTAAAAAAATATGAAAGAACCCTAATAATCATTTTGAAATACTTAGTCAACGAAACCCAACATGACATAGTTTGTCGACATTATTTTTATTTCTTTGCGTTTAGTTGTTTTTCGAGTGCTGCAAAGTTAGCACGGGTCTTTCGAAGCTGCAAACTTGGATATACGGCACTAGTAGTGGTCCTAACAACATATTAAAAAATCACAACTAGCTGTTAGCTTGAGATTTTAATGTTCGATATGACTGCCAATAATAATATACCTACATAAGACGATGCTGGTGAGTGATGAGAGCCGCCACAGTTTCAAAGAGAACGTTACTTTTTGTCAAATAGAACGTGTTTATGGAACTTGTAACGGAACAAATAAGAGTCTCTCGTACAATACAATTTGTTTAATGAATACAACAAATCGAGGCCGCCTATAAGTTACGCTGAAGCCCTAGTAAAGAATTTGTGACAGATGGCGTCATCGAATCCTTTGAAAGAACCGTGTTGCACATACATTGCATTGACAATGGGTTTCCTTATATACACAATTCAACAATTTTCATACACAACAGCTGAAAGTCAGTTAAGATGAACTTTTCAGAAAAATTGTCTATCAATAAGTTCAAATATTTAGATATGAGCGACGAAGAACGAATTGCATTTTTTAAAATTAAAATAATTTGCTGTCGCGAATCACTGTTACTTTCCGCAATTAATTATTAGTTAAACTTTTGCTATATTATTTATTTTTATATCAAGTTTACATCCGAATATTGGTCTAAATTGCGTATTTAATTTATTTTATGAATTATTTCCATTTCACTTAGCTTTTACGGTCTACACTTTCTTATCGTAATTCAACAGCTGATCATTCAACGCATACTAGTAACGCAACTAAATCTATTGGCTTTTTTCCTTTGCTCACCTTTATTTTAACACACTCATTTGCCACTTTTAAAGCTTAAAAAATCGAAGCCCTTACACTTATAATTTGTTTCATTATGAAATGCCTCATTTGCCAAACTCAAACCCTAACGTCCATACTACTCACAAACGTCAATCCGCAACACTGGCCATCTGTTACCAGCCAGTATCCCTACTAGTTCTCGAGACTATTCCGTTTTCCAGGAGCGTGGAGGAGCGAGAGGAGTGCGAGGAGGAGGAGGCGCGGGAGGAGGCGGGGGTGTGGGACGGGCGGCAGTACGTGACCGACATGTACCCGGCGTGCGCCGCGCTCGTGCGGCGCGCCGTCGCCGCGTGGGACGCGGACGGGGACGGCCTTATTGAGAACGGAGGCTTCCCGGATCAGACGTATGACGCTTGGGTCATGTCTGGACCTAGGTATGTTTGGGTGGGGAATTCCACCGATCAATGGGCGCACGCAGGTGGAATCGCGCTCTCAGTAATCATATAACTGCACATTTAATTTATCCTCCTTACGCCTTATTTACTAAATATTCAGCACAATGTGAAAAATGAAGCTGAATTTGTTTAAATTAAATATAAATGTACACCGTCCTGCTCCATCTGAAAACACTCCTTTGTTTCTTTTTGACCCCAAAGCTGTAACAAAAATCTCATCTTTAATAAAAATATCTAGTATATTCCGCTAAAACGTAAAAAAAATATTATAACTTTTACGATGTTTGGCACACGCTAAAGTCAGATTAGGATATTTTGATTTTCAAGTACCTGTCAAAAATATCTAATTGTTAATGTTTGTCCCGCAGCGCCTACTGCGGCGGGCTGTGGGTAGCCGCGGTCAGCGGCGTGTGCAGCATGGCTCGAGCGCTGCATCTCGACGAGGACGCGGCAGAGTTCTCGGCGTTGCTGGAGCGGGCGAAGGGAGCGTACGAGGAGAAACTGTGGAACGGCTCCTTCTACCGGTTCGACACCAAGCCGGCCAACGAGCGCGTCGTCATGGCGGACCAACTTGCTGGACAATGGTAATGTAACCCGTGTCGAATAGCAGACAGTAGACTCTCTTAGTGGCAGAGTTCTCAGCGTTGCTGGAGCGGGCGAAGGGAGCGTACGAGGAGAAACTGTGGAACGGCTCCTTCTACCGGTTCGACACCAAGCCGGCCAACGAGCGCGTCGTCATGGCGGACCAACTTGCTGGACAATGGTAATGTAACCCGTGTCGAATAGCAGACAGTAGACTCTCTTAGTGGCAGAGTTCTCAGCGTTGCTGGAGCGGGCGAAGGCAGCGTACGAAGAGAGGCTGTGGAACGGCTCCTTCTACCGGTTCGACACCAAGCCGACCAACGAGCGCGTCGTCATGGCGGACCAACTTGCTGGACAATGGTAATGTAACCCGTGTCGAATAGCAGACAGTAGACTCTCTTAGTGGCAGAGTTCTCAGCGTTGCTGGAGCGAGCGAAGGCAGCGTACGAAGAGAGGCTGTGGAACGGCTCCTTCTACCGGTTCGACACCAAGCCGGCCAACGAGCGCGTCGTCATGTCGGACCAACATGCTGGACAATGGTAACGTAACTCGTGTCGAATAGCAGACAGTAGACTGTCTTAGTGGCAGAGTTCTCAGCGTTGCTAGAGCGGGCGAAGGCAGCGTACGAGAAGCTTTGGAACGGCTCGTTCTGCCGGTTCGACACCAAGCCGGCCAACGAGCGCGTCGTCATGTAGACCGCTAAGCGTGAACTGGTTCGATACCAAGACCCCCAACGAACAGGTTACTCTTTTAGGAAGAAGAGGCGGCAGACTTCTCAGCGTTGCTTTATAGTAAGACCAATGAACGAGGGTAACTTCAGTAGCCGAGTTGCCTTACCGCAAGCGACGTTCAATTTGGGGGTCGCGGGTTCTGAACCCCCTGGTTGCGCCTGGTTGCCACGATGAAGGAAAACATCGTGAGGAAACCGGGCTAGTCCCAATAAGGTCTAGTTTTCCCTTTGGGTTGGATCTTGGAAGGTCAGATGGCAGTTGCTTTCGTAAAACTAATGCCTACGCCAAGTCTTGTGATTAGACCCCGAGCTCGTTTGAGCACTACCGAAAAAAACTAGGAGGATGATGATTTAACATTCTTATATTTTTGTTTTAGGTTCCTACGCGCGTCTGGCTGCACAGAAAATGTGTTCCCCTCGGCGCACGTCCGCAAGGCGCTCTCGTCCATCTACTCGCACAACGTGTGCGGGTTCGTGGGCGGCACGATGGGCGCCGTGAACGGGTACCGCGCGGACCGCGGCCGCGTCGACACCACGGCGCTGCAGAGCGGCGAGGTGTGGGTCGGCGTCACCTACGGGCTCGCGGCCTTGATGATCTACGAGGGTATGGACTGTTTGTTTTATCAGATTCAGAACCAGCCCAGCCCCTTCACAGTGTTCTCGGTTACTGTCTGATCTCGGTACTGACCGGCGCGATTTAGGGTTGTTTCACTCGTACCACAACCACACGACAACCACAACCGCTACCACGTGGTCGGGCGCATATTTGTATTAAAAAGGGATAGTACAATTCACACGTACCACATTTTGCCGTCATTATCGACCGCGTGTGTGACTACGACCGATGCTGCATCGACACAATTCACACGTAACCACTGCTTGACCGCATTTTAACGCTGCGACGTGGTATGGTTGTGGTACGTGTGAAACAACCCTTAGAGCGGGTGGCACTACACGTATCGCGGCGAATCTTGAAGCTTGATGATTGCCAGCTGTCATCTCCCAAATTTGTAGTGAGATGCCATCTGTCTTAGGGATCCAGATTGCCCCGATAAGTATAAGTTACAATAACTGATCGACCAACGTTAGATATGTCACCCGCAGCTGTCATACCATAGAAACTTGTCAAACTTTCCAAACATTCCGATTTTAGAGCGCACCGCACCGCCTACGATAACAGACGGTTCGGTGTAACCCACCCTTAGTCCTGTACCAGTGCGAAGTGGGAAGGCATACATTGAATCACTATTATACTATGAACCACATCATTTAATTTAAAATGTTATGTCGTCTAATCACTCTCGAGTAATAACCTAATAACAACCTTCAAATTGGCCATGATCCACATTTTTAAAGTATTACATTGAAGTGACTGTTGTCCTGAGAGCACATGCGGAAGGCACTGTCATCCATCTACGAAATTAACAATAGTGGGTTCACAGGCGCCAAGCAATAAAGAAACGACACGGACGTTTAGCAAATTGACGTCACCGAGATACAACGAAATCGGATGGATATGACAAAAATTATTCGAATTAGTGCCCTGACCGAACTTAATAGTTATACCAATCAAACTCGCATTGGTTTTCAACTAACCTCTTGAATGAAATATTACCTGTTTGTTTCAGGTATGCACGAAGAGGCCTTTAAAACGGCCGGCGGTCTCTGCAACACCTTGACTCAGATGGGGCTGTCGTTCGAAACTCCAGAGGCTCTATACGAGAACGGGAATCATCGTTCCATCGCGTACATGCGACCCCTCGCGATATGGGGTATGTACCAAGCCATCATAGCCAGGCCTCCGGTCCACACTGCCATGGCCAACGGCCAATTAGCCAAAGATAACCACGTCAATGGCTTATAGTCAACGACACGTTTCAAAAACAAGGTTGTGTTGGTTCACAAATTTTTGAACATGTTGAAGTTAGGTTTGTTTAGGTGACGGTTTGGATATCGGAATAGATTATCACAGCAAGGAATAAAACTAATAGAGCAATGCAACGATTGATTTTGGCTCGAATCTCGATGCTTATGTTATTCAAATACGAAAACAAACTAACTAATGACAAATAATAAGAATGCATCACGATTGATAGTAAAATACAAGAATCGTTGAAAGAGCTGTTTTCGATCAAATTTCAGACTGCACCGTGCCTAAGACACGACGTCGGTTCTTTACTGTGATAAATATTTTCCATTTTGCTGTTTATAATGTTGTTGGATATGCGCGCACGTCGTGTGTAAATTGTTATTTATGATCGATATTATACGGTTCTACCAATGTCTGCTGGGATTATAATTAGTATTTTATTGATACTTAGATGTTATGTTCAATGTAGTGATTTACAAACAATTGTAGACATTTGATCTAGTTACATTTACATTACAGAGTTCTTATTACAAAGAGGTGATACGAGCATTTAAATGTCAATTTCCCTTGTTTTGAGGCACTAAACTTATCCGAGTAATTCGTAAAAATATCTTTCAACATACGATTTCATATATACTACTCATATATGTACGGTTTTGAACATAATGGATATAACGATAAACCAATAATTTCTTGGATACAAAGAAGGAATGCTGTGCAATATTTTTTTATCTGAACACGGACTCAAATCAAAAGTTAATATTCCACGCTCGCATTTTATTTTAATTACTCCTATAGACAAAAATACGTTTATAATATTATTTTCGTATTTAATTTATATATTTAGTTCAAATAATTTACTTGTGATACAACATTCTAGTGGCTTAACCGAAAGCCGATCGAGATAATCGACAAATAATCAATTATTCAGTCATCATCTCTATTTGTTTTATAAGTATCGTCTTACGTTGTATAGGTATATGAAGGGAGGCTTGCTTGACTAACCACTTTCTGGTCATTTAATTAGGATCGACGTTTTCAATAAACCAATGTGATATTATATGCTAATGGTAAACCAACTTTTCTAAACAGTGATCGTTTTAATGCTATTTATACGCATTTATTTAATGTACTTAACAATTGCTACACCAATGAAATTGCAACGAGAGTATTTTATTTATATTCAATTCTAATAATTTATTGAACACTTATTAGTTACAATCTGTCTTCAGATCGTGTTAAATGTACTTAAGTAGATAAATATTGGCGTATTTTTTTAAATTTTAATCGTTTATTGATGTGTTTTGTACTTAAAACTATATTTCCTATTATGAAATTAAAAGGGATGGTGGAGTAATAAAATACGGTTTTTAACTTATTTTTACTTTATATTTCAAAATGTATATAGGTAAAAATAAATGCGATTTGGGTCACCTTAATACAAAAATACGTATAGAAAAACCTTTGTTTTTGTTATGAGATTCCTATTTTCTATGCATATGTAGCAACAATAGATAGTCGATACTAAAGGTGAGGACATGATGTATTTAAGTCCAGTGCATTTTATAACCATATTGATGCTACTTATGTAGGTATATTGATCCCAACATTAAAGTAATGAATACAATTTGTACTATCATAATATTAAATACGAACAATGCATTATTTATTACTTATTACACTAGAAAATAAATAGAAAACTATAAACCTAAACCAAATGGTATATTGTACTCTATTTACACAATATTTACATAAAGATACATTAACTTTCAGTCTTAATTATTCATTGGATTTCTGATAATTGACCACGAACTATTTGTTAGGTCACATCATGTCACGCAAAAAATGCAGTGCAGGTAGTTAAGTATTTATAAAATAGAGTATATATTAAATTATTTAACATGGCCGTTTGTATGTTCAAGTATAGTCCCAGCGGTCTAAGGATCTAATGTGACGAGAGACTGAGATTTTTTGGTAATTTCAAATAATCTGTCAGCGTCAGCGTTAGTGTTTGCTAAGGGTGTCCATCTAGTCGCATAATGACTCTCGTCATAATTTCGAAAGCCATACAACTTTACGCATAAAGTTGTTGCGCATAAAAGTATTGTCATTAATAATTCTGCGCATAATACTTTAATTGTCATAACCAGGGAGCGTACATTTCATGCCGATGACAGGCGTATGACGTCAAGCTACATACAGGATGGAAAAAGTTTGAAAAGAGCAACGGCATAACGAACGTTTATTTATCCGTACCAGACCTCGGACAGAGTGAGCCATTTTTACGTCATTAATGTCAAGTGTAGATGTTAATATAGATATGCCTCAAGATGAAATATTAAAAAGAATTCATGAATAATAATTAAACAAAAATGACAGTGCATTATGTACAAAACGAGTAAGTATTATTTATTTATTCAAATTTTTCTTTGTTATTGGTTATTGTAATAAAGAACTATAATTTTTTCTAGATTTTCAATTTTCAACGCACTTCTTCTTGAGTTTAATATCCACTTATAGATGGAAAAAGACCTTTCTACTTCCACTGAAGTGAGCGGAGTGAAGTTGTACATTAAAATACCGTCCACATCTGTTCCTTCCGAAATTTTTTCAGCATAGTCCCTGAACAGATCTAAGTCTGGGTTTCTAGCTATGACGTCTTCTAATTTCTGACTGACAGAAGCAGACGAAGACCAGCTTAAAACAGCTCTCACTTGGTCCAACGTTAAAAATGTATCTACGACGGATATTTTAGATTCCTGTAATTTTTTTAAGGCATATTCAATTATATGGAAATTCTCAACAATATATTTTAGATTATTTCGTAAATTTTCAGTTTGTATAATTCTTTTCGCCACTCTTATCGACATTGCGTCTGACGATCTCAATGCCCATAGGACTACTTTTATTTCGTCAAAATATTTTTCGTAATATGCTGCTGCCGCTAGCCAAGTTCCCCATCTCGTAATCACTGGTTTTGGAGGCAGGGGCATATTAGGATATTTATCCTTTAATATGCGGATTCTATTAGGAGCCTTTAAAAATACTTTTTTAACGTTTGAAATGAGCAAATCCACATCTGGATACAGGGAACGTATGTTAAATATGGCATCGTTAAATAGAGTTATTGTCTATCTAAAGAGGTATGATATCATATCAGTTATATTACTTTCATATGGATATATGTAATAATATGCTTATCATTTAAAGAGGCTTGCTATACAATTAATTTGTTTTGCTAGTTATGTAAAGATCTAAATAGAATAATTTAATTCGTTATTCAATTACATCACATCTGCCATTGAATGACTACGTAGGTATGTCCATATTATGCAAACTCTTAAAACAGCTCACCCTGTCCGAGGTCTGATCCGTACCCAATAATGGAAAATGTGATTAATCAATGATTAATCACTGTTATCTAATCAACCTCTTCCGTTTAAGTAGATCTAATATATTGACACTTGAGACGGACATTGAAAGAACTTTATCTGACATTGTCACATCAAAGTTTACTCTTTGTCACAAATAAGAGACATGCGGAAACAACATTTCAGTTAAATTTAATAAGATCAGGAAACTTAATGCTTTGCTAGTTGCCTAAGTCGCCATGGAGGCTATAAAATTATTGTGCCAAATAAATCCATGTTTAGTTATAGATAATAAACAAATTTATTGTTCCTGCTGTCAGCAAAGTTTGCCACCAAAAGCAAGCAACATCAAATTACATTTGCAAACAATAAAACACAAAGAACATGAGGAACATAAAGAAACACAGTTTGATTTTAACATGGACTTGACCAATTTCATGATAGCATCGATAGACACGTTGTTGTGGCCTATAAGTAATTAAAAATAAATTATAAGTTAATAAATACGTTTACGGTTACTAAGTCGTGTCACT
This sequence comes from Epinotia ramella, assembly GCA_947578815.1. Taxonomy (NCBI): domain Eukaryota; kingdom Metazoa; phylum Arthropoda; class Insecta; order Lepidoptera; family Tortricidae; genus Epinotia; species Epinotia ramella. The sequence goes on from OX388201.1 coordinate 29,382,588, forward strand.
TCGTTTTTTGAATCGCCCTGTGTTTTTATATGAATACGTCATTATGACGAAACCGGCATGAAATGTACGCTCCCTGGTCATAACTGTACTATGACATATTTTGTTTAACCATAATGTTGATCAGCATACAAGTTTTAGTCATTATATTGAAGATCATAATTATTTTTAGTCATAAGAATTGCTATGCATAACTTATGACAATATTAGGCTGTCATTATGATTGATTCGCGAAGAAAAACAAGTTATTATATTAGTTGACAAGCATTTAATTAGGTTAGGGAGCTAGAAAAGGGGGCCTGGGGGGGCAAGGCCCTCGCAGTAAAAAAATAAACAATCGCAACAATTGTATTTTTGGTAGGTTAGGTTATGGTTATCTTGTGTCCCTTAGAGTGGAAATAGGCACCCCGCGAAGCGGGGTGGCGTCGACACAGGGCCGGTTAGGTTAAAATCATTTCCGGGTGCTTGATAAAAAAAAATAAAGGTAGATTAAATTTAGGTTACAGAGACAATATGGACCCGTTTGCTAATGTGCTACTTATCCTTTTGAAATACTATTATATTCTTACAAGATAGTGAACACCATCATTTCTCATTATTATTTCCGTACACGAAAAATCTTACAAACTCAATATTTCAATTCGAAACACTGAAACTAAAATCGTTTAGCTCAATGCACAATATTTGTATAGTAAATTAATCTGCATTGAGCATACTACAGAGAACGTAGGCCACAGTTTATACAACACGGATTGTGTGGATAGAATTAACTTTTCTCAAACATGCAATTAAATATTGACGTTGTGTTCTTCAAAATGGGCTTCGAAGTGTCACGTTTTGGGCGCAGCGAGACGAGAGACCTTTAGAGTCTTTTTTAATTTCCCTTCCACAATTTGTGGCACAGGATCACGGCGTTCAGTCCAGTCCAGACCAGTCTATATGTAATCGGCCGGCAACCCCTTACTTCCCGGCCTCTGTATTAATGTACAGCAAATGTCTCTCAGACATAAATTCCTTGATTATAAGTTCGATATTTCACACACCTGAATGTTAGGCCTACCTACATCCATATTGACCATGCAGACGTGTAGAACACTCCCGTACAATGACACTATGTGTGCGTCGCGGATATATTCATGTACATATGTGCGCCATCGCGGTCGTCGCACCTGCCCGCGGCCGGCCGGTCCCGCGGAGAGAAGTTCATCCGCAGATGGGTGCCGTTGTGGGGCTCCGAATGGCAGTCCAGGCGTTCCCGGGAGGCCGATGTTTCACGCTCCACTATGGTCGCCATGTGGCCTCTGAAAAGGTAAGCTTTTACTTCAGTATGTGTCGACAATATTGCTTGACCTGGGATTACGATTGGAAGGTATACATAGTCGGTTTTTTTACTGAACGAATCCTCTTGTCGTAATATCAGAGTGGCTTTACGATAAAACTTCGTATATATGTTACTGTCAGATTATGAACGCGGTCTTACTCGCGATATTATAAACTGTCGAAGAATTGTGAACTCCCAAAACTGTTCACAATTGAACGCATTATTTTTCATTAGTTTATAATCTGTCAATGTCAAATCAAACTGCGGCGACTTTTTGCAGCCTGATCAACAAGTGCTGAGCTGAGCGTCTCTTATCTCACTCGCACCTTGCAAATTAGAAAGAGGAGGATAGAACTTTCTCGACTCGCGTCGCGGCGCGGCGTCAGTTGTGCTAGCCCTGCAGTATCTGTACTTTATCGCGTTTGTAACGCTCCAAAAAGTCGGCGTATACAACGGCTCTTATGAAGGCATTTTGCATCTGACTGCTTGTTAGTATTTTTTCTCAAAAATGGCCCGCAAAGTGAACATAACTCGCTACATATTGGAAGGTAAAGTGTATAGTTTAAGGTCAGATCTAAATTAAAAAATAAAAAACATTGCAGGCCGCCTGGAATGTTATATATAAATTCCTTTATAAGATAAGATAAAGATAAAAATCATTTATTCAAGTAGGATTTCACAATCACTTTTGCATCGTCAAAGATTACATTGTATCCGTTTTATCACCAATATTACCATTCTGTTATACAAACACACATACACATTTCTTAATTAAAATAACTAAAATAATTCATGTCACCTAATTCTAAGTAATTCAATGTATGTCTGTTTCAATTATTATCAAGGTGTTTATGTAGCCCTATAAGAGGGCCAATCATCTTTATCATTTAAAAACTCTTCAACGGTATAATATGCCTTTTTCAGTAGAAAAGTCTTTAAATATGCTTTTACCCTAGGAAAGGGTAAATTTAATGCTTCCTTTGGTAGTTTATTATAGAAATGAATGCATTGGCCCAAAAAGGATTTACTGACTTTCCTAACTCGAAACTTGGTTATTGCAATTTTGTGTTTATGTCTCGCACTATGCATTTTACGGAACGTTTCTACATTTTTAAGAGCATACATAATAGTACCTATCATAAATGTACTGTGATGCCATTGTTAATATATTTATGTTTTTGAAGTGTTCTCTCAGTGATACACGTGAGCCCATATTGTATATTGACCGTATTGCTCGTTTTTGCAAAACGAAGATGGTTTGTATATCAGCAGCTTTGCCCCAAAGTAAAATTCCATATGCCATTACGCTGTGGAAGTAGCTGAAATACACTATTCGGGCAGTTTCTACGTTGGTGAGTTGTCTAATCCTTCTGATTGCATAAGCTGCTGAGCTAAGTCTATTTGCCAGAGTAGATATATGTGGACTCCATTGCAAATGTTTATCTAGAGTTAAACCTAAAAATACAGTTTTTTCTACCATTTCTAAACATTCCTCATTAATATAAATGTTACCACTCACCGGCTTTACATTGGGTAAAGTAAATCTAACACATTTTGTTTTTTTGGAATTCAGTAACAGATTATTCACAGTAAACCAATTAAAAATTTTGTCAAGAGTATTGTTTATGTCATTATAATTATCAGAATGTCGATTGACTTTAAAAATTAAGGATGTGTCATCTGCGAATAATACAATTTCACAAGCGTCTTTTACAATGCTTGGCAAGTCGTTTATATAGACTAAGAAAAGGAAAGGTCCTAAAATGGATCCCTGGGGTACTCCTAGTCTAATAGGAGCCTTTTCCGACTGAATTTTATTAATAACTACGGTTTGCGTTCTGTGGATCAGATAACTCGAAATAAGGCTTAGGGCCATTTCAGATAATCCATAATGTCTTAATTTAATTATTATAATGTCATGTTTAACGCAGTCAAAAGCTTTTGACAAGTCACAGAATATTCCCAGTGCATCGCAAGAGTCTTCCCAAATTTTATAAATATGCTTAATGAGCATGGAAGCAGCATCAGTAGTAGAGCGTCCCCTTGTAAAGCCGTACTGCTGTTCACGAAACAGTTTATTTTTTGCGAAGTGAGCCAGCAACTGATTCAACATGATTTTTTCAAAGATTTTACTTAGAACCGGCAGAATAGAAATTGGCCGGAAGTTCGCTAGATCACTTTTGTCACCAGATTTATTATTTATCGAGTACCAAATTTTTAAAAAAGTAGAAGCTGGCATATAAAAGACGGCACAGCTCGTATTCAGCCAATTCAACTCGTATTTTTCTGTTGCAAACACGACGTTTTTGTATGTGTCTCAAATAGTTTGCGTTTTTTGGTGGAAAAATACACTTGAGATTCTGTTTAAAAAAAACGGCGGGAAATCGTAAATATTTTCACGTTGTGCAACGATATTTAAAGTTTATATAAATTTAGTATTTTTTGTTCCCCCATTTTTTGAGAAAAGCACTATTTTAGCCTCAGCTGGAATGGCAATTGCAGGCTTCGTATTATAATAGCTCGTCCGTTTAAACAAATACTCAGCCTGCAATTGCCCCCTTCCCGGCTACGGCAATAATGTACTATTTTCCGTCCTATATTATCATGAATACTTAATATAAGAGTAGAAAAAGTACACACCTGGCCTGGTCATGTTTAGGGTGGCCGAATGTGGTGAACTGCGGACAGCCGTTGAGCGGCCGCGGCGGCGGCGGGATGAGGTAGTCGTCGAGCCGGCAGTCGTGCTCGCTTGTCGCCGAATGCATTGTCAGCGTGCTGGCGGAAATCTGGAGACGAGGACGAAGTAGGTAAGTACATGTTTAGTATGTTTAATTGTATGCGTGTATTAGACTTTCTATGCTCTTTGGTTCTCTTTCAACTTAGGCCAGGTTTTTACAATTTGGATTTACCCAAATTTTGAGGTAAAATAAAAAGGTTGCGACAGTCCACTGGATGCGGGTGGCGCAGGACCGGTCATTGTGGCACTCTTTAGAGGAGGCCTATGCCCAGCAGTGGACGTCTTGCGGCTGATATGATGATGATTCAAAATTATTAAAAAAACTCACATTATTATAAACCTAACCTAGTTAGTGGTGCCGAGACGGGCGGGCGACAGAGAAAATACTTAACCCTTTGCCGTGCCTAGAGAAACGATTATCGGGTCGATGGTCGTTAAATCCACAACACCCCGTGAGCCTGGCTGAGGTACTTGCTGGCTGTGCTATTTTTATTATATACATCTGATGCCAGTATAAAACAATATATAACATAACAAAAACTGAACTGTCCCTTAGTTTTGATAAGTAGGTACCGGTTTTTACGGATTTTCTCAATGGATCGTAGGTTCTATGAGTGTGTAATGTTTGGATGCACAGGTTGCGACTATACTATTCTACTTACAATGGATCTCGCCTTGTCATCGTTTTCTGACTGAACACTGGTGGTCTCCGCTACACTGCCGCCGCTGACTGTACTCAGTCGACCGGAGGACGATGAACCTTAAAATTACACATTAACTAAATAAAAAGCCGAGAAAATTGTATCAAGAGGTTCAATTTTTTTTTTATTAAGTTAACTCACTGTCGCTCAGACTGCTGTTGGGCCGCGTATTTCCTTTCCTCTTTTCGACGGATCCGTTTTGGTCGTGATCTGTTAAACAAGTTTCTGTGTTGTAGAATATTGGAAATATAAATGTAAGGAAGTTATATTACACTTAACAGTAGGTATAGGTTCTGGGACTTACGTTTTTTGCTCTTGGAGAAAATCTTCTTTACCCTCTCGAACGGAGTTGGTCTTTTCAAATTGTCTTTGATTCTCTGCTGGATTTTATCGTACTCCTCGCGCATTTTGTTAAGCTGTTCCTGTTTTTCTTTTAGCGATTGTTGCGTCTCATTCCTGTTCTTCCACTCCATAACTAGTTTTTCTACTTCGGAAATAGAAAACACATTATTCTTGAAATCGTTTATAATTTCTGCTAACTCGTCTTGTCCATTCAGAGGGAACATTTCTTTTCCTGACTTGCCGCTATACCTATCTTTGGCTTTTAAATTTATTTGGCATATGTCACTGGTGGGGGTTTCTATGTTAAAGTTTTTGGATTCTTCGGTGGGTGAGTAAAGAAAAACGTCCGACTGTTGCGGCATCAGCCGAGAACTGTTCGCATATAAGTTGTTGGGTCTGAATTTGGGGCTCTCCACTTTGATGTTCGAAGGCTGCACCAGGTAGTCGTGCTCTATCGCTTGCTGGATCCTGCCGACGGTGTCATCGTGGAAAGGAATGTCGTTTAGGTAAAGTTGCTCCCTCATCTTTGGTATTTTCAGAACTGGCCTTTTCTTTTTGCCATCATTCAGTTTGTCTAAATTCTCTTCCAGTGTTTGCGTGCAAGCCTCACTGAAGGGGTCAGTGGACGGTTCTTCTTCAGTGTTCGCATCGGGGCAGATGGGAGAGTCGACCGTATCGCACGTTTCTACAATACGCAGCTCGTCTTCTTGTTTGATTTCCTTTTGGCCGTCGTCTTTGTCGCTTTCAGTCATGTTTTTCAAGTAGTAGTACATATTTGAAAATTCGTTTATTTTCTGTAAGGAATGATGGTCATTTATAATACGCTGGCGATAGGAAGTAGTAAGGAGAAGTGATGTGGTGAGTGTTTGTTGTTGTTACCATGTGGTCAGCCAGCACGTCGGCGAGGCGGCTGTGGTGGTGGTCGAGCGCCAGGTCGGCGGGCGTGCGCTGGCGCGCGTTGCGCAGCGCCACGGCCGCGCCGCCGCCCGGACACTCAAGCAGCTGCCAGCACAGCCGCTCCAGACCGAACTGGGCCGCCCAGTGCAAGAGGGTGGGATATTCTTCGCCGCCTGACAACAAATCCTCTTTTAACTATGTAAACATCTTTGAACAGCTATTCTTGAAGGTTATAGCTGCCCAAAAGCACACAGACGCGACAGTTGCCTCGTATTCATTCCTAGTCAAAACATTCGGAGAAATCGTCTTGTTTTGCTTCAAATAATATCGAGAGTTTTTGTAAAGTAAGCCGTTACTCACTTGATACATCAGCCTTTGGATTAAACTGCTCGTTAGTGGCCAGCAAATTGAAATGTGGAGGAATGTTCTTCTGGAATGCACTGAGCATCCAACTGTCGAGTTGCTCCTTGCTCGTAGTTTTAAACCCTAGAGTCTGAAATAAAATTATAAAATATTACAACTATTCAATATGCACTATTTAGAATACCAAGTAAACTATTGATGATGTAATTTTAATGTATGTACCTGGCACATAAATTCCAGAGGATGATCCGAAGCCCTCAATAGCTGATCGAGCTCTCTAAGTCGACTTTCGCATTTGATTTGCCTCCTTCCCAATGATTGTCCATTTTTGCTTACTCGAACCCAAACCAGCATAGACACATCCAGGCAGGATTCTAAACCAACAGCACAAATATTATATATGTATATATATAAACCATCCAGAGATAATAAAATCGTAAGTGTTATATATAGTTTTGAATATTACCTGGAATATCAAATTGAAGAGTATAAGGATTCCGCTTCTTAAACGTCGGTATGTGGATGGCCTCTCCTTTCTTGTCCACTATTATCTTGATGCTATCCTCTTCTCTGATTGGATCGTTGAGCAACGCTATAACACGACTGTGTCCCTAAAAGGATAAATCAATATTAGCCGACAATTTGACACAAATAAAACTAATGCCAAAGTAAGCTTAATAAGGCTTTGGTAACAGTAGACGACGATACAATTAATCCATACCAGATGATTGTGTTTATTACAAGTTTTTATTTAACTTTCAATGCATGTAACTGTGTTTGTTCGGGTGGAATCTATCTTGAAGCAGATATATTCATGAAATTTTCGACAGAAACTTATTTACTTACAAGTTATACAAAGTCTTCGCCGATTATAATTAACAAAGTTTTCAACGCTTAACACTTTGAAATTAATCGGCTTTCCTGAGACGCTATTTTTTTTTCGAGTTTCTTCACAAATTCTTCCACCGACACATCCGAACTTTTAAAGATGTTTAAGCCCTAATGTAACTGTGCCTTTGCGACTCATGCCTTCTAAAGTCGGAAAATACTGTATATGTAGGTACATGAAGGGTTACTTTTGTTTTGTCTACAGGAAAGACACCAATTTTTTCTTATTATTTTAAACCCAAATAGGAATGTGGGTTCTATAATGTAAACGTCTTACGATTTTGACTTTCTTCGGCACAATAGAAAAGCTGGTGCGGTCTGTAGCGGTGTCTTTGCAGTCCTTGGTGCGCAGGATGCCCACCGCCGCGGTGAGGAACGTATCCACGAAGGACGTGTCTTTCTCGCGGACCGACATCATCTGCCACTGGTCTATCGTCGGGTAGTCTGTAAAGTCATCAATCGGTTAAAAGTCAATTTACGGTTCCTATTCTTATCGCCAAGCTAAAAATGATACCTATGATATGATTTGTTACGATGCAATTATTATTATTAGCGAAGTAAGTGGAAGACTGCCCGTTCGGTTAGTCTAACCCAAGAATCCGTTAACACGTTCGCAACCAAGAACCCGCCTGGTAGACTCGTAATGTTTACTCAGATGCCGGCTCAGCCCGCTAGGCGGGCAGTAGTATGGACCTACACGCCTAGCGAGTTCTGTCGCTTTCTGGTGTGTTGTTCCATTTTTCCGGTTGCGAAAGTGTTAAACTTCATTAGACCGTCTGGAATCGTAAGAGGTGTTCGTTAAAATCGACATGTATGGAAAGTTTGACTGCCGGCGCCATATTGAACGTTGATCGGTCTGTAATCGTAATTTCGTGCAACTCGCCCTTACTTAGTTTTACTAGGGCATTTTCCGCAAGTCGACATCCAACGTGCCTATATTGCGTGAGTTCTTTCATTACACCGGTTATTACGGGTGTCGAAATAAGATCTTACCTTCACCATTGTTAGCTACAACTTGATTCTTCTCGACGCCTAGCAGCATCACTAACACTTTGTCGACCTGGAACAGAGACTCCATGTTGCTCTCAGCCTTCAGGTCCGACATCTTGTTGGCGAGGTTGGGGCACAGGATTACTATCTGTAGCTGCGACTTGGATAGCTTTTCAATTTTTTCTTGAGAGTCGCATGCTAGCAACTCCTCCACAGTTACAGGCGACACTCTAAAATACAATTAAATGATGGTTAATAAAACTTATTTATTTTTGTTCTTTATCACGTATATAGATATTTAAATTACAGGAAAACAGCTACCTATCCAAATTAAACAAGCATTGTAAAATGTATCCATAGGTGCGGTAGGTCTTTCGTGAAAATTTAATTTAAAATGTAGGCATACTAACGGTACTAAAAGCTAAGTGCTGGGAGAAAGATCGGCGAAATGAAATTGTAGAGCTTTTTATCCTAGTAAAGGCTAAAATGTAACTTGTTTTATATAAAAAAACCTGTTGTCAAAACAACGCTTCATCAAAGGGCATCGATAAACCTTTTATTTCTTTTTCGGGCGTACAAAACTAGGTTAGCATTTGCGTCTGGAGGACGATTTACCTACACAGGTTAACGTATGAAGATTTTTTATTTTAGTGAAGTGGCGCTTTCGGGATTTCGGGCGCATTTCTAAAACGGTAATTAACGTACTATTTATTGACATATGCATGGCCCGACAAGTCCCTATTTAACCCTGAGGTAGTGTCCCTGTATACCGCATAATATATGGCAATAATGTACAGTCAGCATCATATAGTTAGTAGCAGCCAAAGTAGCCAAATATATCGGAACACGTCTTTATTACTATAGGAGTAAGGAAGTGTTACGATATATTTGACTACTTTGGCTGCTACTAACTATGTGATGCTGACTGTACATACGTCATGTATAGTCAGGACAGTGTGTATTGGCATTGCGTTGTTTATTGAATGTAATTATTCTACGCTTCATAATAAATATCTATTCATCCATATCTGGTTCCAAGTACGTATTACATATTTAAATATTCTTCAGATTGTGACTCCGAAAACTCTGACTCTGATCTGATGTGTCGCTTAAGTCGCTCACTTTCAAGACCGCCGACCTCAATTTATAAAACGTTCGGTCTGGGATTCGACTAAAGGACCTTTTTCTATATTCGTCTTCAATTTTTATTACAATATTTTAATAAGAAAATAAATGACTAGTTAAATCCAAACAAACTAACCAGTTCAATCAATACCTACGACCGCACTATAAAATAAATACTGACATTTTTATTATTTATACCGGTAATGACAACAACCAATTTCAAGACATTGTTTATAGAAATATTAGACAATCTGGCATCCTTTTTTTGCTGTAAATATTCAATTATATCCAAAACAACCTTTCAGACCTCACTATGGATTGCTTTCGACATATTTATTGTAATTTATTTTACAATCGCGAAGTATCTCGTTTTCCTTGCTGTTTGTTTACATCAATTACATCGGTGACATTCGATGACTTCTAAAGTCTGTTGTCAAATAGTACTCCTTGCCAGTAAAATAAATTAGTTCCATTAAAAATCCGCAACATGGCTAGAATCAAAAAGAAACTTGTCAGGATATACCTATCGTAAATATGTATATCTATTATCGCATGAGCTCTACCTGTAGTGGTGACGGGCCCTCTGTGACATGATCTTGTCGAAGCTAGCCACCAGGTAGTCCGACCACAGCGCGCTCTCTGGAGAACCCGAACTCCACAGGATCGCTATGTCTTCCATTTCTGCAACAAATTATAACAAATACTATTAAAAATCACTTTTTGACTTTTCTTCAACAAGACAAACATTTATCACCCCATCGCGGAATCGGGAAGGTGCCTTTTCTAGAATACCTCCCTACATACCTACTAGGCGATCATGGTTGCAGTCCCTACTCATAATTTCACGCCTGAGAATGGAAATTCATACCTGCAATTTATTTCTACCATCTAACAAACCAGTGCACAAATACCCCATTGCCCGTTGCATACACTACACTCCTACATATACGAGTATATAGGGATAAGGTCCTCATTGAAATATCATGTTTCCAGCAACAATCTGACGATTGAACTGTCGTAACTCAATAACGTCTTCGTCAAATTGGAACAAAATAAGGCTGAAAGGATGTGTTGTAAGGGGATAATGGACGTGAACGAAGTCGTTCACTCCATATCGTCGAGTCATACCAAGTTCAAGACCCCAAAAGTTAAGTTCGTTGAAACATTTACACAGACTAAGTACCTACTTAGATACCTATTTTTAATTTTGGAAAGCCCCTGATATTATTATCCATGAAGAGGAACAAACGTTCTGCAAATATGAAATAATCAGACTTACAGTAACTCAATGACCCACTTGAAATCCATTAATTGAACAGAAGCATCGATTCATTAGTATAATGCATTGATACATTTCCCCTATCTCTGCATGCAAGATTCAATGCGCTCGGTTCACAGTAGCATGCATAAAGGAACGATAAAAAATAACATTGTTGTCGCCACAAAAGTAGGTATGAGTTAGACCCGTTACTTATCCGTTACTGGCTTTATTGGCGTAAAAAACACCTGCAACGACTTCTACTTACAAGGCATTGTCCTAAAAACACACTCCCATATATCTCTGCACATGAATGAAAACATACGTTGGCCGTTAACAATTTTATTGCACCCAGCCTATAAGCATACGCATCGGCTGCTTACAAAATATGCTATGCACCGCGCGCGCCGGAAACCCATTCGGATTTATACTTGCCCACCTCTGCCGCCAAATGCAGACGAGACTAAATGTAATATCCGTTTCCTAAATAGACAAACGTCTATCAGCGTCGCCCGGAATAACTAACGCGGCGATGCACCGTGCAGCGGCAACGTGCGAACAATCGGGATAACTTGGAACACGTGGCGAAATCGCTTCGTTGGTCTTGGAATGCGGGAATAGTTTCAGTATGCCCATTATCGTCATTACTGGGATTTGTGGCTAACAGACATCCCGGTAAGATCGTTCGAAATGCAATTCCTTTATTAATGTGATAATGTTTTTTTATTGTAACTTAGTAGAAATTCCTTAAAATAAAAAAAAACCCCAAGGGAACGACATGAATAATGCAATTCTCAAGAAGTGCTGTGCAAGCTGTGCTTAGTTTAGTTTATTTTAAAATGTTCACATGATACAGTACATTTCACTTAAAATGTGATATGTATTTACTCTATGTGCCTATTAAAATGGGTTATTTCAGTTAAGTTTAGAAAGCGTTCCATTGTACTCGTAGACAAAGAATTTGTTATAAAAATTAACCCGAAATCGGCCCTGGAAACGGAAGTGTTACTGATCTTCCAAGAATTTCTGTTAGTTATTCTTACAAGACAACCGTATGGACTGTTGTTAATGTTCTGAAATAAAAACTCATTGCACCATGGCTGCATAAGGTGCACTTCAAATTATTTTTACCCGCACTCAACCAAGGAGGATATTGCGCAAAGCTCTTCAAAGTAGAGCAAAGCAAAGGTACCGGTGTTGGTACCATTTCGGGCATAAAATCTGTTTTGGCCTAAGCTTCCAGCTCACTGGCCGCTACGTTTGATGTGTGGAGTGAAATATCGCAGTTTCCTAATAACTGTTTTCATGTGGCAGGTAGCTTTTTGATCTGATGTTTTCACAAGCGCCTCGGACTCAGACATGTGGGTTTTGTTGTAACTTTTACCCATTTTGAGTTCACAAGAATTTTCATTAATATATCGACTCTTTAGAAGAAACTAAATACGGGTGAATACCGGGTGAATACCGGTTGACCACGGGAATATTGCATAACATATTAAAGTAATTGCGCATACTTCTTTTGTTGTATGAGCTTTTAATCATCTTAAATTTAGCACGTTGACAGTTCATAACTGTGTTGTCGCATTTAAGAGCCTTATCACACTTGCGATTTCCAAGCGTATTTTGTATGAAGGCGATCACGCAACGTGTTCGCCGCCACTGATAATTGTATAGAAAACACGCTCGCAAATCGCAAGTGTGATAAGGCTCTAAGTAATTGAATGTTTTGAATATCTCCGCCTTTTTGTACCATAAGTTATTCTTTTGTGCAATAAAGATTAAATAAATAAACTAAAAGTACCAAACTATGTACTAACCAGAACTATATTCAAAGGCAGCAACTACAACATCTCTATCTTAATTGTCACGTACCTACTAAACACAAATTAGGAATCTAAGTACCTACTGCTACACAAACAATGTATTTAGTAAGCAATAGGATGTGACCCATTTAAGTTGACGAGGTTCCAGGAACGGGAGGAAGTAGCTCGTAGAACCCCAGTAAAAGTTATTTTATCTCGTTAGCTGTTTAGATGGTTAAGTAAATTGTTGTTCAAACTTTGCATTTGTTAGGAAACTCTTTTTTAGGTTTATCATGATAATTCTATAATTGTAGACATAAGATTAAGGGCTAAAATTTACGTGACAAAATAATAATTTATTCAGACACAAATAAAACGTTATACATCAAAGTTCGACAACATCGGTTGGGTCTGTTTGCCGTTTGGCAAAGGCCTCCTCCATCCCTTTCCATCTATCTTTGTCTCTCGTCAGCCTTGTCCAAGTGCCTTGTAATGTGACATACTTAATCTACACTTATAATAAATCACGCCACGCGCAGTGTAGGGTTCCGTAGTTGCCTTTCTTTCTTAGTTACATCGACACGCGCGCGCCAACTAAATAGTTGCGTCGGCCGCATTTGTACTAAAGTCGTCCTTTCTAAGTACATTTTAAGTTGGTCAACTATTACTCGGTAACTAGTTATGCTTATTTAGCCGTGATAGTTTTCCTTTTAAATTAATTATAACTACTACTGCTACGATTTTTTGCACATTCCTAGTAGCAGCCATTTAGCCCGCAGGGGGGGGGGGGACACACATGACCCAAACAAAAATTTGGGCTTGGATGCCCAATATCTCGCAAACGAATCACCAATTTGAAAAATCGTCTTAAAAAACCCATCATATTTTTGAACAAGCTATCCAACGATATCCTACACTATGGGTTTAATGAGAAATTACAATTACATCCCCACTTTAGATGTAGGGGAGGTAGCTACCCCAAAAAAAATTTTTTTGCATGATTTTATTCTTCTGTTTTGTCGGCGTGATTGATTTATATACCCATGCCGAATTACAGTTTTCTAGTAGTAATGGTTACTGAGCTAAGCCAAAGACGGACGGACGGACAGACGGACATGGCGAAACTGTAAGGGTTCCTTGTTGACTACGGAACCCTAAAATAGGATCAGCCAGACATTGTTGTGTCACAAAGGCTTCCCATGAACGGAAGAATATGAAACATTTTTTTATGTTAGGTAAATTAATTAGGCGCGGCGTGGGTAGGCCCCCGACAAGGTGGACTGATGACCTGGTAATGGATGCGGGTGGCGCAGGACCGGTCACTTTGGCACTCTTTGGCGGAGGCCCATGTCCAGCAGTGGACGTCTTTCGGCTGATATGATGAAATTAATTAATTAAATGAAGGAATCGGAAAGACGTCATAAAAGTAGCAGACCCGCGGGTCTTCCAAACGATTGTTCCTCATATTAAGGCCAGCCATAAATCTGCGAGCTGCCTCGTTAGTGGTAAAGAAACGTGTGATAACAAACATTCAAGTAGGTATTGAGTGCACATCCGACTGATGAATGTGATGATTCACCACATCAAAATAAACATCCCTTCTTTCCCTGGTTTACGCCCAGGCGTGCTAAATCGCACAATCTGGCGCCGCAGCGTGGAGAATAATGATTCATTATGAATTATGATATTCATGATTTATGTGACAATTTAGGATTTAGGCCTGCGTCTTGCTCAGACCAAATACGTGGGTTTCTGAAAAATTGCAAGAGTTGCGAAATTAACTTAAAATTACTAAAATATTATCGTAACTGGCTACGAAATAGGTACATACCTTACCTAGGTAGGTATTTAGAACTGGTCATAAAACGAGTGATAGGATAATACGTAGGTGGGACGTTCTTCTTTTTTAGGGTTCCGTACCCAGAGGGTAAAAACGGGACCCTATTACTAAGGCTCCGCTGTCCGTCCGTCCGTCTGTCACCAGGCTGTATCTCATGAACCGTGATAGTTAGACATTTGAATTTTTCACAGATGATGTATTTCTGTTGCCGCTATAACAACAGATAACAAAAAAAATAATGGGGCTCCCATACAACAAACGTGATTTTTTTTTACCGTATTTATAGACAATGGGACGGACTCGCAATTGGCCGGTTTTATTTTTGAATAGCTTTGTCTGTTCGTCGAAGCGAATTTAACGAAGTATACGGAAGTTAGTTTAGTTACTGCATTTCTTCTTAAAACTATAATAGGTAAACTAATGTGCCGTATATACCTACTACTAACAGCAGCCCACCTAAACCCATTTTTTTAGTTCTGCGAGGCGACTTTGCTTTATTACCAAACGAACTAAGTGTGTGTGTCATTTTAGTTAATGCTAAAAATAAATACTGACCATAAACCGCCGTTTTTCTGTTTTTTTTTCTGTTTTTGAACTTCTTATCGAAAATTGTGGGTTCGGAGTGCGATTAAAATGCATATATGTGTATTCATTAGGACTAATTAACTTTCTTTCCGGTTAATCCATATCCATCCATACTTCCATACTTACTAATAGATATTATAAATGCGAAAGTGTATGTGTTTGTATAGTCCGTCTTTCACGGCAAAACGGAGCGACGAATTGACGTGATTTTTTAAGTGGAGATAGTTGAAGGGATGGAGAGTAACATAGGATAGTTTTTATCCCCGTAATCATAAAAAGGGGGGTAAAAGTTTGTATGGAGCTACGATATAAACGAGTTCCACGCGGACGGAGTCGCGGGCAGAAGCTAGTATTATATATTTTTTGAATGTTGTATTTTTTTAAATAATGTGACAAAGTGTACTCTGTCAGTGGGGACCGCATTTTGGTATGCCACTCTGTCACGGTATTCTACGAAAAACAATCGTATAAAAAAATGAGAAGAGAAGTGAAATATTAAATAATATTAATCAATAAAATAATATGGACGTTCATTCGAACATTATAAAACCGAACCTAAACATCAACACTCAAATGAGATGCCGTAATAAGTCGAAGGACAGGCTAATTGTCGGTAAAAAAGAAAAACTACCTAGGTAAAAAAAACCCATATACCTACATAGCATAGGTAGGTAACTAGGTAGCTAGTACTCGGTCCTCAGGAGCATGGGAGCTTTGTTGGAAGTAGGTGTACGCCTATGTTTACGTTTAATCCCGAGCTATTTTTAATGCTGACAACCGAGTTAATTAGCAAACTGTTCCAAGTAATTAAGACGTTCGTGCCCAAGTGGGAATCTACCTACATACCTATAAATAAACAACACATGGGTCCAATAGAAGTGTTAGTTATACTACTTACCTACACTGTGCCGAATAATTGTCGACTAATTCGTCAAAATTCAGCCTTAAAATACTTTTTGTAGTAGGCATACATTGTTGGGACTCATTAGTAAATAGGAAGTAAATAAACAGACTTATGAACACCTACAAATCAGCCTTGAATGCGGTCAAACACGATAAGTGTCACCCCACGGCGCCAGAATCACAATCGTCGGTAATAATTCAATATTGTATCTAACGCGATAATGTCGTCATTCGCCGTTGAATAACAATAGAACTATAGGACATTAGGTCCGAGTACCTAAAGCCTAGGCCAGGATGTCCAAGTAGTAAACGCAACGCTCAAAAGTAGTACATAGTTGATTGAATTTATACGTTCACGCCCCGTTTTACAAAGTTGCTTCATTTGAAATCACACAATCAATCTACATTTGAATAAGATCTCCAAAAACCTTTTTTTGTGTCTACGCCGAGGGAAATTAAAAATGATCCCATCTAAATTGTAAATTATTTTGCTGAATGCTCTGATGCCTGAAATATCTGTAAGTTACCTATTATAAATCTTGACAGTTGGACATATGTTCTTCTGTCCGTATCGAAATGGCTTTTGTCTGGGTTTACAAAAGAAAGCGTTTCGCTTGTGTAAAAAGAGGATAAGATAGTTAATATCGATCGTGCAATATAACAAGAACAACACTCACTCACTTGAAGAGTTTTACATACCAGCTACAGCTTGATGAGAGCGATTCTGCATGTACCTTAAACTCTTGTTCCTGAGAACATTGGAATTCATTCCGCACATACATTACGGGAGGAGCTTCGATGCATGTAAATTAACCTATGTTTATTCAGCCATGCTACAACCCCGCAAAGGTAATGTGTACCGTGTAACTAATATAAATTTATTCCCTTTTCAATCCATTGCCACCGTTATTGACTGAAGCTTAGAGTCTAAAGTAGTTAATACAAAGTGTGAACAGAAGTAAAGTTAATTTGGTGACTTCGTACGGTGTCTCTTTGACAATGATTTTGGGTCGGTCTCGAACACCTTCGAACTACAAAGTGTACACACTTGTCCGGCGTGATGGGGTCTCCAGGCCGAGCACTTCAGAGCGCTTACAAAGGCGGACGGAATAAAATTATCTAAGGCTACATGCAGGCATTTTACAGAATATTCAAGTCGTAAAGCCGAACAAAACCCTTTGTGAGGCCCATGCCCTCGTATAAAAAAACATGTTCCACTTAATAACATAACCCGCGTTTTTTATGATGTAAATTATATAAATCGAAGGATCCTACGTGCGGCATTACTTCTTACAAATTAATTACATATAACTATGCTCTTGCACCGAACCTTCCTTTACTTTTAAACAAGAATCTTTATATAAATAGTAATTAAAATGCTAGAAAAATATCGGCACCAATGACGAATGTGTAAATTATAAATAATCAAATGAGACTCACTTTCAGCTTCCATTGTCACCACAAATTTAAAGCTGCACCAAACAAACTGTCATTGCACCGAACTGCAGTGAAATCGAGCGCGCGAGTGTCGCGAAGTGACCGAGAGCGGTTCGCGATATAATGCGGCGCGCACGCAGGCCCGACGGCGTCAAGCGGCGCGGGCGCACGCAGTTCGCATACTAAACCGCGACGCGACGATCAGCGAATCGCACACCCCGGCTAGCCTAACCAACCTAATCAAACACTTCGGACCCGACTCAATATTCCCCTAACGTTATCGATTGCCAAATACAACCCCGTAGATAAATATGCGAGCCGCGTTCAACTCCTACGTTTAAGCAGACATTACGGTTTCTCGAAACTGATAAGCTTAAGTAGTGATACAAGGGACGAATATAAATATTAAATTATGGCAGATGGCTTGCAATCTTGTAGTTACATATAGGTACTACAGTTAGGTAGGTACGTATTTATTTTATTTGGTGCATGTATGGTACGTATTGTATGATATCGATCATATCGTACCTACATTGCATTATGATAATGTGTAGTTTCCTATTGTTTGAGTTCGGTTAAAGGTCACATCGATAGTCTTCAAAGTGCCGCCTGTTTCGGGTGTCCGCTGCCGCTGCACCGCGGCGCACGCGTATCGATTGGGGCCGAACAGGGGTGCAGCGGGTGCAACGTACTTTCATATCTGTCCGACGTCTCCACTGACATGTTTACGACCATCTATCATCTTAATCATCTATAGACTTATCAGACCTATTACTTAACAATAATAGATTTTACTGCGTAAGTTTCCTTTATTGTTAGTTTTATCTCTACGAGTATCATGGGCACAAAACAAATCTGAAGGAAAGATAACATTATTTTGAAATAGACCGGAACAAATATGCCTTTGTATTTTTATACAAATTCGAAAAAAACTTATAAGTTTAACAAAGTTTACAGTTAAGATAAGATTGATCACAATAGTATCGGTTGGAAAATGTCTGTGAATCTAATCATCTTACCTTTAAAAGGAAAGTTCTTTGGTCTTCTCCGTTTAACTTCTTCATCCTTGAGTCCAAACCGCGGAGGCGCCATTTTGGGAACTTCGCTGGGCACAGCCGTCACTTCTCCGGCGCCCGACGCGCCCGCCGCCAAGTATCCCCCTACGGAGTGCCTTCTGCGACCCTGCAGCGGGATTGTGTAAAACACCTCTTCACGCTCTTGAGGACCATCAGGTGTGACCACGGTCGTGCTGATTTTGCCTTTTCTGGGACAAATACAATACTTAAATGAGCGTAACTGGTCTGCCTAGATACTTGTTTATGAAAAACTGGCAAGATTTTAGAACTTACTTTATGCGTGGTGCTGTAGAACTATGTCGCATCACACCCGGCGCGACATCCCCCGGTCTGGGCTGCCCCCGCAAAAATGCCTCGGCCTGTTCCGGCTCCTTAGCCGACAAGGAGCGCAGCAATGCCCTAAACTCCCTTCTTCGCGGGCTCTCTGGCTCCCTTCGTCGCGGAGACCCCAAAGATCTGGCATCAGCCCAGACGCGGCCGGGCGCCGACCGGGAGCAAGGCTCTGCCGTCGAAGAATTTGACTCGGTGCTGTCCAGAACATCGGCGTTCGGGAGCGCGAAATATGAAGGGTTGTCTGAAACAAATATGATATTCTCTTTATCTTGTCTTTATGCAAACATCGACAATTAATTCCTTTATTTACCAACGATCATAGTGTGCGGCGTCGCCCCGTGCCTGGCACTCTGCGACTGCGGCTCGCGGGAATTATTCAATAACGCCAATGAAGTAACGGCTCTCCATTGCGTCCAGTGCGGGCGAGTGGAGCAACCTACTTTTGTGAGCCGGAAAATGCGAATTGAACGTAATCTTCGTTTGAAACCCGCCTAAGACGTGTCGTAGACAATAGCCAAATGTGATAAGGGCTTGTATACCTATTTAGAGCTGGAGAAACTTTTTATAACGTAGCGCTAAATATCAACGACAACAGCTAAAAAGTAACAACGACTTAGGCTCTTGTTGTTATATTCTTAAATTGTGAAGTGAGTAACGATGAGAGAAAAAATTAGGATCCTTTCACATTATTAAACAACAGCTACCGTCCAAAAGCGTCACACTAACGCTTTTAAAATATGCTCTATAGGATCTGAATCTCATAATTTTGCATACTAGCTGTACATTTTTTCTATAGTCTATTTTGAACAGAATAAACAATGTTTTATTTATATGCCATAATAGTTACACCTATGCGAGTGTGTCATTCATTACCTATGCGAGTGTGTGGAAAACATTACTTCTTGTATGAAAACATCCGAAATAAATATTTACAAGTCTAAACGATCTACATGTAGCCTACCTAAAAACACGACAAAAAAAATTACAAAGAAAAATTTAATCTTTCTTTCAATTTAGTCGAATCGACTCTAGTTGCTTAGGTACTATTTACTAGTGTTTATCTCTAAACGTTACCATTAGAAATAAGCCTAGTCTTTTACAGAAAGCTCTTGAAGCACCCACTCCGCAAGTTTGCTTAGATTTATCCAGCTTATGTAGGCGTTACGTACAGCTCTACGTAAGCAGCTACTATAGGTACCTAAGAGGGGGTATTATCGGCACAGACGGGGCTGGCTCCAAGGGCGACTGTGCACTCTAGCAACGCCACCCTTTACAAGGGTACCTAATGACGTAGGCGAGCTTTATTATATGAACGGGATAAGCACTTATGGATTATTCTTTTATTGTACGTAGCGTTGAAAATTTCCGGAAAAATCCCGTTTCGTTCCAAACGGCTTGTTTTTTTCGGATTTTTACGGAAAAAAACCATGTGATTTTCCGCTTCAATTTTTTTAATACTCGTGGGTAGGTGAATGATTATAGACTTACTTTGCCATTGACATCCGTGTCAGTTCAGATCAGTTGTCACAATGACTTATTGGTTTTTTTCGTTAAAAATCCGAAAAAAAAACTGAAAATCGAAAATTTGATAATTTCCCGAAAAAAATATTTGTTTTTTTCCGACATTTTCATTCAACGCTAATTGTACGTAAAACGCGTAGGTGAGTAAGATATGTGTGTAGCTAATATCCTAATCATCACTATTAGAGAGTAATTAAATAGTTATTAAGTAGAAGTGTTTTAACCCCCCGCGAAAAAAGGGTGTTATTATCTGTGTATGTCTGTGGCATCGTAGCTGCCAAACGGATGAACCGATTTGAGTGCAGTTGTTTTAATACAAAGTCTCGTCTGTCGAGATGGTTCTGAGCTACTTTTGTTGTTTCGGGGGTGTTTTAATTTTGGAAAGATAATAGTAAATTCTTACCCATGCGCACTCCCGATTGTTAGTAGGTAGATAGGTAGATTGAATGCTGCTATGTTATGACATATAGATTATGGACACTTTAGAGTAAAGATGGAAGTCGAAATTAATAAAATCTCATGGACTAAGAAAGTGGAAATTGCAATAAAAGTCCTTGTAAAATTCCGCTCATTTCAAATAACTTGTACTCTAATTAATATTATAACTTCAATATGTTATTAATACGTATGAATCAGAGACTAACAACAATTGCGTGACATCAATATCTATATTTTTCTATCAATACGAGTAGATGCTAATTAAAATAACTATTATCGTTGCATAAGTGGGAGTGTATCTACCTACTGAACGTGCTCAATCTCCACTTCGGTTTAAGCTATCTCAGCTAATAAAACTCTCGAAATAGTAACTTTACACAAAATCCCTTGCTTTAATGTTGTTTTTTCTTAGCCCGCATGTGTATTGGGTTCGTTTTGGGCGAGGGCGGGACAAAAGAGTCCATGAGAACATGTGGCGGACGCAAGTCACAAACAATGCCACTTCCACGGGGCCTGGGAGTTGGGACACAGATTGAAAATAAATGGTGGCCATTAGCATACTGTAATGATATTAAAGGTTATTGTGTTTTGACATTGATTTTAATGATGAGCTGTGAAGATTTAATGCTCTCCGCCATTTGTATAGTGAAAAGTTCTTAAGTAAAATATGTCTCTTTTACAAAAGAGATTTATGAATTATACAAAGCGGATCTTAAAGGTAATTGCGGGTGTGGAATTCATATAGATAAAAATCGGCCAATCGGTTCCGTAGTTGCCTGTCTGTCTTTGTTACATCGCATCGACACGCGCGCGCCAACTAAATGGTGCGGTTGCGTCGGCTGAATTTGTATTAAAGTTGGCCTTTACAAGTTCACGTTAAATTGGTCGACTATTACTCGGTACCTAACTAGTTATGCCTTCTTAGCCGTAATAGTTTTCCTTTTCAATTAATTATATATATATACTAGCTGTTGCCCGCGACTTCGTCCGCGTAGAACTTGTTACCGTCTTAGAAAAATTATTGCTATTCAATTATTGTAGGAGGAACCTTAATTATCGCCTACCCAAACAAACGTTCTGCCATTTTAAGGGAATATTTCCGAGATAAAACTATCCTATATCCTTCCAAGGGTCTCAAATTATCTGTACGAAAAATTTCATCTAAATCCGTTCAGGGATTAAGCGTAAAAGGCAACAGTGCGATAAGTTCGTTAGTTTAAATTGCTAAATTTAAATTAAGAACTCCGTTTTTACAATTATAAATATCTCCACAGACGTTTCTGCTTAAATTGTATATTTTTTCATAATGTATTAAAGAAAGCTACATTACTGGAAGTGTTTGCCCATCTCCGTCCAGCAGTTTTACTCACCTTAGTTCGGGCGACCTGTATAGTTTTGAAAGCAAACTTATCTAATGCTAAAAGACGTAGAACTTTCCATCTCCATCCGTCGTATAAATTATTTGATTATTCAAAATGAACTTTTTAAATTAACAAAATAATCCGCACGTTAAATGAAACATTACCTTCTTTTCGGTTCTGGGAGCATAGCAGTTCTAACTTAACCTAACCTACATTTCTGGTAGCTGTTCGGTTCTTTAAGGGTCATGGTTCTAACTTAATCTAACCTACTTTTCTGCTAGCAGTCGGATTATGTATTTTGACTAATAAATGGCTGACCATCCTACTAATATTATAAATGCGAAAGTGTGGATGTTCAGATGTTTGTTACTCAATCACGCTTAAACGGCTCAACCGATTTGGATGAAATTTTGCACGAAGATAAATTATAGCCTGGATTAAAATATAGGATAGTTTTTATCCCGGGTCCACGCAGACGAAGATGCGGGCGGAAGCTATTATAGTATGTATGACCTAAGAATTCCCTCACTTCAAAATTTACTTGTTCCTCATACATACTTCCAACCCTTTCTAACCTCCTTAGAGGATGAATTTTAAGAAACGCTGTAATTAGTTTCCTACGGCCGTATTCATAAACTTGTTTTTAACGAAAATGGCGTTAAAATTCATTTGTCCTTATTTGTCACTTTGACATTTGTGTTCGTAAGAAAGGGACAAATCGCATTTTATTTAGCAGAGACATTTTAAGTTTTATGGATAAAGGGGCTAGTCTTTAACCGAAGTTACAAACTTACTACTTTAAAATTGTCTTGTTCCCCTCCCCGTACAAACATCCAACTCCTTTGAGACCATTTAGCAGGGGATGAACTTTTTTAACCCCTTATGGAATCAATTTCAAACAGTCTAAAACAGAAGTTACAAATCTCTTACTTTAATAATGTCTTGCTCTCCATACAAACTTAGAACCCCCTTTAACCCGTATAGGGGATGAATTTCAAAAAACTCTGAAATCTGTTTTGTAGTCTTTCAACCTACAGGCTAAGACCGTTACAAATCTCTTACTATAACATTTTTTTGGTCTTTAATCCCGCTTTAACCCCCTTAGGGGTGGAACTTTTCCAAAATGCTGAAAGAACCATTTTTTATTCTGATAAGAAATCTTTATACAACGTTTTAAGTCTCAAACTCAAAAAAGAGTGTTTCTCATCCAAACATTGCACCCCTTTTTAACCCCCTTTGGGATATAGACGTTTCTAAAATACTGGAAGTACTCGTTTATATTTTAATTAGTAATCTTTCTACAAAATTGTATATCTCTAGCTAAAAAACAAAGTTTCCCCCATACAAAATTTTCACCCCTTATAAACCCTCTTAGGGGTGGATTTTTCCAAAACGCTTATAGTTATTTTTTTGTATTCAAATAAGTAATCTGTCTATAAAGTTTCAAGTTTCTAGCTCAAAAGGAAAAGTTTCCCTCATACAAACTTTGCATCCCTATTTAACCCCCTTAGGGGTGGAATTTTCTAAAACGCTGACAGTAATTTTTTTGTATTCTAATAAGTTATTTTTCTACAAAGTTTCAAGTCACTAGTTCAAAAAATAATGTTTCCCCCATACAAACGTTGCACCCCTATTTAACCCCCTTATGGGTGGTATTTTCTAAAACGCTGAAAGTACTTTATTTGTATCTTAATGAGTAATCTTTCAATTTTTTTGTATTCTAATAAGTAATCTTTCTACAAAGTTTCAAGTTTCTAGCTCAAAAAATACAGTTCCCGACATACAAACTTTGCACCCCTATTTAACCCTCTTAAGGGTGGAATTTTCTAAAACGCAGAAAGTACTTTTTTTGTATTCTAATAAGTTATTTTTCTACAAAGTTTCAAGTCTCTAGTTCAAATAATAATGTTTCCCCTATACAAACTTTGCACCCCCATTTAACCCCCTTGGGGATGGAATTTCTAAAAATCCCGTCTTATCCCTTGCTTACGTCATAAAAGGAAGTTCTGGTGTAAATTTTAAGTTTCTAGTCCCAGTAGTTTCGGCTGTGCGGTTATTAAATCAGTCAGGAAGTCTCCTTTTACTCGTATATATATATAGATATAATACTGCCACGATTTTTTTAATATCCCCAGTAGTAGCCATTTAGCCAGCAGGGAGGGGGGTACACATAACTCGGACAAAAATTAGGGCTCTCGCAAACGAATCACTGAGTTGAAAAATGGTTTTAGAAAACCCAATATTTTTGAACAAGCTATCCAACGATACCCCACACTATGGGTTTAACGAGAAAAAAAAATACATAAGGCACCTATCTATGTAAGTATACTGTTATGCTAATATCGACAGTTCTATTTAACGCATACCTACTAACGTAGATAAGTAGAGTTCTGAATCTACACATGATAAGTAGAGCTCTGAATCTACACATGAAAAGAGAATATTATACGAGGTTTGAGGTACCGGTAACTTTATTCCCATTAGGGATTTAAATTCAACGAACATGTTGGTTTTTAAAAAACAATTTGTTTGGAAAACATTGTTATGATTAATAATAATAACAAATCAAATAATAATTATGATTTTCATGAGTACTACGTGACTCGAATGTAATTAAATAGCTTTATTTGCACATATAGACCGTTAGGTATAAGGGTCTTCAACGCTGCATTAATAAGTTTTCTAATTAATCAATATAGCATGCTGTAGGTACGGGGTAATAAGCATAGAGCGCTTGGGATCCGGTCCCGATGAATTAATCATTATTCTCGGAAGTCATGAAAGGAATCCTAAATACGTTACAAACATAATTTGTTTAAGATGTTTCAAGCTAATGACTAATTTCGGCGTTCCCGGTATTTTCGCTGAATGTGCTTTGAACGAGCGGCGAGTACGCACAGTAAACACACCGTGCCACAATTAACGTGTTTTATCTTAATTACTGACAGGATAACAAACGAACATTGTCTGTTTACTAACGCTCAAGATTAATCATAAAATTATCTTCAATATAGCTTAAGATACACCGCGTTCCCGAAAACAATTAAAATGTTTAAAAACTCATAAACTGCGATGAAATAACTTAGCGGACTCTTGCACAAAGGCGCGGGAAATTATAAAAGTTTTTTTTCCGTTTAACGCCCGCCTTAATTCACCGCCTACTAAGATTTGGTGCAACCCTGCTCGAGTTGGTGATAGCTGACTAGATACGAAAGCTTCTAAAGTTAGCTCTTTAGTTGTTTGATTTCTTAATGCGATATTATTTAACATAATAATGAGGGTATTGTATACTTTCGGAAAAGCCCCTCTGTATCATAAATACGTACCGAGACAGCGAATAAAAATCTATAAATAAAATATAACACTCACTGGTAGCTCGTAAACAGTAGTCAAACTGGGGTCCCATTTTGAACACAACGCTTGTAGATACGCTTGTATCTACGCTTGCATCACTGCACGACACATCCCGGCGAGCGCTTGGCGGGCTCTGCGCGACGGCGCGGGCGCAGGTGACGGCGCACACGTGCGGCGCTTTCATGAGGAAGCGAGCTTTCTTAGCACGAGCGGAAGCGCGTCGTAACGCCGTAACAGAGCTTTAGGAAGTTTGTACTGGCTGTGATTTGGAGGGTTCCTTCTTTCGTATACGTGTTGCAGGTGGGACTCTTCTGGTTACCAATTATATCGCAAAAAGGTGAGCTTTATCCGCTTGCTCGTGAGAACGTTAGTAAAATGAAAATATATATACACATGAAACGACTCTGCGTCTGATTCCCAGTTTAAATAGGTATGATTTCACTAAAACTAGCTAGTGTGTGCAAACAATATACTCGTAATCAAGTACTTAGAAATTGCTAATATAATAGACGAACACGCGCCCGGGCATTCAGCCAAATGAAATGAATCTAAAACATACAACTTTCAAACAGAAAATATGATTTATATGTTCTGAATATTCAACATGAAGAGTCTGGAAGCGTCTATCGTAAGTAGATTGGGTAAATCTATTACCAGTAGATTAAAATCGGGTCAGTGCGTTTTCTTTCAGTCCATTCCAGGTATGGATCCCTGAAATTACGTACTTACGCTACACTGAGCGGACGGGGGAGCCAGGCCAGATTTAATTTAAGTGT
Organism: Epinotia ramella; assembly: GCA_947578815.1. Lineage (NCBI taxonomy): Eukaryota > Metazoa > Arthropoda > Insecta > Lepidoptera > Tortricidae > Epinotia > Epinotia ramella. The sequence goes on from OX388201.1 coordinate 29,408,633, forward strand.
TCATGTGTTGGAGCGCGTGCATTTCGGTAGCACACGCCAGGCGTCAATGTTTGTAAATATACCCTATATAGTGTTGATGTTGGGGCCCATTCATATTTGGAGCTCATAGGCCCGTTGCGCTAAATATAGAAATGTATGAATGGTAATATATAGCTAACCTACCATACTGTGACCGGAAAACGTCATAAACTTGTAAAGTCGTTTTAACAATCAACTTAGATAAATATTGTATGCATTCTCGTGTATTTTCAAACTTCGGTCTTTATGACAATTTCAAGTTGAACGGACCTTCAAGATCTCAAGTTCGAAGGTGAAAAAACTCATCAGCTACGCTAAAGCTGATACGAGAATCCGTGCATGTCAAATGTGCAGCTCAAATTCGTAAAATAAACCGAGCAGAAAGTTCTTTCTGATACTTCGTTTAAATATTTTTAGTACTGACTATACAGATAATGAATAATTTAATTTTTATTTCAATCAGGAGGCGCAGTAGCTACACTAAGTAGATTGCGCAAAACAAAGCTAAATTTACGTACCTTAGGTCCTATTATTTCCAAATTTATAAAACCTTTCTTTAATTTGAACTTGATCCTAGTTCCCAATGTGTTTGTTTCCTTTTTGCTGAACATTTTCAATCCTAGGTTTTTGCCCCATATGAGTTTGATAGATTGCTAAACATAGGTACCTATTACCTACACGACCGTCGTAATCATAATCTATAGTTTAATAAACTTCATTTAATTATCACTATTAAATTGACAAAAAACTATAGAGTACTATTATTTTTAATCTATTTTCTACTATGATCTTGTATGACCCAAAAACCAGTTTCTAATTTTTACTATCAAATTAAAAAAATACCTAAATTATCCACTCGGTTACGATATTGTTCTTAAAGCAACACTAAAGAGTGAACTCTCCGACAGTGGAAGTAAAAAAAATATGCCAGATGTTGGGTCGGCTGTGTTTACGTCCATCTGCTGTAAAACAACGCTGCCTGTGGACGCGTACCTACCTACCTACCGCCGCCACAGTCGGGTCATTTGGATCAACAAATTATTAAACATTATGAAAATTTTCAATGCACGGCGTTCCCCCGCCAAGTAGAGCAAAACAGCGGCACGGCCGTACCATCCTCGGGACATTTTCGACCCCCTAATCTTTATTTGCTTGCTAAACAAAATTTTGTGACTTGGCAATCACACAATACTAAATAGCTTTAGGTATGCAAAAATCCATAAAGGCAGTAAAGATTACTAAGAATGCCTGATATTTGGTTCTACGAAATATCTCACAACTGTTTATGGAGGAAGAGTTTCGAGACTTGGCCTCTTTTTTACATGGAATGTTTTTTATGGGATTGCTCTTTCAGTCAACTTTAGGTCTATTCTCCCTCATCGAAATAAATTAAATTTGAAAACGGATAAATGAGCAGAGAACTTTTACTCGGCTTTCTGTAGATAAAATCCTTTTATAGTCTTGAGGGAGAGCACTTTTGCCGGCGCTCGGCTCAGAGGACAGGCACCTCTGTAATGCTTCGAATTTTTCAAGCTTCACGGTTCGTACGTCGTCATTATTTGAAATCCTGTTCTTTTATTCATATATTTATTTAACAAGAAAAACCTAAAAAAAAAACACATTGTATCATACCTAAAGGAGAACCTTAAAAAAAACACATTGTAAATGCCTAAAAGTTTACATACAATTTGTATGTAAACTTTTAGGCATATTTCCAGAAATAATGCTGGAGCTGGAATGAGTTCGATTCGTGTTTTTGCGCGAGAGGTGTTTTTATACAAAACAACAATTGTATTTACATCACTACGTTTAGGTTAGCATTTTAAAATTTCTCTAATTAAGACTTAAGTTAATACGCGCTCCGCGTAAATGACCTGAAGTTATAACCGAGTCAGCTGAGATTAGTTTGATATTATATTCTTTCTACATTTCTAGGTACTGTCTACTTAGATTGTTTAGGATTTGCAAGTAATATCGGGATCAAAAACCTCGCGGTTTTGTGGAATGCATTCGGATTTATTTTCGCCGAGCGCACACTCGCTGCTCTGTAATTAAAACGTATCCATTAGTCATCCGCAACCGTGAACAGTCGCTTGTAATTATTGAAACCACCGCATTAGGGACTTTTGCAGACCCATGCTTTTTCAGTAAGTAGTGCAGTGACCACAACTCAGGCGCACTGATTTTGACCTAGTGAGTAATAAGTAGGTAATCACGTGCCTACTAGAAGTACGGCATCCATTTAATTAGATTCCTACCGGTTCCTAATTGAATGTTGTATACGGATATCGTTAAAAAAAAACAGATTGGCATTGGTTTGTCATTCAAATGGAAAAGATTTTAGCGATTGCTTGTCGATTGACCTGGACTATCAAATGCTCTGCCTAAATATCGGTCGCGCCATAACGGCTCTACAACTAGTGTTGTGTCGGACATCTCTGAGCACCTTGAACTACCAGATATAGATCAAGTGACAGAGTATATGGGATGGCTATGAAGTATGTACAAATTAAACAATTGTGTACTTAATTTTTTTATTGCTTCTCATACTAGGTTTCAGGAAACTTGGAATGCATAATGCCATTCTTTGTTAGAGTTAAAACAATGTGAAAGTCACGACTGCATTCTCGCGAGAGATATACAAAGGCATACTGAATGTTAATAATAGAGCTACGGGCGTGATATTCTTTCTACTCACTTTTTGTAGTGAATATTTTAGGTCAGCGCAGCCTGTGATAGAACGCAGCTTGACACCGCCCCGGTTTGAAATAAAATACTTTTCACGTGTACTTTCCTCTACAGCTTTTTGGGTGTTCATGTAAGTTCGGAATTTACCTTGATGACTGATTTCAGTAGGTAGATAGATAGCTTCCGATTACATTTGTTATTTTATTACTTACACGCTGCATCTATTCCATATATTGGCCCCAATTATTTTATTCGTGCTAAATATAAAATTCTTAGATGTCTCATATAATAATAGCGCTGAAGTCAGTGAGGAAAAATAAATAGGGCTGGAAAAATGTCAACACGTGAATGTCAGGAGATAATGGGAAAGACCTTGCTATTCTACGAGAATAGAAAAACCGGATGGGGCGATACGCTTCACAGACTGCTATTTTCTGTTATCTTGGAACATTTTCGCCCGTATTTTGTGGGCCCGATACAGTCAGTCAGTGTATAATAGATACAGTAAATATCTGTACGAGTATGGTACCTAAGTAGTAGCCATTTTATCACTGAAGGCGCATTTTCATTGCAAGCTAGGTGTGGGAGATTTCGCATGCGGTTATCCCATCTGCGTCCCTGCATGCGGTATATCGACCGGCTTAGCGACCAATGAAAGTTTTTAGAAATATATTTCTTTGCTACTCCGCTAATTAACGTGCAGGTCGACTAGTATCAATGAGATGTATCTACTTAAGTAGTTTGCGTAATCGTGCATGCAGTCAATGTTCCCAAAACTCCTTCCGCACGCGCAAGAACAAACCACCATCGATTATGAAAAAACCTCGACACGCGTTTCACCTCTCCACGAGGCATCATGTCATCACGAGATGCTGGCATGAGACGTTGCTGGCGCCACATCCACTAAGCAAATGGCAAAGGAATATATTTCTATAAATGTATCATGGATTTGCGCAACATTTACTTTCAAAGAAAATGTGTCTCTATCGTTGTGGGTACCTTCTGACAAGTACCTATGCGAGTGTGCGACAGATGGATGTCTATCCATATCCACAACGATAAGTGATATAATTTACTTTAAAAACAAAGTTTTAACCGACTTTAATTCAGTACTCCGGCACGCCACATGTGTATTTACACCCGGAAATCACAAATGTGGTGAAGTGGAACTGATGATGAAGACCACATATGTCTCCTGCAACTCCCGAATGATGTACTTAAAACTGTAAAAGTGCGTCACAGATTCTGATGATTCCGTTGAAATAGCGACTAATGAAGTGCCAAAGGTCTCAGAGCCTTTGTTGATGAATCGACGGAACTCCTCAAATATTATCGGCCCACATACAGCGATTTCTTTATTTCTGTAATGTGGTCGTCCTCATCTCACCGGAGCGGCGGGTGATGTAGAGGTCGTCCACGCAACCTCTACAGTGCTGGCCTGGCTGGACAGCACTGTGCAGACGTTCGGAGTACAAATCAAGCTGTCATAAAGTCTATAAATAGAAGAGGAACCGAAGATGTCAAGGATTGCCCCCCATTTAATGCTGACCATTCTGACGCGACCGATTCTTATTTATTCACGGGGCTCGGTAACACTACATCGTTTTGTCGGCATAATAATGAGTATTATTATTTCAACAGTCACGCAGTTGATAAGTGGAATGAATGGAATTTCGACAGGCACACCTATCAAGTTATCAAATAAATAAAATATTAATATATCTTATACAAGTCTCTACCTCGGAGTTAACCCCGAATACGAATTCTTTGGCACTAAATGTGCCACAGACAAATGCAAAGGATTTGTTTATTCGATTCGTTCAGTTTAATTCTATTGTTCAGGAGTGCATTTCACAACCCGCCGCGACTCGCCCAACGCGCCCCTATTGACTATAACTTGAGCAGTGGCTCCGTTACATCTTTAGGGAGGTGCATTGGAAATTATCGCGTGCTTTTTAACGCCGTTCTGACTAGATTAAGAAACAATAAGGTCTGATTTTCAGATATATGATTCTTGACTATATGATTGTTTATGTGATTTTATCGATACATGATTGCTTAAAATTTCCTCGATGGAAAAAAGTTCCAAAGTTGGGGTCTGTATTTTCCTTTTTTTACTCAGCCTACTCAAACGATACATTATTTTACGACACAGTCAAGTGAATAGTATAGGGAGGTCTAAGGCTTTTGTTTATTTACAGGCGACGCGTGCGGCGGCGCGACACGCGAGTTGTCAAAAACAAAATCAAGACGAGCATGGAAACGCTCACGCCTGCAGCGCTACAAGGTGAATCGAAACTCGAAGTTCCTTTATATGCATCCCTGTCACTCGAGTATTGAGAGTGCGGTAGATGAAATAAATTATATCAAAAATTAATTTTGGGGGTTGGGGGCATTGGATTTTTATTTTATACTTAATAATTAAAGCAATTCGCAAGTTTTCTCTTCTGCAGGCACTCCCGGAGTGCAACCCGGTCTTTTTTTTTAATTATGAATTTTCGTAATATTTAAAAATGAGTAATAAAAATGAATTATACTTGTTTATATGTGCCATATGTGACAACAATGAATAAATGAATATGAATATGAATATAAGAAAATTTGTTTACACTTCTTAATTAACTTTAACAGTATCTTTTTAGGGTTCCGTAGTCGACCAAGAACCCTTATAGTTTTGCTTTGTCTGTCCGTCCGTCCGCGGATAATCTCTCTCTCTCTAATTAACCGTTAGCACTAAAAAGCTGAAATTTGGTTCTAATATGTATATCAATCACGCCAACAAAGTGGTAAAATAAAAAGTGTTTTCTTTTTATTAGGGTACCTCCCCTATACGTAACGTGGGGAGTGTTTTTTTTTTCATTTTAACCCTAACGTGTGATATATTGTTGGATAGGTATTTAAAAATGAATAGGGGTTTGCTAAAATCATTTTTTGATAATGTTAATATTTTCGGAGATAATCGCTCCAGAAGTAAAAAAAATGTGTCCCCCCCTCTAACTTTTGAATATGGTTGTTTTTAAAAATATGAAAAAAATCTCAAAAGTAGAACTATATAAAAATTTATTTCATGTGATTAGACTAGGTATATGTCGATAAGCGGTTGTGAATACTATTTATAATCCCTGGGATGACACTCACTACACTTTCCGACGACTCGCATTCATGAGCACCAATCAAGTCTGACCTTCGATTACGTGTAAGTTGTTATTAAGAATTTTAGCGTCAAAATATACCTACTGATAAATGGTGAGATGTATCTAAACAGATTATGAATACTATCTCTGCCCCGCTATTCTGCAACTTGTTTTAACCTCACCTCACTCACAAATATATCTTGACGCCGCGATGCGTTGTAACTAAGCGTAGTTAGAGGTCTAGTTTCGTTAGGCGGGACGGATGAGGTGAGGCGCATTAGCGCGTTCCGAATAAAGGCCTCCACACACCGGTCGCGGTTGCGGCGCGAACGCGGGTCGGGGGGCGCGGGCCCGCGCAAGTTGTAAAACATTGAAACTACACTTCAAACACACATCGAACGCGGTCCGAACGCGGGCCCGACGGGGCGGGCGCGGCGCGGGTCGGGCGATTGATATCTCTCTCACTACCAACGCATTTAATATCTCTATGTATACATTTAATATACTATATAGAGTAGTATAGAGATAGAGTATATTAGTATAGAGATAATATACAATGTGTATTGCTTCTACTTGATCAAACGAAATGTGCGGATACTAGACAAAAAAATATCGATAAAAAAAATAAAAATAAAATTTATAGGCTAACTATTTAAAAAATTAAGGCGTTTTAAAAATTTTTCTGATGAAAATTTCCGAGTTTGGTTTTTAGTTCGTATCTTTGCGTCGAAACGGTGTAGTTTCTCAAAAGTAGTCTTGTTTTAAAGCTAGAAAATGCAGCTAATTGACCAACCAAAAAATAATAACAATATCAAACATAAACCTACAAAAAAAAAAGTAATTAGTAGAAATTTGTGAAAAAGAACAGTCTTTTTTTTAAATTAGTGTCTGTAACTTTAAAACTAGCAGTTTGAGGTAGACTTTTTTGCACGTTTTATTAAATTTTACAGTTCAGTCTACAAATTCTCCGAAGTAACAATGGGGCTATCGCTTTTCGTTGTTATGATATTCACCGTTCAAATCCGGGCTACGCGCCGGCCACGCCACTGGTCCGCCTCGCCCAACCCATCTGTCCGAGTAAATTGAGCGTAGATAATCACGCACAATTGTGCTGAAGTGAGCTGGGTGAAGTGCTCATAATTTGAACGGTGAATATCATAACAACGAAAAGCGATAGCCCCATTGTTACTTCGGAGAATTTGTAGACTGAACTGTAAAATTTAATAAAACGTGCAAAAAAGTCTACCTCAAACTGCTAGTTTTAAAGTTACAGACACTAATTTAAAAAAAAGACTGTTCTTTATCACAAATTTCTACTAATTACTTTTTTTTTGTAGGTTTATGTTTGATATTGTTATAATTTTTTGGTTGGTCGATTAGCTGCATTTTCTAGCTTTAAAACAAGACTACTTTTGAGAAACTACACCGTTTAGACGCAAAGATACGAATTAAAAACCAAACTAGGAAATTTTCATCAGAAAAAAATTTAAAACGCCTTAATTTTTTAAATAGTTAGCCTATAATTTTTATTTTTATTTTTTTTATCGATATTTTTTTGTCTAGTATCCGCACATTTCGTTTGATCAAGTATAAGCAATACACATTGTAGAGTGAGTATAGAGACGCCGCCCGCCTGCAGTGTGAATATACCGCTTCAACCGCGCCCGACCCGCGCCGCGCACGACCCGAGTTCGATGTGTGGAGGCCTTAAAAGCCCTAGGCCGGGAACTGATCACGGAGCATGCATAATACGGGTCAATAGACAACACCGGCTGCCGGCCCTCGGGCAGGCCACTCGACAGCTACAATTGGCTACTTCCGTTTATTGCGAGCGAACTGTTCCCAAATAGCCCACGGATTATCGTGGAGACGCGCTACAAGAATATTAAGTTGGTCTTTATTGCTTATGAGCTATTTTAATTCGAGGTTTGGACATATGAGTTTGTGTGCCTGTTCATAATTCATTTATTCATTGCAACATGGTATTGATCTTATATTGCTATATGTATAAATATAGAGGTACGGCTTGGACCCTGTTTAGGGTGTAGCAATTCAATAATAATATTGATTTATTTTTTATTGACAGTAATTATTCTAAATATTATTAATGAGAATAGTCATTAGATTTATTATTTCATGAGAATATTTTTAAACAATGTAAATCCACCTATAGGTACAAAACTTCCTACCTACTTATCGAAGGTAAGATCTATCAAAACAACCTTTGAGCGCCAAATGGACTTATTCATGTCATTTTTTGTCGTTACCAAATATTGCACAGGTAAGTTTGGTTGACCGCGTGCTGTTTCTTGTGATTATCCAGCTAATTAATCTGATTATTCAACCAATACCGGAGGTCGTCGACTCATATTGGACGAACACCACATGACCGCAGATCATTCGGCTCTCCACACAAACAACATTACGCGGATATTGGTGAGTTTCAATAATCTGGGTTAATTTTAGGTTTTCCTCGACATGGTAACCTGAGCGTACCCTTCGCAGGCAATTTTATCGATGACTTCAGACACTTATGCATACCTACTTACGTTCTTCAGCCTGGTATATGTGTAGAGGAAAAACGGCGCAGGGAGTAATCTTCGCGCTTTAACTAACCGAATATTTTTTGTTTCCATGTTGCATTATATATTTAGTAGGTATGTACAGTCAGCGTCATATAGTTTAGTAACAGACAAGGCAGCCAAATATTTCGGTACACGTCTTTATTACTGTAAGAATAAGGGTGTGTTACGAAATATTTGGTTACTCTGGCTGCTACTAACTAGGTATATGACGCTGACTGTACATAATAGCCGATATCGCAATACCTTATATGAATAATTTCTTATTAAAAGTATAAATAGGTAGCTAAAATGTAGGTTATTCAGACACTCGCTCCGCTTACCACAAAGATGGCTGCATTTCGATAAAAAAATGAGATACAAACATACTCTAGATATCATAAACGTTCACTATCATTCATCTACGTAGATATCCTGAATGTTTCAGCCACGCTAGGTCGTGAGGCGCCTCTGTGGCATACGCATCTAATACAATAGTCAGTCAGAATTTGCACAGCAAAAAGAAAAGAATCCAGATTGTCTTACCACCTGCAATCACGATGCAAACGAATGCAAATTATTGACACATACTTACCCCATTCCTGACGGGCTTACCTAGTTACCGTAATGAATGTGGGTACAATGGGGTCGCGAGGCGGCAAGGAGTTAGCGGCGCGCTGCGTACGCGATCATCGCAGTAAGACTACTGTAAACAATAGTCGTTTTACACCTCTCAAAGCACAGAGGCCTGAGGCACAGACAATTATAATAAGTAGTATGACGTAGTTTAAGGTAGTACCAGAATATACCCGGTATTTACATTTACACACTTCTATCTAGATATGTTTAAGTAGAAGTTGGTGAATTTCTGCACCTAGAACTAGAAGAATAGGATTCCAAGGATAAATTCGCCTTTGTACCCTTACGCCTACGCTTTAACCTAATTTGTCTATAGTGTAACTGTATTGCACAAAATAAAGTATTTGCATACATACATTTACCCACCTCTACCCATCTCTAGTCTATCTGGATCAGCAGTAAATTATTATATGATTTTGTAGGTGCTGACTTAAACTGACACGATTCTCTCACATTATTTGCACTAACGACGAAGTCCCGTTTAGTAAAAATAGGTGCTGAATTAGCTTCTAATGGCCGGTTCCAATAATCAATCCACCGATAGTTTTCCTTACCAACAGTTACATTTTGACACATTTTCTACGGGTAATCTGTCAAAATGTAACTGCCGGTAAGGAAAACAAGGTGGATTGATTATTGGAACCGGCCATAAAGAAATCATAATTTAAGATAGGACTTACTATTATTATTATATTTTGAAGGGAGTCCTGTCTAGTGAAATCACGTAGCTACAAAGGTGCTACTGCTAAGTACTACACGAGTACTGTGACTAGTCTGGCATCAATTTAAACTTTAATTAGCCTGTCTTTGTTTGCATTGCCTGCTCAACGGGAATGGCGACCGGAACAGTTAATTTTCAAATGGAACTTCGTCGTGTGTACACAGCTGATTGAGCTGCCTGAATTATTAATTATCGTTTAATTGCTGGGCGATTTTGTTTTGTTCTCTGACCGTTGAAAGCATTGTTAATTACAACAATATTTTATGTAGGTATTTATTCCATTGTTGACGGGAAATTAAAAGCTTAAAGCGATTTTTCAACACGTTCTTACCAAAGTATGTGTTGTAGATAGGTGTACAATAAAATACTCTTAATCTTATATATTATTATGCAAATAGGCCACAAGAGTTTTTGCAAGTCTAATTTTTGTAGGTACCTTGTGTTGTTCGTCGTAGGTACCTGAAGAAACTTTACAGCTTAGTTAGTAATTTGTCATTAACTTCCGCGAAAATCAAATATAGAAATTAAGTAGATTATCTTTACGAGTAGGTAAGTTTAACGCACCTGCCTGCACTGTTCATACGTGATGTCGCAACGCAAGCAAGTTGTCGATCGATATCCGAGGCTCTAGTATACCGAAACAAAACGTTACGACCGCGTTCGCGTTTAGCTGTCAAATCCCATACAAATTGAGGGTAGAACGCAAACGCGATCGTAAAGTTTTGTTTCGGTAAAACTTATACTAGAACCTCCGATCTTAGGTAACCACTGTCACTGCCAGGAGCCCGCCCAGCGGGCGCCTACGCCGTAGTCGCTCTCCGCTACATTCCTACTTAGGTACGAGAAAAACCACGGGATCGGCTACGAGCGTGGAACGTAGCGAGTGTTCGAGGGGTGCGAGTGAACATGGCAGTGAATGTGTCAACTAATCTTATGGACTTTACCATGGTATGCCAGCTCTTAAAAATTACTTGAAAAAAACATTGATGTCGAAGGCTTATTACAGGGTAGAGGACTATCTAACTGACAGAAATGCAAGGCCCAAACCAGAATATATAGCCCAAAATAGCTTCATTATTCATATAACTTATTCGGACATGTGTTCTTTCTTGTAGAACAACGCATTATGATGATTTTTTTTTCTTTGTATTCGGGCATTTTTAAAAATTCGTGTACCCATTTAGCGTGAGTTGTTAAATAAAAATTAACCCAGTGTCAGTTTTGTGACGAAAATTAAGCATACATATTATGTGAAATTAAACTTGTTTCACATTTAAATAACGTTTATATGCATAGCATATATGAATTGAAAAGAAAAAGTAATTTTTTATACAAACTGTATACTTAATTGTCGTCACAAAACTGACACTGAGACAATTTTAATTTAACAACTCACGCTAATTGGGTACACGAACTTTTAAAAATGCCCATTTATATCTTTTTTTGATCTATTTTAAGTAGGTTAAGAACTATCATTGTAATAAGCTTTTTTTGGCAAATGACAGACTGTTGAGTTTGTTTGGTCTTCATTTTCAGAAACGCTGGTAGAATTTTGACTTGCAAAAGTTCCATTACGGCCTACTTGCAGAATAAAATTCATTTATTTCATTTATTTATATCAAAATATATTCAAGGATATGGTCGGGAAATCGAAGACACAAACATTTGTTCTACATGCAAAAGGGCACAAAACCACTTTTACAAGTTTGAATTTCTGAATCATAAGGCCGTGTTTATGGTATAGGGAAGCGAGGCCTTTGTTGGCGCGAGCCCGACGCAAGTGTCGGAACACACGGGAACACGTTATATTATGGCGGTGCTTACAAGAATGGGTCCAGGGTGTCGCAGCCGCCTGATAACTCGGGAAGACACGAAAATCGTCTCGCCCTAGTACGAACCAGCACGTTTAGCACAACTTGCTGACAAGTCGCTTCGCGCGCGACTGAGCTTTTCCTGTCTCACTCTCACCGTCCAAATTAGAAAAAGGAGTGTAGATCTTTCTGGACTCGCGTCGCGCCGCGGCGTCAGTTGTGCTCGCCCCCCTGATGTGGCGAGGCGACAGGGGGGCTCTAGATCAACAGCAGCAGCATCAGATCCTGGAATGCCCCTCATGAGTGCAGATGGTGGCCGTATAGTCCAGGCAATGAACTGACAACTCGTATGGAAAAAAAGTCAAATTTGGAAATAGTTTATAATAGCTTATTTTTAATGTGTAACGGATATATTTTCAATTAAATAGTTATCCAGCGACAAAATCCGACAAAATTTCAGACATCAAAAAAACGATAAACTAACTTCTGAAAAGTCGGAAAAAATATTAATAAATATTTTTGTCTTTATTTTGGTTCATTTACTTTGCTCTACAATATTCAAGATAAATCGTACAAAAAAAGACAATGCATGCTTCATTTAAATCTACATAATTACTTCCGGGTGGAAAGTTTGTCGGATTCTTGAATTAATCATCTTAGAATAACATTTTAAAATGAAATCAACAAAAAAAACGCTATTATAAATTAATGTTTTTAAGCTGTTGTTTTTTTGTTGTTGTTAGAGCAAATGTAAATGAACCAAAATAAAGACAAAAACATTTATTAATATTTTTACTGACTTTTTAGAAGCCAGTTAACTTATCATTTTTTCGATGTCTGAAATTTTGTCGGATTTTGTCGCTGGGTAACTATTTAATTGATAATATATCGTTACACATAAAAAAATAAGCTATTATAAATTACTTCCAAAATTGACATCTTTTCCATACAAGTTGTCAGTTCATTCCCTGGACTAACAGGGGACTTGTTAACAGAGAACCTTCCACTATTATTTATTATGCGGTACAAGCGTAAGCGTTTCCATACTCGCATGGTAACCCGCTGCCCGTGCCGCCATACGCCCCGCTTATCCAAAAGCACGGCCCACGCAAACCGCAATACCGAGCCGCCCAGATGATGTTTTAGGTATACGCAAGATCTGTGAGCTTGAAGCCGTCTTTGATTGCTTGACAACGAAGCACAAATAGATTACGCGAAATACTTTTATACCTACCGGGATTTAACATTCATTTTGGCTGCCATCCAACCGCCCAGCAGTTCCTTCTTTGTTTACCATACAGCCAAATTGTAGTCTCTAAGAATCTTATACTGATTTGTAATTGTAGATAATTAACATTTGTTACCTTTAATAAAATCTACGTACTTAATCGATTTTACCTGCTTTCGTTTCGTGACGTAATAAATACAGTCAAGGAGTTTAATTGTTGAGCCATTTAGGCGTCAACTAATTTTAAGTGTCCAGAAAAAGTGAGCTCTAAATGGCTCAACAATTAAATTCCGTGACCGTACCTACCTATTACCTACTCGTACCTACCTACTTAGCGCTAGCGACAACTGTAGGGGGACAACTGACACGCGTCCGCAGGAGCTACATAACCACAACCCTGCACGTGTCCCCTGGGTGGTACTAAATAGTGACAAACTTTAAAGGCCAAAATAATGTATACGATGTACGATTAAATAAAGCGCTAGCGAAAGGATCGTAGTAAACCGTTTTTAGGGTTCCGTGCCCAAATGGTAAAAGCGAGACCCTATTACTAAGGCTCCGCTGTCAGTCCGTCCGTCTGTCTGTCCGCCTGTCACCAGGCTGTATCTCATGAACCGTGATAGATGGATGGTATATACGTAGATGTATTTCTGTGGCCGCTATAACAACAAATACTAAAAAACAATAAAATAAATATTTAAGGGGGCTCCCATACAACAAACGTGATTTTTGGCCGTTTTTATAGATAATGGTACGGAACCCTTAGTGCGCGAGTCCGACTCGCACTTGGCCGGTTTTTGTAAACATTAGAAGGACGAGCAACTAAGTGGCAGTTGACCTAAAAACTATAGTTATATGTTTGTAACTTTTATTTGTCTTGCAGTGTATGTAGTATTGTTTAGGAGTTTATCTACGCACATATCATTAGTGCTCTAAAATGCGTTCAGAAACCGTAGGAAATGACCAGCATTATGACAACCAATTTTACTATAAGAACTTTCTTGTCTGTGGTAGTAGGTAAAATCTGTACTGTAATGTTATTACAGTACAGATTTTTGTAAGGTTATGAGTTTAAATTTGGAACAGCTATCAAAACTCAAATGGGTCTCTATTCTAGTATCCATAGATATTAAAACAGTTATCGATGCGAAACGTCAATTCAGTATGTTTTTTAATATAAACCGCACGACATTTGATCAAGAGTGACATGAGAATAGGGACTTCATTCGTTTGTCTATGATTTAAAAAAACATTCGTCTTGACGTAGGATCGAATTGCCGCCATTACTGTTGTCATTTCTTTGTTGGTTTTTGCTAGAATTGTGAAAAGTTGTTTGTAATTCACATTTTAGTTAAAAATATGAGTAGTAGTGACTCCGAGAACGATATGCACACTCCGCCGGATATCGTAAATGCAACCACGATTGCAACAAAGATATTTTACAGGTAGCACTATAGTAGCAATGCGGGTCATTTTCCTACGGCTTCTGAACCCATCTTAGAGTACTTATGATATGTGTGTAGATAAAGTAGTGTATGCAACTGTACCTACATAATTTAGCCTTAAAACACTCGTGTGATCCTATTATGAAACTCGCTGGCGCTCGTTTCATAAAACCACACTTGTATTTTAAGGACTCTGATTATGTATCAGTTGCATAAACTACTATTACAAGTCAAACCAACATCCCCAAGTCCAAATGAGGTGAAATTTTGCACACTTTGTATAGTTTGTATAGGTAAGTCAGATGACAATCATCTATTCAGACAACCTTTCAAAAGTATTTATTGTTTCTGACATTTGGCACATGTGTAGATATTTTTGAAAGGCTGTCTGTGTAGATATTGGAGAACTCGGTTTTACCATAAAGATGGTCTGATGAATTGATGTAGGAGGCAGCAGGTGACCATAGGGGGAGGCTATGGTAACCATCGCCTCGCCTCCGTCAGAGCACAAGCCCATCATGTTTTGACTCATTAGAATCTTCTCAGTAAGTACGGTGACTTTGCAAAAATGTAGTAATAGCTTGTATGTATCTACCAAAATTTTAATTTACGATAAACAAACTATTTTTTTTTGTTTACGTCGCAATAACAGTAACTATGTGTGATTTAAGACTGGATAGCAATGGCGATTACCTAGCAATTTCTTTTAGTGGTCAATTTGATCTAATATATACACGGTGGAATTTAATCGGTGATCAGGAATCCAAAAATCTTAATTATCAATCTACACAGAAACCAATACGTGAGATCTCGTGCAATATAGCTCACAATCTAATTAATCACACTTAATTAACATCGGTAAAATGTACACTGACTGAACAAATGGACACCCTACTTTTATTGAAGGGAAGTTACTCGTAAGTGTACATACGTCAAGTGCTTGCTGGCTTTGGCGGGAAACTAGACAGATCAGACGATTTGAAGCAATTTGTTATGAATTTGACAATGACAAATTTACAGCTTATTGCTCATTTATGTTTTAAGTTTCTATGGCTGATAGTTTGAAAAGAGGTATTAAACTTTTCAGACTAAACCATTAGTAGGGTGACAATAAATTTTAATTAAAATTTAATTTTAACTTAAAAATTAGTTATGATCAAAAAAAACTTGGTTCCACTTAAGTACTACATAAACGTGACCGCCATCGATTACTGAATTAGAAAAATAGGTTCCTGTTCACCGATTAAATTCCACCGTGTATAGGTAACACCTACATCTCGTCATCATGTACAGTACAGTACAGTTGGTAAATAATTATGTCTGTCAACTAAGAAACATGTATTTTAACATTTTTAACCCATTCAAATATGGGTTATAATATAAATATTGTTCCTATATACTTTGATCTCGCAATATATACCAAGCACTTAACACAAGTTTTTGGTTCTGCATATGCTGGTCCTCCGAACCGGATTTCATTAGTGAAGTTATAGATGAAATTCTTTAACACCCATATTTTAACGGTTTAAAATAGTTGTTTTGTCCATGTGTTAGATACTGTGGATTCTGTATAGGCTATTCACTAGCCTCATTCACCTGCCTATACCTACAAACAGTATCCATTATCCCAGTAAGAGGCTTTGATATTTCGGGGTAACTATATTAACCTTCAAACGAATTTATCCGTTTACTAGAATCTTAATTAATCCGTGTTCCAATATCTCCAGGTAGTTATTTATTGAAAGCTCTATTCATCGATTTCTATGTGAAGCTTCTGTTCGCGGTCTGAATAGGATTTGTATAAAGCTCGATATTGCGAGACTCCCAGAGAGTTATTAGGTATGTACAGAGTAGCAAAGTCTAAGATGAATTACGACATAAACATAAAAACCCAAGAAACACAAATAGCATTACAAAATACCACTTTTGGTGTAACACGGAACCTTAAGAATTAATAAACATTTAATATGGTTCAACCGTGAACTTATAGCTGCGCATTACACCTTTGCCTGTATAATAGCATCATAAAAGCAGGAACGGATACTACTGTTACGCGATCGGAGTAAGTGCAGATGTCAAAAATGCCTTCTTACAGCCTCTAGCAGCATGGTTCCTTAAGAGCATTTTAGTGGTAGTCAAATATGGTAATTGCTGTATAAAGGCGTAGACAAAATGCCTTCTTACAGCCTCTAGCAGCATGGTTCCTTAAGAGCATTTTAGTGGTAGTCAAATATGGTAATTGCTGTATAAAGGAGTAGACTTATACCACTCTAATGCCGCTGCTTAAAAGAGTCACTGTGACCTACTGTACAGCCAACAGTTTTAGAGTGGTGCACACTTAGAGTGATTTAATGCAAAAAGTTACACATCGGTTCACCTCGACTCTGTTACACAGCTTTTTAGCGTCAGACTGTATATTGGTTCACTTGAAGTATTCTTTACTGCAATAATCGTAATAGAGGAACTGGGGTGAATTCTTGTACAGCCATGGGAATTAATTCAGGATTAAAACGGTTCACATAGGTTCCTTCTGAATGTCGCCATTTTGCTGCTACCTTAACCTTAAAAACCATGTTATTGTTTGTTTTAATCATGATTTCTGCCTTTTTGCTTTTTGAATTACACGTTAAAATTACAGATATTCTAATATGAAACAAAAACTTTGCATAATTGTTTGCAAGTCACATAAAAATGCATTACATAATATTTAAGTTTTTTTTTTTTTATTAAGTACAGGTACGCATTTGACCCATATCTCGCCTGATGGTAAGTGATGATGAGGTCGAGGGTGTTACATGCATACCTAGATAGTGCCTATTCACTCTCGTCTTGAAAAGATCCAAGTTATATGTAACTGGGAAAAGGTTTGCCGGAAGCGAGTTCCACTCTTTGGCTGTCCTCGCGAGAAAACTGGAAGCAAAGCGCTTCGTGCGAATCAGTGGTAAGTCAACAACATAAGGGTGGAACCCGCGACCGCGCCTAGTCCCAAGATGGCGAAATGGTGAGGGTGGGATTAATTCGTGTAATCCTAGCGCACACTCTCCGAAATGTATCCTGTAGAACACCGATAAGCAGGCAACCTTTCTACGGTGTTCCAGTCTTTGCATTTTAGCCTTAGTTAAATTTAGGTCACCAATGAGCTTCCTGGCTCGCCAATCAATCGAATCCAAGGCGGCTAGCTGATATTTAGCGGATCCATCCCAGAGGTGGCAACAGTACTCCATACATGACCGGACCTGTGCTTGGTAAAGCTGAAGAAGCTGCCTGGGTGTGAAGTACCGCCTCACCTTAGAGAGGATGCCAAGCTTTTTTGCCGCAGTTTGCGCCAAGGATTCAATGTCGAGCCCAAAGTTCATATTGGACTTGATGTCCATGCCAAGGAGCTGCAGATGGTCTGAAATTGGTACGGATACACCTCGGACAGTTGGAGTCAAGTTAAACGGATTCCGTTTAGTGGAGAACAAACACGCCTGCGTCTTGGTTGCGTTGAACTTGAGTAGATTAGCATCGCCCCAGTCGGAGACTGCCCTAAGAGTCAAATCCAAACGATCAACCATATCCTGCCGACAAGATTGAATTTCATCATTGCTGGCCTTTGCACTGGACAGATATCTGACTGCAACTGTGCTATCTTCAGCATACCCAAAGGTTCCGGGCAATAACATGTCGTTGATATGCAATAGGAATAAGGTTGCAGACAGAACAGATCCCTGAGGAACACCGGCATCTAAAGCCCATTGATCCGATGTGTAGCCTTCTAAGACCACACGGAACGATCGCCCGTTCAGGAAATCAGCTATCCAGTTACAAAAGCCAGCTGGTATCCCATAAGCTGGAAACTTGCTCACTAGGCTAGCATGCCACACCCTATCGAATGCTTTGGAGATATCGAGAGAAACGGCAAGACCTTCACCACGCTTCTCGATAGCCTCGCTCCAAAGATGAGTAGCATGCACTAGAAGATCCCCAGTTGATCGTCCCCGGCGGAAACCATACTGACAATCACTGAGGAGATCATTGTCTTCTAGGTATGTTAGGAGACGCCTATTCAGTACACGCTCCATATTCTTGCAGAGTATGGAGGTGACAGAAATCGGTCGATAGTTGGCAGGGTCTGCCCGACTGCCCTTTTTGGGCACGGGTTGCACATTAGCCAGCTTCCAAGATATGGGAACTACACCCGTTTCTAGTGACAGGCGATACAGGCGAGTCAGAACCGGAGACAGTCCTGCTGCACAGTTTCGCAGAACAATGGCAGAAATTCCATCAGGCCCACTAGCTTTATTCACGTCTAGAGCTCGTAGGTTTTTAAGAACTTCTTTCTGGCGAATACTAATATTGCTCATAGAGCAATTCATTTCTGAAAGCACCGGAGGAAGTTTACCTGTGGAGTCCAAGCGCGAATTCTCCGCAAAAAGACAAGCAAATAAGTCGGCTTTGTCCTTGGCAGTGTGAGCAAGTGAGCCATCTGGTTTCAGCATAGGAGGTAGAGAGGGCCAACAGAAGTTTCCTTCAACCGCTTTCGCCAAGGACCAGAACGCCTTGCTTCCAGGAGGATACGAGGCCAGTTTAGTCCCAATATGAGGAACGCGGTCGAAGCGTGCCCTACGAAACTGTTTCTTGCTTGACTTGGCGGCTTTATTAAACGCTCTCTTCAGATGACGCGTATTCGAGGCTTTATGCCTACGAGCATCAGCCCAAGCCAGGTAATCTGCTCGCTTAAGTGTACGTGTACGTGTTACTTCTTTCACGATATTGATAACTAAAAACGAGATATTTTCGAGGCGCGTAAAAATTTAGTCATAAATACATATAAACATTCACACTAAACTTGCATTCCCAGGTATTTTCACAGGCTGTTACAACTGTACTTACCAAAAATACACAACGCACCAGCTATTTTACACTTCACACCGCGCGGCCATTTCTTTATTTTTCGACACCATTGAAAATCTAACTCGGCTGACAGGTCCACAAAATTTTACTAGGGAATATTTAAATATTATTCACACGGCTGACGATATAAAGGTTTATGTGAACCAAAAGCGTTATTTAAGAGTATATGTTACCTTATCCTTACTACTTATTCTGTATAACAGGACACTGTTAAACAGCTGATAAACAGCCTTGTGACCCAGAATAGTTCCAATATAGTGCTACTATAATTCTTTTAAGTAGAAATGTAAACTAAATTAGCACGAAAGGCTGTATAATTTGTGCCCAAATAAGAGTTATATCGGTGTTTACAGCGCTGTGAACACCATTGTAACTCTTTCTTATACAGCTTTGGGTGTTGTGTTACACCAAAAGTGGACCTTTGCAATGCTATTTGTGTTTCTAGGGAATAACTGTATTTGAAATGTCATGATACGTTAGTTAGTTAGTTAATAGTGAAGTGGCAGCCTCAGGGGCCTTTGCCAAAGACAGTTTTGAAGGGACCACCTCAGCATGTAGAAACTGACGTGGTCGCCAGGGCCAGTGTTCCGTTGGCAACGTTACTGAAACCACGGCAACATATCGCTTTGTCGTTGACGTTTGACAATTTAAAGCGCAAAAGCAAAATGTATAGGACTGAAAATATGACTCTTATATGTACCTACTACACATAAGACTGATATTTTCAGGGCATTACGTTTTCTTTAACTTTAGCGGTCTATTAAACTATACCTCTGAGATAGTAACGCTGTAAATGCTGTAATATCCTAGTCTTTACGATCGCGACGCGGATACATTATGTCCAAATCAGTTTTATTTATAAAAACCCGATAAAAAATAAAGGTTGACAAACTTTCGGTACAGACACGGGACGCATAGAGAATGTGGGAGCGCAGCTCTGAGCATTGTTGTCAAACATTCATATGCCACTCGACTCACCCATTGCCGGGACATCCGCCGCCACTTCCGCCGCCAAAGATGGAAGATCGCGCTGGTTCGTTGACAGCGGCGCGAGCGCCCCCGATATTATAAATAAATAAAGGGATTATTCCTGTAGAAATAGATTCACAGACACGGCACAGATCTATATCGATATTCACAACACAAGGTTATTAGTTATCCAGCGGCACGGCCGCAGCGCCCGGTGATCTACGTAAACTTACGTTCGTCGTGTCTTGAGAAGCTATTTTTGATGCAAAAGCGATGGGACGCCAATGTCTAGAGCATGCATTGAATATGCAATGCCAGCCTTGGGCTCGTGTGTGAGTAAATCACCTGCGCATCTTTGGACGTGCCTGGTTTAATTGTAAGCGCTCGTCCTATAATGTGCAGTTACCAGTTAGCAACAACGTTAATAGTCAGGCAGGATAGTACCTAGGCTAACTAGCATTCGTATAAACCTTTATCTTTAGACAACATAGTTGTGTGCAGATGAATTTGAGCACTTAGTTCTTAGTAAGTTTAGGATTACGCATGTCTATACTGTAAGGTATTATTACTTACCATAATAATAGGACTTATCTATAATTATGTTAAGGTCGCCGTTATCATTGAAATCGATGAGCATATCTAGGACTAGGTATACAAAGTATCAAAAATGGGGTGTAAACCGATCAAGGGCAGGTTCGGTAGCGTTGCGATTCCAAAAATGCATATGTTTATTTTATTTTTATTTACATTGAAATGTTTGTTTTTGTTTACATTACAGTCTTTGTGTTTGTTGACATTGCTTGTGTATGACATAAAAAACGTAAAAGCTGTCGCAGCCTGTTTGACCACGCTAGCGGTTTGTAGGGAAATAGGTATCACGCGGCGCGCCCGTCGCGCGCAGGCCGCGCACCCGCGACGGTGCTGTGTGTTCGACCCTTTAACGTTAAAAACGGAGCTGATTGCGGAGATGCTTGGAAATTTTGGTGTTTCATTGATGGACAAGTTACCATACTGGCAATTTTTGTAAAAGAAAACATTGTATAAATGAACAAGAAAATAATTTATTTGTGACACACAAAACGACAAACAGAATAAAAATATAAATAAAACCATCACGAAATGGTCCCAACTCAGCATGGTGCTGACGATTACCAGCGCTGGTCTTCCGTTGGAACAATTGGTGAAACCACGGCGCGCAGTGCATACCTACATTGCAATTAAAATAGGTTTTTTTTTTCAATATTTTATTCCACTGTCTAGTCGGCGTAATTGATTTATATACCCATGCCGAATTACAGTTTTCTAGTAGTAAGGGTTACTGAGCTAAGCCGCAGACGGACAGACGGACATGGCGAAACTATGATTTTTAGGGTTCCTTGTTGACTTCGGAACCCTAAAAATGGACCTATTATATATTTTTAAGGTTCCGTACCCTTTACCCTTGGGACGGGGCCCTATTACTAAGACTCCGCTGTCCGTTCGTCTGTCTGTCTGTCACCAGGCTGCGGCGCTACCACGAACTTCGAAAGTCGAATACATGCATCCCTGTCACTCGAGTAAGGGAGTGCGATAGAGATGGAAATACCCGAACTTCGACTTTCGAAGTTCGTGGTAGCGCCGCTGGTATCTGATGAACCGTGATAGTCAGTTGAAATTTTCACAGATGATGTATTTCTGTTGCCGCTATAACAACAAAAAAATATTTAAGGGGGCTCCCATACAACAAACGTGTTTTTTTTTTTTGCCCATTTTATAGAAAATGGTACGGAACCCTTAGTGCGCTAGTCCGACTCGCACTTGGCCGGTTTTTATAATATATATTATATCCATGTATAAATGCTCCATGTTGTAAAAACATCGCACAATTAACATAGGTACTATATGAATGGTCTTAATGTTGATGCAATAGTCCATTTTACCCAAGCATAAGAAAACCCTAAACGTATAAGAATAAAGTTAATTTTTGCGTAAGTAACAACTTATTACGTTTAAACGAACTTAGCGTCTACTTGACATTTTGGTAAACAACTTTGAGAATTGTCAAAAAGTGACGTTTGTAGAGCAGAGCAACAAATTAGCAAGGATTTATGTCCCCTTCACTTTAGTTCTCCGCATAAAATTATAAATGTCGTGCGGGTTTTTACCAACACCATAATTAATTGGTAACTCCCCGTTTCCTACAACCTATTGATCGAAGGTCGTGCGCAAGCGCGCTGGTTCATTCAGCTTAGTGTGCGATTGAAGTAAGCTTGTCTCAGTCGACGTTACAACACAAACAAAAGGAGATCTAGCCAGCTCCAGTACCCACTGGGGAGCTACAAGGGAGGGTTGTGAAGATGACGGGTGTGGACGAAATACTCAATTACCAACGGAGCCCCGACGACGACTTCTACGCGTTGTTGGGCTGCGACGAAAACTCCAGCGTAAGTACTGTTGCTTTCGCCAGCTCAACTCTTTCCCTTTATAATTTATTGATTGTATTACTCTGTACTATTGACCTTATTCTGCTAGGTCGCTGCTGTTGACCTACATTTTTGATTTGTTTTATGAAATGAAAATTGGATTGGCTTTGTAGAACGTCAGATACAACCACATGAAAAACCTATTGGACATGAGTCATCATAAACTTGCAAAACCTGTTACTTATTATGATCATTAACTAAATTATATTTGGGAACAGTTAATGATTTGATTAACACTTTGTATAGGATATATACCTATATGTTTGCTGTATATTGATGATGTAGTTAGTTATTAGGTAGTGAGTGACCCTTCATAACAAACTAGCTGTCCCATGTTTGAAAAGGAGCGAGCACAAATATTGTCTGTTAAACATGAATGCTTATTCCCAAGTTCAAGGTTATTCAAGAATTTATTAATCTATATAAATACATGTGTATATTCTGATCAAGTACAGTCACCACCAAGTATACAAATACTCTAAGGGTAATCAAAAATAAAGTATTTCTGTATTAGGCTTCATACTTTTGATTAGTATAAAATTTGTTCATTAAATTATTGAGTGCAATGTTTCAAAACAGTTCAGTTCTTAATTACTTTTGTTGTTTTGTTGAGATGTACATTGCCATTGTAATTTGTCAGATAAGTACATATCTGTCTTACAATAAAGGCAACAAAAGTTGATAGGAAAATATTATTCACTACATCTGTAAACACATCCTGAAGCTTAGATCTGGGTTTAGGTTCCTACCAATTGACATATTAGTATTATTATTAAGGTATCGGGATCAAGTCACATAAGCTATTATATTGCAGTAACTGATAAACTTAAAAAGTTACGGATACACATATCTATTGACGCAGTACATGCATAAAGTTTTTTGGACAATTCTTATATTAATTACTACAGTTACTGCTTTCACTTTTATTTTGCATAGATAAATACTATTATGAGAAGAAAGAACTGATAATGTTTGTTATTAGCCAGCTGACCTTGGCTCAAACCTAGTTGCTCGTTATTACAGGCGGAGCAAATAACCGCCGAGTTCAAGATCCTCGCCCTGCAACACCATCCTGATAAGAATGACGGGGACAAAGAAGCCGAAGCCAAGTTCCAGAAACTGAAGGTAAAAATGCTCTAAACTCTAGTTTGCTTCAATATTTATAATTATGTACAGGTTGTCATCATTCTCCTTGTGTTTCTCCCGGTAGTGCCACCTTGACACCTAATCCCAACATTTGGTGAAAAGGTCTAGTTGAAAATATTTAGAATGAATAGAACTAGCAAATGTAATTCCAATTGGAACCTACTTGCTTGGGCAGTATGGCCGATATTTTAGTGGATAATTTTCTATTGGATATTTTCATCTGAAATTGTTTCAACATTACCATATTCTTAAATTTCTTATTCATTAATCTTTATGAAATGTAATTATGTCTGTGGGAAAAGAATCTTTAGCCATCTTGGCCCTAAATAACTTTATTATTACACTAACTGATATTACAATATTTACAGTAGTTACTTAGTCCATAAACATGTTACCTAGGAAAGCAGATATAATAGATCAGATCTGAGAGAAGACAATGCCGTCACCATCACAAAGACTAGTGAAAGAAGCTTTGCGTTAAAAAAATCTTTTAAAACGTAACTTACAATACAATATGTGTTGGTTCTTTTGATGTAATAATCTATTAAGCTACAGTTTATATATGCGTCTTGCATCGCGATTGAGTCTAACGGTTGTTTGCCTCGTTGTCTCGTTTTGCTATTGGTCAGCATCATATGTTACTGTTCAGGAGGCGAAGGAGACTCTGTGCGACCCGAGCAGGCGCGCGCTGTACGACAAGTGGCGGCAGAGCGGCATCGCCATGGGCTACAAGCAGTGGCTGGGCATGAAGGAGCACGTGCAGCAGTCGATGCACTGGTCCAAGCCCAACACCAAGGATCGCATGGTCGAGGGCGGAGCCTCCGGGCCGTCCAGCTTGGGCCCGTCGGGCGCGGGCGCGGGCGCGGCGCGGCGCGCCTCCGAGGGCGGCGCCGCGCTCTGGGGGCGCTGGGGAGGCACCCAAGAACCGCCCTCCGAAGTCATCTCCAAGTTCCGCAACTATGAAATCTAAACGACCTGTAACCGTTTCGGGGGCCGTTTTTTATACGTTCAAGAGATTATTTGTGCCCTAATCTCTTAAACTTTTAGTTACAAATGTACTTAATTTAAATTTTCCCAAGTCACAAAGTATCGCCCTTTTGTTTGTTGATTCAGCTCTGCTGTATAACACTTGCCAATTTTATTGAAGTTGTAGCTTGACGTATTATAAAAGTAAGGGTAATGTAAGTATTATTATTATTATTAAATAAGATATAAAATGGCATAATATTCATCAAGTCAGCTCATTAAATAATGTTACTCGAATGTGGCTCGATATCTTTTTCTGAGAATTATTCAATGTTTGATGTGTTTCATGATATTAAATGTACTCTGTTGCGAGTAGGCAGTATATTGACGTTAGAAGCCCCGTCCCTACCGAGTGATTACCTAGTGTCTGACACTTGTAGCTATATATCTTTAGTTTTAAGCTATGCACATTCCTAAAACTTATGAGTCTGAATATAAAAAAGAAAACATTTCTGTGTAGAACAATATCTTAGTCTACTAAAGAATCTATAATATTTTGAAGATTTTATATTTTTGATCCTCTTTTACGACTATTTACCTTACTGTATAAGAACTACTTACTGTGTACTTACTTTAAAGGATAGGAGTGTGTGGGATGCTGTTGTGAGACACATACAGGGTATACATGAAGGCAGGCTGATCGTTTCTGTTACTTATCACTAGTTTCAACTGGTTGCTTTGAACTTCGTCATATCAATTTTCTAGTTTGTTAACAAGATTGACATCCCTGTTTGTCCTAAAATAGGTGTTGTGTTCCCATGTTAGGGTTGTGTAGAGATTTAATAAATCATATAATAAAATATGTTGATGTTTTACTAGAGTTACTTTAAATGTTTAATGAATCAGTGTTAAATAGATGAGGTAGTAAATAGTATAGTAATTTAAATTTTTAATGTTTTATCTCGATAAGAATCTCTTGCGTAATATAATGCCAAATGTATAAGATGTTTTTATTTTTGATGTAAAATTACCTTTGAAACAATAAAGTTTACCGGACAAAGTGTTTTATTTTAATTTAGATATTTTATAACGGTTTACTGTCAGAAAAAAAAAACAACCAGTCTCTTAGATCTCCGAATATCAGTTGTTAGAAGATAACGGGCATCTTACTGATCTTTGGTACCAAGATTCCAAAAAAGCGGTTGATAACAACTGCTATTGAGACTCGAGAGAGCAATTAAAATAACTGAATGTAAGATAAAATGTCGCCTGGTACTTACCTACCAGATACTTTATTACGAAGACAGTCCCGTGTTTCAACACGTTCTCAAGGACAAGGGCCCAGGCTCCATCGATCCACGGACGCCCGCTGCCTTTCCTACATCTGACCTTCTAATAGTCTATTTAAACAACAAGACGAGCGAGGCGAGAGTATATCCTTTAGGGACATATTTAGTCGTCGAAAAAGAATGGAACACTTCTTTATCTACTTATAACCAGGCCGGGGTAGATAAAGGCGCAGTTATGATAATAAAAAAGCCGATGCCGTGTCGTATTAAAAAGTCAATGAACAAGTAATATTATACAGACTTTTACATACCTCTTCAATTGACTATGTAGACTTCCTATCTATACCCTAGCGGGAAGAGCTCCCATCGTGCGTTCTTTTCCAATTGCAATAACCAAGTAGTTCAGTGAAAGAGTTTTACAAACAATGCAGGCGCGTGATGACTAATTACCTCTGAAAAGAAATAACTTGTTTTCACAAAGCTGTCCTGTTTATGGATTCTTGGGATTCCTCGACTGGCAAAACTAATGAACGTTTGGTATTGGCGCCTGCTGTCTGTGCATTCAAATAAAAACCTAATATTTTTTATCGATTAAAGCCCGACTGTGCTATTTTTACACAGAGGAAGTGGACACTTTTTTGTACAAATCCTAATTCGAAAGACCACTGCTACTAAGTAGGTACTGACCGCACATAATTCTTTAATTATCTCATCTTGAATTGAAGTGCCCATACCCCATACGTGCTCATACTCATGAGTACCGTGCGCGTACCTACTCATAAGTACCGGCACACCTTTGTAAAACTTAATTGTTTTTGAAGTGAAAACTTCTTTAGCGGCGCTGAGCACTTTTTGGGATGGGGAAAAATTGTTAAATACGCGACAGTTTTGTGTCGTCAGATGTGAAGGAGGTCACTTTTTGCTGCTAGCCGATTCGACTTCATTCAAAACTGAACGCTATTCGTAATTCGGTATTCGTATAAAGCCGTTAAACACTTTTTGCAATAGCATATTCTGCAAATAAATTTGTAATTTTAACCAACGCGTCCTTCACCGTTTTGCTATTGAGAAAATTCGAATAGTTCGAATTTGGGCGTTATTCCTAAAGAGATAAAGCTTAGAAAAATATTTACCAACGGCAAAAACAAATTTATATTTTGGTCGCCACCGCCGTCTGCTGTTCTTGCAAATTCGAATAGTTCGAATTTAGACGTTAAGGTAAACGTCCACTGTTTCGGCATGTTAAGCCTCTTACGAATTAGTATTTTTTTTAAGACAATACAGAACATGATATCGCATTGAATTTTTTTGTGTGATGAACATTGATATCTTGCCTATTATTTAATGCAAGAATTATATAGTATTAGTTTCAATAACTATTTTTTTATAATTTATTTGTAGACCTCGTATTTGAACCCCATTTCGTGATAAAATTTGGCTCTGCTCCTAAGTTTGTGAGTTCTTGGCCCCTGTTTCGGCATAAAGTTTTCGAGTGCCAGGTAGTAAGAGAAACATTTTGTTTGTGAACCCTCATTTGTTATTTGATATTGAACAAGATTATTGAAAAGGTAATTAACATGATTATTGGAAAAATCCAATAGGGGGTCTGGATAAAAATCGGTATTTAAAATCCCGGGACATTTTTTCTTTCTCCAGGATGTTTTTTATGAAATGTAAGGTTAAATAACTTATCCATTAGTACAGGGTCACCTTTTCAAAAATGTGTCTCACATAGGTTACCTATCTACGAGTATATTAACCAAAACTGTTTAACGTAAGATAAATATCTAGGCAAAACCTTTTGGACGTGACATGTAGGTATCTGTAAACGATATTCTGTTTAATAGGGTATAAAGATACCTTTCACTTCTTAAAAAAAAAACCCTTAAAAATAAAGAAAGTCCCGGGGATAGCAAGTCCCGGGATATCTAATGTTAAAAATAATAAATATCTTCAATCATTTTCGTCAATATTCCTTAAACGTATCTACCTAGTTAGATATAAGTATGTATTGATTATCTACGATTGATTAGGTAACCTAAGATTAAAATCTAGACAATGTTGTATGGGACACACGACACCCTTTTGAAAGAGCAATTCTATACTGTTTAATAGGGTAGAAAGTAAACTTTCATTTAATAAAAATTATCCCGCAAAAATAAAAGGTTCCCGGAATTTACCCAGGCAACACTATTCCATTATATCGATGCACATGTTACCTCTTCAAGAAGAATATCAAATAACAGACGAGGGTACACATTTGATCTGTGTGTTTGCCTACCACTATAGATTTCTCTGTCACGAACTTGGGGAAAAGTATTAAAAGTAGTAGTCCCTTGTTTCGTGTTACTATTTCTTGGATATTCCCGCAATCAATAATGTACATCACCTTTAAATTATGTTCAATAACCATTAAGTATCCTATATGTAATAAATAAACATAAAAATACATTACAGGAATCGAGCAATAAACAAAATTATGCTGCAAGTAAATATGCGAATTCACCTTCAAATTGTAAATTTAGGTCACGTTCAACCTCGTTTTACGAGAATTCAAGTGAATAAAACATATACCGAATTTAGGTCAATGAAAACGTCATTAAATACAATATCTGTTTTTTAAATTAACATTTACAATTTCTTAAGTATTATTTAAATACCAAAGATACAAGGATGTATAAAGAAAGTCCTTGATTCGGTAGTAACACGAAATAGGAGCCAGACGAAAAATATAATGACCGTTAGTTCGTGAGTCCATTTATTGCAATTTTAAGGGACACCTATACCAAAATATACACTTATTTCTTATTAAATCCATTGTTAAGGAACTAGACAAAGCACTGTTAAAAGTTTTTTTTCAAATGGACTTCCCTTTCTCTTTCAATTCCCTTAAGAAGTCGGAGCGAGCACCTTACGTCAACAAGCAGTTCGCGCACACCGTACAGCTGTTTTCGGCCGACTGACAGTTTCGAGCGTTGTGTTGCTATTAGTTTAGTCGTTAAAATTTTTTAATTTGATTTTTTGGAAAGGTTTAATGATAAAGTTTTTTTACAAATGTATAAATTAAAAAAAAAAAAATTCAGTTGCTTATTATAAGCCTCAGAAACAAAACTAACGAAATGACGTACTAGCACGAACTTATGGCCCGTTACCTTATTCCTAAAGAGATAAAAGCTTTGAAAAATATTTGGCAATGGCAAAAACAAATTGGTAAGTATTGTGTTTGTCGCCGCCCGTCGCACCCAACGCGCCCGCGGCCCGTCCGCCTAAATAATTGGTAATTCTTTATAAATTTGCGTCAAATTCATTTTTAGGGTGACACCGTAAGATGTCACGTGACCAGATCGAAAAACTGTTACAATGTTATTGAGTTTTCACTTCTGCCGGCACTCCCGGAGTGCAACCCGGTCTTTTTTTTAAATTGGTGGTGGTGGTTTAAAGTTCAAACATGATGTTAAAGCGACAAGACAGAGAACAAAAAAGACTAAATGGGTAAGGCCGTTATTTCTTGTTCCTGATTAAGCAGTTTAAATCGTCTACATTTTAATCACTTCCAGTGTGTTACGCCAATTAGCCATATTAATGGATTACTAAAATTCGTAACACACTGGAATTGATTAAAATGTAGACGATTTAAACAGCTTAATCAGGAACAAGAAATAACGGCCTTACCCAAATAAAGCACCTATTTTCTTGATGAAAACACATTTTTAAAGAGACATACTACCTAGTGAGTTTCTTGTGACGTTTCTCGCTAGATTTACTAACCCTATACATTTCTAAATGCTAGTAGACATCAGTAGACTAATCCATTTGGAAGAAATAGACACTTGAAACATAAATACTTCAGGATACCCAGATAACTAAATATTTTAATTTGAACTAATTGAAATTAGGATCACTTACGGAATCGTCGTTATTATTAGTGTTTAAAGCTTTCAGGGAAATCTCATCTCATCATTAATCTTTTGTTCCAAGTATTGACCACCTTTCGCTGAACAATATGACATAGGTTTGGATTACTATGGAAGAACCCTTGTTTGTTTATATAGGTCAAGACCCTCTTGAAGGCTAGCTTCATGGTGGCCACGGCCATAAAGCATTATCTCCAAGTGTCATAATTCGCCTATATCACTTAGATGATTCATTGTAAGTAGGTATATTCGGCACGAGCGGGCGTTGGTGCAAACTGCTACCATTGTATACTGGGACAACTCATTCTGATTTCGCTCTGAAGGACGGCTTTCACGACACTTAACAAATTGTATAATATTGAGTAGGTGTATAATGCTTGTTTAGATATATTTATTATTGAAAAATATTATAATTGCATGTAGGTTACATGGTTAGGTAATATACCCAGTTTCTAGCTGAATATGTGGTCCTTCGAATCAAATTTTATAACTGAGGTGATATTAGGTAAAGACATCAGTCTCAGATTAGGGAGATTTTTTTGAGATACTCTAGATACTAGGTCTTTGACCAGTGTGTGTTGCCAGTGATGGATGGTGGTCGCTTACTATGGGCCTCATAAAAAGGCTCAAAGTCACCCAAAGGGCAATTGCGATGGCCATGTTGGGAGTTTCTCTGCGTGATCGCATCAGAAATGAGGCTGTCCGCAGCAGAACCAAGGTAACCGATGTAGCCCTCCGGATCGCTAAACTTAAAGTGGCAGTGGGCGGGGCACATAGCACGTAGAACCGATGGCCGTTGGGGCGGAAAGGTTCACGAGTGGCGACCACGTACCGGAAGGCGCGGCGTGGGTAGGCCCCCGACAAGGTGGACTGATGACCTGGTAAAGGTTGCGGGAGTCCGCTGGATGCGGGTGGCGCAGGACCGGTCACTGGCACTCTTTGGGGGAGGCCTATGTCCAGCAGTGGACGTCTTTCGGCTTATATGATGATGATGACTCTAGATACACGCCCGCCGGTAGTACCTTAACCTACGCTTTGTCGTATAGTATCCCATCGGACCCGTGTCCCGTCATAGCGCCGTCTCAGTTTCTATTACTGGCTGGTTACAATCCTGAGGGTAGAGCGGCAACGCAGGTTATGGGCCCAGAACCCCTGCGCCACACGATGTGAATTGCAATATTAATAGTAATTAATTAACACCCGACGCAAAAAGAGGGGTGTTATATGTAAGTTTGACGTGTCTGTGTATCTGTGTGTCTGTCTGTGGCATCTATACGCCAGCACCTAAACGAATGAAACGATTTTAATGCGTTTTTTTTGGTCCGAAAGCCGACGTGATCGAGATGGTTCATAGCTACGTTTCAACAAAATCGGTTCAAAAGATTTTGAGATATTGAACTATGAAATGAAAATGTCGGGGTTCTTCACCTTTTATAAGTTCTTATTTATTAACTGTTATAGACAACGTGACGTCACGTCATTTGTTTCTCTTGCCAGGTATAAATACTGACCTAGATATAATTAGATATAACACTGCATCGGCTGCACAATTATTAAGACGTACATTATACGTAGTACATTATTTTAACGGTCGAATACCGCTCAATTACGTTATCTGCTCCGGTGGAGAATTCGGATACTTACCCCGGCATCACTGAAATGCGACACGCCTTCGAGAAGAAGGGTCTGTATCTACTGTTTATACTATATACTCTGTGTGTTTTTGCTAAGTACTTACCATTAGGGTCCGTCTACCTCATTTTACTTACACCTAGGTAAGACGGCGTTTGAGGAAAAACCCAATGGATTCAAACTCAAGCAGGATAAGAAGCAGCCAAGTCACGTGGTTATTCGACCATCGAAGAAGATAGAAAGCAGCTTTATGACCACGGACATACCTGCAGATTCTCTACTCCTGCGGACCACTTATGTACAAAAGAAGTACCTAATACCTAGGGCGGCACATCGTGCACCCAGAAGAGGTACAACACATCACCGCCCAAAGAATCTGGAATTTCCTGGAGGCAACGGGCCTTAACGGTGAACTCTAAAAAAGGGGCACAATAGATCAATAGCTGGTCGAAGCGGCATACCAAAGCCCACAATCACTATATAGTATAAAACAAAGTCGCTTCCCGCTGTCTGTCCCCATGTATGCTTAGATCTTTAAAACTACGCAACGGATTTTGATGCGGTTTTTTCTAATAGATGGAGTGATTCAAGAGGAAGCTTCATACGTATACATAATATAGTACCTACCAGTGCGAAGCCGGGGCGGGTCGATCGCTACGCGTCAGCCATACGCTTATCGCCTCAGTGATCCTCAGAAACGCTGATTGCAGCTTGTCTACTGCTATGCAGAAGTGAAAAATGTGATTCGAGATTGCAGTGAGTTGTTATCGAGTGAGCCCTGTACTACCCGCGATGCGGAGATTCCATTCGGTGGATGTTTACAATGGCAGAGTCCGGTTGCATCGTTAGCCGGCGACGTCTCAGCTCGTCCACCACCAGTCCATCGCCTGCACTTGACTGTCGCGAGTGTTTCGAGTGGTATAAATATCTGTAGTGAACTCCTAAGATACTTACGTGAAATATGGGCAGGTAAAATAAAGGGCAGATAAATATAAGTGAGCCGAGTAATTTAATATGAAAGTTATTCGGAGGAGTTGGGGTATTCTGATTCCATTGCCTTTATTTATAAACTTCCATTAAATCTATTCTAGTTAAAGTGCAGTTAAATGGGTAACGGCGACATATTTGCCGTCATAGATGAAATAAAAACGATTGTATTCTAACTGATTTTCGATTAAAATTTAAATTTATTGACAGAGTTGTCAAATAAGTAGTCAAAGGGTTAAACTTCGTTTGTCTTTCTATCACTTTGACATTGTGTTGGTGAGAAAGGGACAAACACATTCTAGTTCACAGAGGGTTGTTAAGTTGTATGAATAAGAGGGTTAGTCTGCAGAGAACGCAGGTAAAAACCACGGTATAAAATGTGACCTACGACCATCCAGAAAGTCCATACCAAACATATGTTAAAGAATTTTTGATATTATCCATTACATACAAACAAACAAACTTACAAAGCTACAATCTCGCAGGCCACTTTCTCTTTTACCTAATATTATTGTAGGTATAGATGAATAAGATAACGTTCTGAAACATATAACTTAATGGCAAATTGAAAAATAAGTAAGTCTATAAGGTTTACTCTCGAAACAGATCTTATTACTCTGTATATCAGAAAATACGAACCAATTTGGTTGTATCTAAAGGAGTTTTATTGTGTTGCGGACGCTCAGTGAGCGAGCACTAGATACTAGTGGCTACGTGCCTGATTTTTCAAATAGGTACCTAAGTAGAGGCATAAGACCAGATGTAGAGTGTAAAAATATCTAACATAACCCAAAGGTTAGGTTAGGTAGAGAATGGGAAGGCATTAAGTCCGCCAGTTGTACTTTTTGTATTTGTGCAATAAAGTTTAAATAAAGAAATGAAAGTAGCAAAAACATTTCGTTATAGGTACTTTTGATGCTGCACTGCAAACTTTACCATTCCAAATCACTAATTACGAAATCTCACGTAGGTCAGTAATGTCAGTATACAGTCCAAAAGATAGAGCAAAACGAGTCAAAAGAAGCGGAGCAGAACTCTATTGTCAAATGCACAAAGGCGAGTCGTGTGCATCTGCACACTGTATGTAACGGCGATTGTACTTTAGGTACAATCAGCAGCAGAAGTAGTGGCGCGGACGAAGCGCTCTAAAGAAATGATCTGCCCCCCTAGCACGCTAGGTTTTATGTCCAACATAAAGCGTTTGTCCCTCTTGCACTCGCATATTTTCCAGAATGGGACGAATGCTTTATGTACGACATAAAACTTAGCGTAGGTACTAGCCTGGAGCCCTGGAGACGACTCTATTGTCATGAGGGTAAGGATTGTAGTTCCTTCTGATCGTAGCAGGTACCCATGTTATACTGCGAAGCTAATTCTGCTGCTGTCTGTACCTAAGTTATATTTTAGGATGTATTATTAAATACTAGCGAATAGGATGAATTACCATTTTTTTTGCATCACAACCATTTTAATTTCTACAACTGAGTTTCGCAGGTGTCCTGAGTTACATTGTCAAAAGTGGAAACGTTACAATCAAAAATTATTTTTTTATTAAATCTGTACTTACCTACTAATATTACAAAAAGGAAAAGTGTGCGACATTGTAAGTTTATAATGTCCAGACCCCGTATCATGGTCGGCCTTATCATATAACTTTCGGAATTAAACAGAAGAAATCACAGTCCAGTCACATTTTTAATAGTCTAGAGAGATCCTTCAAGCACTGAACAAGGCACTAGACCCAACACACGATAAAGTGACAAGATAGAGCGTCCATCACTCGCTGACACCGTTCGATAGAACGAGACGAAGCTCCTATCTTGTCAGTTATCGCGTGATAAGGCCGACCATGATACGGGGTTTGGACCACTTACGGGATTAAGAATAATCTTTGACCTGCTGTGTATTTACCTATAATGGACTTTTTGGACATGGGCTATATTTTATTTCTGCGTTCTTTACAATACGTTTAATTTACTCAGTTACCTACTTAATTTACTTATAATAAGCAGAGATCGGAAATTCGGGAGCTTTTATACCTAAACCTAGCAAAATCCCGGAAAAAGCGAAGCAAGTATGGAGTCGGCTTCTTAAAAATAATATTTTAATTATTTATGTTCCGGGATTGTATAAAGCATTATGTAAAGCCTACCTTTTTTTTAGGTTATGACTATTTTCAGCGATTTTTGTCAACATACACGTTGGTAAACAGTTTTAACGACATACATTAGACAAGGACGGAAATGCAAAAATACCACGTGTGTCGCTGTAGGTTGATTACCTATTCACTTTTGTGTGGCTATGTACATTTGTTTTAATTTATTGATTTAACAGAGATACTTACGTTTGTACCATTATTTTTAATAAAAGTTACAAAACAATTTTGGTTTGATGTTATCTAACTGTTAGTTAAATGAATATGTGAATTAAATAATATTTTGTAAATAGGAACAACTAAAATAGTTTATTTAAATACTTTAATACGTATGTGTTCATGTTATCCTAATTTTCGGTATTCCGGGAAATCCCTGGAAATTTAATAGTAAAATTTAATTGAGTCCGCCTCCATGCTACTCAACAACAACGCGGTGTAGGTACTGGGGCCGAAGTTTAGGTATAAAAGCTCCCGAATTTCCGATCTCTAATAATAAGCTATGCCAATTGCTAGGCTATATTCCCGTTTCTGCCCACTAGCCAGCGAGGCACATGCCATTGACATATTAGAGCTCACTGGCAATCGAGGAGGAAGAAAGGAAGAGCGCCCGATATACCTGCCCCTACTACCTACTATCCGTCTCTCTCTTATTACAACACTTAGAACAAGAGGTATAGTGCGAGAAAATTCGAGAGTATGTCGCGGCTGTCCCATGAATCCCATGATAGACGTGCTGGAGCGGTATTTATCTTTGTCTTTAGATAGCATTAGCTCTTAGGGAGAGTTGCTTCAACTTACCGTTACCGTTCACCGTTAAATATGGCGCCGGCAGCTGTCATCCCATATAAACTTGTCAAACTTTACATACATTTACTTAGATCTTAACGAACGCCGCTTACGATTACAGACGGTTTGATGCAACCCACCCTCAATATCGCCAATCTTTCCACATGACCC
The DNA here is from genome assembly GCA_947578815.1 of Epinotia ramella. Classification (NCBI taxonomy): domain Eukaryota; kingdom Metazoa; phylum Arthropoda; class Insecta; order Lepidoptera; family Tortricidae; genus Epinotia; species Epinotia ramella. The sequence continues at coordinate 29,444,251 of OX388201.1, forward strand.
TGATATCACAAATATTGCCATGTGGCATTCAGGGGCACGAAAAGCTATGAAAAATATGACATGTTCCTATGACTACCTTCACGTCTGCATTCAAAATCAGAAATAACAGATAAATGAAATGGACATGTCGGTGACACGACACATTTTTTAAGTTCAAGCCCCCACAGGATCAGACCCCGTATCATGGTCGGCCTTATCACGAGATAAGTGACAAGATAGGAGCGTCGTCTCGTTCTATCGAACGGTGTCAGCCAGTGACGGACGCTCTATCCCGTCACTTATCGTGTGATAAGGCCGACCATGATACGGGGTCAGGTAATCAATTCAGATATAGGTAGTTACCGTTGATATCGCCGCTTTTTCGGAAAAGAATTCATATCCACGAGCTGTTTCAAAGAAATGTAGTTTTGCAGGGAGTCCCGAAAGGTCAAGAATGTGACCGGTCTGCGAGTACTTTTATTGCATTGTAGTCGGCTCACAAGATTTTTTTTCATATTCTATATATTATGGTAACAATTTTACCTATGGAGTAAGCTGTCAGTTACAATTAGGTACCTACTTATTACGCTGCTATGCATTTCGTGTTACCAGCATGAGTGTTTTTCAAATTTGCCTCATTTTTTGTGACGCGACTCGTTAGTCACTTTTCCTATTTATTAAATGCAAGACCGTCAGGGGTAACTCAGGATACGTAGGGTTACCTGAGACACCTGTTACCAGGCGAATAACTCGACCCCATCATCATCATCATCCTCCTAGCGTTATTCCCGGTTGTGCCCTAAACGAGCCCAGGGTCCGCTTTGACATTTTATCCCAAGATTTGGCACAGGCACTAGTTTTCGTAAGAAGCGACTGGCATCTGACTTTCCAACCCAGGGGGAAAGCTAGACCTTATTGGGATTAGACCGGTTTCCTCACGATATTTGCGAATAACTCAACCCCATTTAGAATGAATTGGCCTTTCTCTACAGCGCCCATATCCATGTGTATCTACAGCAAATTATTATCGTATACAGTGGTCATGTATTGTTTCCATTTCCACTCAGAATCTTTCAGGAGTAGGTAAGTACCTAAAGGAAGTGAAGTGAGTAATCATTGAAATGCAAAGAAAAAGTTGTGCATAAATGATTAATAATTTTAACTAGAACGTTTTGACTACTACATCGTTGGCTTGGTTATCATAATAACTACCTATAATAAGTCAGCTAGTCAAAGCAAATACCAAATTCTAAGATACGCATAACGTTTCGTATTCCAATTTGATTTCAATGTGTTTCCCCCGTGTTGTGCCGGTTTAGAGTAGCACCACACCTTTTCTTCGCGAGGGCGTCGTACTCGTATAAGAGTGGGCCATGGGAAAAAGTTTGGTATTGTTGTGGGCACAATCAATCATTACACCTACAATTCTAGAACAATTAAAATTTCATGTGTTCTGCCTACCTCTTTTGGGATTTTATCTATGTTTATGTGTTTTCCGCGCTCGTTTCCACGAGCGCCGAGCTAACGCGCCAGAGAGAGCGCGCGAATCACGATCAAATAATTGGCATAGCTACGTAGCATGTGTCATATTGAGTCCCAGGTTATCAATTTATGTGTGTCATGTTTGTGGAAACTATTTGTCAGAAACAGCAAATGTGTTTAAGTATACACACGGGGAGGAGCCAACGACTTGGCGTCAAGTTGCCGATGAATACAACTGAACCATTCTCATAGGAGCTCGACAATACGTTTCCGTGAATCTGGAATCCATTGAAGCAACCCGAGAGCCCGTTTCCAACATCGCACGATTGACCCCATAACAAAGAGCTATCATTCTTACACGGGGAAACGCAACACCGAAGGTTATACGTATTTTGTTATATGGAGATTGATTTCTGTGAATCTGATACAGGAGAAGACATGGGGTGCGGTTGGGTATGTAGTTTGAGAAAATGATGAATTGTCTAGTGGTAGGTAGATTTTGCTTTTTGACATGCGTGATAAGTTATGAGGATTTAGGTATAGAATAGATGTATGAGCGTTCAGCCAGCATGCGTCACGCGGCGTTGCCTGCACGCGTCAAGTCAATAAACGAGCCCCATAGTTCACTAAGCTGAAGTCTAAGTAGCCTAGTAGTTGACGACCTTTGTAGCCTAGTGACCCTGCCTACGAAGCCGGAGGTCCCGGGTTCGAATCCCGGTAAGGGCATTTATTTGTGTGACGAGCATGAATTTTGTTCCTGAGTCATGGATGTTTTCTATGTATTTAAGTATTTATTTATCTATATGTAAGTATGTATATCGTCGTCTAGTACAGTCAGCATCACATAGTTAGTAGCAGCCAAGGTAGCCAAATATATCGTAACACTTCCTTATTCCTATAGTAATAAAGACGTGTTCCGATATATTTGGCTACTTTGGCTGCTACTAACTATATGATGCTGACTGTACCCATAGTACAAGCTTGGCTTAGTTTGGGACTAGGTCGATTTGTCTAAGATTGTCTCCTGATATTTATAATATTTCTTTATTTTAACTCAGTCGTTCAAGCCCAGTGTATCATTCGAATTAAATAGATGTTTTTTTAAGTAGAAAAAAGAATGTTGAAATTTACTTTAGCCAAAGAAGAATGAAACTCTACAGACGACCGTCTAAGAAGAACTGCATGAGAGGGTTTCACAGCAAACACAGTAGTGTGCAATGCTAAAGTTGATACATGCATGTACTTACTTTGTTTGTTCTGGAACATTCTCGCTTCCACCGGACCTCGGGCGAACACCGACACCCTCCGAACCCGAGTCGGAAGCTTTAGGGTAATGTATAAACAACAGGAATGTTATGTACAGTATACGTATAATTCTATATGTAACGTTTTTGTTGTCTTAAATTGCTCTCCGTCTTACAATTAACGAAGAAAGAAAACTCCACCTGGGACGAAAATGCTGTCTCGTGCCTTAGTAATAATGATGTGTAAACGTAATAGTTGTATGGCCTTATTCATAAATGTTCGTCAATCCAATTTTTAGCTATTATATTTTGTCACTCTGATATTTGTGCTTGTGAGAAAGGGGGAAGACTTCTATGAATCTGGTTGGTAATATGATGTATATGTATCAAAGACCGTGCACCGCCGCCGCAAAATGAGTGTACTTTTAAAGAACAATTCTATACCAATAATATAAAGAGGGGAAGTCTATGAGGTTGAAGCTTTGTAATTAAGTATGTAGGGGGTAATCTAAGACACTACTGAGGCACTTCAAAAAATCATGAAACAGTATATAGAATGGACCTTCAGGATGGATATTGCCTATTTTTGTATTTGGTCCCGGCACGTCTCTGGCACTTTTTACAAGCTTATTTAGTTTCACCTGTCCCGTTTTCTGTCTGTCTGTCTGTAATCAAATCTTGCAAGTTAAATTTGACCCACTTCCCGATTATATATTTTACGTTTCTGTCATACAGTTAATTTTCAATAGCACTGGATCAGTGCTAAGACATACGAAGGGTTAACCGACGTAACCCCGTTGAGTTTGGGCTCGTTAAAATCGTATCAATGAGTAGTTGACGATGGTATACAGAAAAAGTACAGTCGGCAATGAAAGCTTGTACCAAAAATTAAATTTTTGATAGAAACTGGTTGTAATAGGAAGGCGGAACCGCGCGGGCTGTATTTATTATATAATTTGTGGCGTGTATCATAATTAAATAAATCTATGTTAATTGTATGAGCCTCTTAATGAAATGAATTAATTGTTATTGTGACTATATTTAAATTATTCGATTATTTTGATTACTATTGTACTATTCCAAATTATTCATAACATTTGTATTTTATAATGTGATTGTAGTTATAAAATAGTTGTGATTCTAAATATTTTCTTAATGATTTGCACGCCTGCCCGCAGGCTAGATACACTGTGTGCGCACCATTTATGTAAGAACACTCGTGACTGTATCTGAAGTAAATAAATTTTCCGATTTCTGAAACTGAATAGATATTGGGTTAGAGGTTTGCGAGTGAAAGTTTTCGTAAAGACTGTACATTAGTCTACATATTAATCTGAAGAGATAATTCAAAGGCATTCAACATACACCACCCAAAGATATTCAAGATACACATAGTGCTTCCAAATAGCATAAAACATTTTTTTTAAAGCAAACCTTGTAAAGAATTTAGATTCAATACAATGAAACCATGGGACCATGATAAGAAAACTACATATCTGATATTTAAATTGTAATCTTAGCACAATTTGTACGTGGTAATATAAGAATTTTATAATTATACAACATACATAAAATTATAAATCTTTGATAGTAAATAACTTCGAAATATGTAAAACGAATAATAAAACATATTGTGTACTTACATATTACATTCACTGGGCAAAAACATTTACTTAATCGTTTTTATTTACAATTTTGTATAAATGTAAACCACTGAATACTCTCGATTGACCGTCAATTAAACTGCAGTTTTTTAGAGTCTAGTACAGTGTGGGTTCACAATTCTGCAAAATTGAAAACTTTATAAGTACCTAAGTACCTAATAGTAAAACGTTTCTGGTACAAAACAGGCCGGGGCCCTAGTCTACGAAACAGTATGTACAGTTACAAAAGTATTACAATTTACTAGAGCGCGTACACTGTTACCAAAGTTTTTCACTTCACAACTTTACTACATTTTCGTTTCGTAGGTTAGAGCCCATCATAATAATCTATATTGACTTTAAAAAAATATAAATGCGTTTTATATGGCGTCATAATTAAATATTGTATAACGAAAGATGTTGACTGGACTACGTATAAACTAAGTTATAAAAATGTTATCACGATTTTAATATGCCTGATTTAAAATATATATATATAATGGATCTGTGTGTTATTTGTGACCAGGTGTTAACAATTGCAAAGAAAATTTAATTGGGCTTGAAATTAGTATTACACCCTTTGAGTATTACACTTAACATAAATGGCCAGAAACAGCCTCTTATATTTCGTTACATTTGGAAAACGCTGCTGTTCCGCCATTAATATTAATTATATGCTTAAATGTAAATTGGTGTCATGGTTTTACAAAATTAGGGCAAGAAATCATAACATAATTAAGCTAATTTAAACTAGGTAAGAGATTCTCTGATCTAAAATTTCTAATAAACAATACGTTTTTAATATAAAATAATAACAGCTATTAGTTCAATCCATTTGGCATCCCGCAAATATATAACATAATGTTTAAAAAACTAAATTATACATGCACAGTCAAAAACTTCACAACATTGACTAAGTTTCGGTCTCGCCATAATGAATTATTGTCCTAAACAATACACAAATTATATATTTTAGAAGTAGTCTAGTTATTTTGTACATTGATTAGTTTGTTGACCTTAATCATATTTTGTTACTTTTTATGGCTTAAATTGAACATAATAATAAATCATTTTGAAAATATCTTCTTGTTGATATATAAAACCTAAAGCATTCCAGCGCTTTGATCAGTCAGTCATTTGTAGTAAGTGTAATGGGGAGCCTACCTCGAGGACTTGGGTACCGCGCGCGGGAGCTTCCTCTTGATGCCCTCCTCCTGGTAGTCCAGGCTGCAGGGCTTCAGCAGCTCCTGCCCGCCCTGGTGCAACCACTTGTTGCACACTATGGAAAATATAAATAGTTTACATTATTTCTGATTAGCGCTCATCTCAATATATATACAGGGTGTAATCGTTAAGTGTTTACAGGCCATAATTCCGTAAATACAGCAGATATCAGAAAACTTCTAACTGATATCGAAAGTACGTTACCCAACGAGTAAAATTGCACTAATAACGTTTTTGAAATAAAAGCAGAAATATCCCAAATATTAACTTCAAACCCTTCCATACATTTAGTAGGTAACTGTTCATTCAAATATAATATTTTATTTATTTTAATATTACTTTATCTATTTAGAAAATGTTAATTATTGTAATTTTACTCGTTGGGTAACGTACTTTCGATATCAGTTAGAAGTTTTCTGATATCTGCTATATTTACGGAATTATGGCCTGTAAACACTTAACGATTACACCCTGTATATCATACTAGCTTCTGCCCGCGACTCCGTCAGCGTGGAACTCGTTTATATCGTAGCTCCAGACAAACTTTCACTTCCCATTTCATCCCCTTAGGGGTTGATTTCCGGGATAAAAACTATCCTATGTCCTTCCCCGGGATTCAAAATATCTCTATACCAAATTTCATTTAAATCAGTTCAGCGGTTTCAGCGTGAAGAGGTAACAGACAGACAGACAGACAGGCAGACGCACTTTCGCATTTATAATATGGATAAGTATGGATAAATATGGATAAACAAAAAAAACTGTTTCGTAAACCACGATGGTAACTAACGTACTTACTATGTATACTGCTTGTTATTGAACTGTGATAATAAACCAAGTACATGCACTCACTATGTTTACGCTTTTTACACGTTCTTATCATTATTTTTCAGGGGGTTTGAGGTACCGCCTTTCGTCATTCTCACACTCGCATAGTTGTAAGAACGTTACGGATGTCCTTAACAAAAAGGCAACCATCATACTCTTGGAGAGAAATTAAGTCAAGGTAATCCAAGTAAGTAAGATATAGATCCCAGTGGGCCAAAAGCATGTCAGAGCATATGCTGAGTGGTGTCCACTTGCGCCCACTATAGCAGCACCACCAGTATTCTTTACATACATGTTATTTTTAACCCCCGACGCAAAGAGTGTGTTATAAGTTTAACGTGTCTGTGTATCTGTGGACTGTGTATCTGTGTATCTGTCTGTGGTATCGTAGCTCCCAAACGGATGGACCGATTTCAATGCGGTTTTTTTGTGTCATAGATAATTGTAACCCGAGTGTTCTTAGCCATGTTTCATGAAAATCTGTTCAGCCGTTTGAAGATTATCAGCTCTTTTCAAGTTGATGAGGGATCTGACTAACTTCCTTATGTCCGATCGATTCGAAATTTGATACTGTGTTAATGACATTGAAATTATATGGTACGGTAACCATGACCGGTTCAGCCGTTTGAAGATCATCAGCTCTTTAATAGTTGATGAGGGGATCTGACTACCTTCCGTATGTCCGATCGATTCGAAATTTGGTGCCGTGTTACTTCAATGATATTGAAATTATATGGTAAGGTAACCATGACCTGATCAACCGTTTGAAGATCATCACTTTAAAAAGGACACAAAAAATAATCTCTAAAAACTATCAAATAATATTTTAAACCTATTATAATTATGATCGTCAGAGGGGCTAGTACGCTAAGTTTTATGTCGGACATAAAGCATTCGTCCCATTCTGGCCAATATGCGAGTGCAAGAGGGACAAATGCTTTATGTCGGACATAAAACCTAGTGTGCTAGGGGGGCTGATATATTATGTCAGTTCAAATATTTTTATTATCCAAGCGTCGTCACGTCGGGGGACCGTCGGGCGACTGAAGTGGTCCCCCGACGTGACGACGCTTGGATAATAAAAATATTTGAACTTACATAGTACGAGGGCTGCCTTTTAAGTTCTGTCGTTTGCAAACCTCCCGTGATTGCATAAAAAAGAACTAGTGTCACGTTAAAATATTTGAATTTAGAATTCGAAAACAAAAGAATGACTCGAAATCGGCCCAACCGTTTTAGTACAGCGTTCGTTCAAAGTTGACAAGTCAGTTGTGAAAATGGAAATTTCGAAGGAAAATTTACGTGCGATATTTTTTTACAACTTCAAAAGGGGCTTAACGCGACTTCAGTGCTTCGAAGAGTTGACTACGGTTTTCAATGATAAAGCACCATGCCTTCGGACTGTGGAACGCTGGTATTTAGAATTTCAACGTGGTTGCTCTAGTCTTGGTGATAGACATCGTGAAGGTCGACCAAAAACAGCCGTAACCCAGGAGAACATTGATGCTGTACGGCAACTGATCATCGAAGATCGCCATGCGACATACCGTGAGATAGAAGCTTCTTTAAGTATTTCAGGGACCAGTGTTCACAGTATTTTGCATGATCACTTAGGCGTAAAAAAGTTGATCTCACGCTGGATACCACATTTACTCAGTGAAGACCAAAAAACGGCTCGCGTTCGATGGTGTCGCAAAACTCTGCGGCAATTCAACCGAGGAAACTCGAAACATGTTTACGACATTATCAGTGGTCACGAATCTTGGATATATGCCTACGATCCCGATTCTAAACAGCAGTCGACTGTTTGGGTGTTCCAAGATGAGCCAAAACCGACCAAAGTAAGACGCTCACGGAGCACTTCGAAAAAAATGGTCGCCACGTTTGTGGCGAAAAGTGGCCACGTTTCCACCATCGTGTTCGAGGATCGTAAAACGGTTAATGCTGACTGGTATACCACTGTCTGTTTACCAGAAGTCATCGGCGAGTTTCGAAAAAATAACCCAAGACGTCGTATAAGACTGCACCACGATAATGCGAGCTCGCACACCGCCCGGCAAACTATTGCGTTTTTAAAAGAGCAAAACGTCGAAATTCTGGAACACCCGCCGTACAGTCCAGACTTAAGCCCTAACGATTTTTTTACTTTTCCAAAAATCAAGCAACGACTTCGTGGTCAACGGTACCAGACGCCTGAAGAAGCGGTTGAGGCATACAAAACGGCCATTTTGGAGACCCCGACTTCGGACTGGAATAAGTGTTTCGAAAACTGGTTCGATCGAATGAAAAAGTGTATTACATATCACGGTGATTACTTTGAAAAACTATAAATACCATTTAACACTTAAATTGTCTTTAGTTTTTCCAAACGACACAACTTAAAAGGCAGCCCTCGTATATGTGACGATCATAATTATAATAGGTTTAAAATATTATTTGATAGTTTTTAGAGATTATTTTTTGTGACGGGGGGTTTTTTTTTTTAGTTTAAGTTGGTATTTATTGAGTTTCTTTTTATATATTGTGTTTTTAAAGAACAAATTTGTGATGTGCTGTTATTTTGGCTGGCAATAAATTCATTTCTATTCTTCTATTCTGAAAGGGAGAGAACTTGATTTCAACGATGGGTTTTCCCATCAATCTGCCCATGGCGGAGATAAGTTTGTTCGGTGCGGGGCGAGTCGTGGCCAACCTCTACGCCGCATCGACGGCGTTCTCGGCACCTATAATAACCTAGTTCCTTAGCAGGCGGCCACTCACCCCACTTGGAGCCGCGCAGCACGGGGCAGGCGGCGTGGCGCGTGGCCATGTCGCCCTCGCCGGACGGGTGCAGGTTCAGCCAGAACAAGGCCGCGTTCTTCACGGGGAACACGGACAGCCCGAGCTCCGTGAACACCGTGGCGCCGCCTTGCGCCACCTCCGACATCTGATAATGTATAGTAGATTGTTAAGGGCTGAAAGGCTCCCATCTCTGACGAGATATTTTGGCGCTCGAACGAAGTGAGAGCGCCAATGGTACGAGTCAGAAATGGGTGACTTTCCCCCGAGTTAAACACTCTACTTTTCATATCGAATACGAGAAAAGTAAAAAATAACATATAAAATTCAAAAACGGCAGCCGCTATTATCGACACGTCATCAGACCAGAAAGAATATATGGTGTAATGACGTCACTCACGAGAAAAAAATGGTGGTCGGCGTTTTCGGTCACGTGACATATATGTAGATAATAAAACTACGATTTTAATTTTGAAATTAAAAATATTTCTGTTGTTTTTTTACAAGCTTTTATTTAGTTTCACCTGTCCCGTTGTGTGTCTGTCTGTCTGTCTGTAATCAAATCTTGCAAGTTAAATTTGACCCACTTCCCGGTGACCGATTGAGCTGAAATTTTGTGTATAAGTATAGTTTGGATGACAATTCAATATCATGGTATCATTGAGCTGATCTGATGATGGAGACAGAAGGTGGTCATGCGAATTCAGTACTTAACAGACGTAACCCCGTTGAGTTTGGGCTCGTTAGAATCGTCTCAATGAGTAGTTGATGATGGTATACAGAAAAGTACAGTCGGCAATAAAAACTTAGTACCAAAAATGACATTTTTGACAGAAACTTGTTATAACCAGATAGTATTATTTTCGTATTTTCTAAAGTCAAAACTATATAAATAACATACTTTCATAATTTAATTGTGATAGACGAAAATATTCAAATATTTTCATACTTTATTTATTTATTATTAGTATTATAGCTTGACCACAACCGCTGTGCCGCTCCTTAGGTATGCGAGCGGCGAGACGGGGGGGCAGAGCATTTGTCATTCCGCCGTCCCCGCCTCGCCCCGTCACCCCCGCCGCGTCACCCCGCCGCCCCGCGCATACCTAAGGAGCGGCACAGCGGTTGTGGTCAAGCTATAGTAGAGTGGCTGTATGCGTTTCTGCCTTAGCTCACATGCACAACTATAGGTTAAAAAAGGTTTGTGGGTGTATTCCATTTTTAACCACCTCATAGAGCCTAGTGAATATTTTAGCTAAAATAAAAGTAATGAATTTACAGCATAAACTTATTTTATATTAAATAAAATAAATTCCATGAAGTAGTAAGAATAAAACTATTTCACTTTGTCAGTGGCGGGGTAAGTATTGATATTTATTAGAATTAGTTCCCGCATAATGCTTATTAAGGCGAGGACTAATTGGAATACACTACTTTTTTGCACTAGAGCAGAAACGTATGACTTTCTGCACACTTTTTAGAACAACAATGACTCGCTTACAGAGCATGAGATATGAAAACAATACTCCTTCATTTATGCTCGTAAACATCCTCACTATGCGGCCGAATCGTGAAGCGTTTTAAAAGCTCGGTTCTAAAGTCATTTTAGGCTCAACATTATCTCCGAAAAGGGAGAGCATACTGTTAGAACTTTGAAGATACGGAAACAACTCGGTGCTCAGACTGATATTGTTTTAATATTTTAACAAAAATTAACTCTGATCATCATCTCGTTTAACAATATTTGCAGATTTGCAAGTGGCATATAACTTGTGATGCCCTTGTGCAGATACTAAAATCTACTAAGACAGTGAGGCCCTAATACTGTTCGACACATTATATAAAAGCACTAGCTTTTGCCCGCGGCTTCGCCCGCGTAGTAAGTGTAATTTTGCAATAATTGTTGAATTGTTACGCCAGCAACGGCCTACTACTACTTACTTCCCCTATGAATAACCCTTCGTCAAAACGCGTTATGTTAAATTATTATTTATTTACTATTGTGATAAATGAGAATCTATTATCTGGAATAAAAGCTAGTTTATGTTCATGATAATATTAAAATACCAAAATATCTCCACGAATTTCATAATATTTTCTTGTATACTATGTTCTTGATACATTTGTCTACAACTTTCCAAATGAACGATTTCCATACAACGGTTCGACCCCTATTTCACCCCCTTAAGGGTTTAATTTCGAAAAATCCTTTCTTAGTACACGTCCACATACTGTAAAGAATATATGTTCCAAATTGCATGCTTATAACTTTAGCGGTTTAGGAAATCACACATTCCTTATGTGAACTTTCAACCCCTATCTTAACCCCTTCAAGGGATGAATTAGAAAAAAATCCCTTATCAATGTTTTTGACTGTACATTAGGAGTTTTGTGACTGAAAATTTAAATGGCTAACTTTAAAAACGACATGTTTCCCATACAAACTTTCAACTCTTTTTTAAACCCCTTAGGGGATGAATTTGTATAGCAAAGCTACATGCTGCATTTGTTTTGCTTTTTAGTAAGAGACCTTCATACAAAGATTCAAGTCTGTAACTTTCCAAATGAACGATTTCCATACAACGGTTCGACTCCTATTTCACCCCCTTAAGGGTTGAATTTCGAAAAATCCTTTCTTAGCACACGTCCACGTACTGTAAAGAATATATGTTCCAATTTTCATGCTTATATCGTTAGCGGTTTAGGCTGTGCGCTGTCTGTCAATAGATTAGTAACGAAGAGTTTTATATACAGGGTGGAATCTTGAACGTGATCCAAAATAGCAAAATGTGAATCTATCCATGATTCTGAGCAACTTTTATTATGGGACCAACTTTGTGTTATGCCAAAAAAATCCAACTATTTCATTAACTCTGCTCATTTTAGACTGACAAGAATGTATGAACAGGTGTGTTTTTTTTGGCATAACACAAAGTTGGTCCCATAATAAAAGTTGCTCAGAATCATGGATAGATTCACATTTTGCTATTTTGGATCACGTTCAAGATTCCACCCTGTATAGATTATAGAGGAAATTAAAAATAATAAAATTCTAGCTTATCATTGCCTATCAGCCATGTAAAGGCTCACTTTTTTAAAGTCAATCGCGTGTATTGTCTAAGTGTAACAGTTCCCTATGAATCTTTGTGCCAACAGTTGTATTTTAAAAGCTTGCTCTAAAAACAATCATCTTCATCATATCAGCCGAAAGACGTCAACTGCTGGGCATAGGCCTCCCCCAAAGAATGCTGAAGTGACCTAAAAACAATAAGACTACTTAATATAGAGACTTGCACTTACATAAAACAGCACTGTGGCAATTCTGTTACCATCGAAGTGGTTGAATGCGTTCTCAAATTTCTGTAAAAAAAAGAGTTGTTGTCACTACGACTATTGACATAACACAACTGACACAATATGCAAGATAGCATGTTGGTAACCTCCATTTCTCCATTTTCAACATTTTTTTGATATTTTAAATCATCCTCCTAGCGTTATTCCCGGTAATGCCCCTAAAGGAGCCCGGGGTCCGCTTTGACACCTAATCCCAAGATTTGGCATAGGCACTAGTTTTACGAAAGCGACTGCCATCTGACCTTCCAACCCAGAGGGAAAACTAGACCTTATTGGGATTAGACCGGTTTCCTCACGATGTTTTCCTTCACCGAAAAGCTAACGGTAAATATTCCGTACATAAGTTCTGAAAAACTCATTGGTACGAGCCGGGATTCGAACCCACGACCGCCGCTTGACAGCCGCATGCCTGAACCACTAGGCTTTGATATTTTAAATACCGTACGGTAAATGGTGTATACCAAATGTCAACTCAAGGGATTAATATAGCATACACAGACTTGGTTCTGATTGTTCTTTCCTATTTCTGACTCAGGACAAATGTTATGCAGGCCCTTACTGCGTCGGAAACACTAGTGCGAATGAGAGGGAGACTAAGTTCCATGGTGACTTCGGGAACAGGCGGTAGAATCCCTAGCTCCAGGGGGGCTAGCACAACTGACGCCGCGCCGCGGCGCGACTCGAAAAACATCTACCCTCCTCTTTCTAATTTGCATGGTGCGAGTGAGACAGGAGACGCTCAGTCGCGCGCCAAGTGGGTTTTCAGCAAGGTGTGCTAGACGTACTGGCTCCTTCAACTTCGATAACGAGAGAAAATAGGTTCCAAGGTCCTTAAAACTAGTGGATAGAAGGGACTCTTAGACTCCAGGCTTCATATACTTCGGGAAACGGGACAATGATGCTCCAGGGTCATCAAACTTCAGGAACAGTCAGGACGATCTAGACACGCGGGAGCGTGTCAAGCCAAGTTCAAGAAACAGAACTGGCGAGCCGCACCGTGTGTAATATTACACGAACCATTTGGAGCCACTTTTGACCCCCCTCATAAATCAAAAACTATTTTACATAAACGTATCAAATTTGGTAAGGTTTCACGGAACGAATGGGACAACAAGGCTCGGGACAAGCAAGACGAGAGTCCTTGAACTACGAGACGAAACATCATCGAAACACTGGGCAGTACAGTACCCGGGCGAAGTCGTAATGCGGCTCGTAGTGTCCGCCAATGCCGTAGTTGACGACCTGCAGCTCCTCGGCCGACGCGACCGACAGCCCCGTCATGTGCGCGACGCGGCGCGACACGCGCGCGACCACTGTCGCCTCCGCGTCGCGCAGCCACGCGGATTTGCTGATGCGGTAGTTTGCGGGGACGAGTTCGCCGGTCTTCGGGTCGTGGACGACGGCGCGTTTGAACTGTGGAATAATTCAATAATAAGAATAAGAAAAATAAGAAAAATGTATTCACTTAAACAACCCTTGTTTTTACAACATTTTCTTCTGCCAAACTGCAGGACAGTTTGTTGACAGAGGGACTCCCTTTCAAAAAAATAGATGGGCAGGCTTAGCTATTAGCTAGTTACTTTAGTTACATAATTTTGTTTTCTAGTGGTGCTCACGTGATCACTTTACTTAGACTACATTTCCAGTTTAGATTTTATTTTTTCTAAGAAAAACTCCTTCACTTTAACTTTAAAATCGAAATGTGTTACATTCCCTTATATCATACGGTAGGGGAGAGTGGGTAGGATTCGTACACTTTTTACTTTAAGCCACATAAAACAAAAACTATCCATTATTTAAAAATAACTTTAATGCTGTCACATACCGCACTTATCAGCCTTTAAGACGAATGATGTGTTGTTTCGATATAAGAAAGCATGGCGATGCTACGACAACTTTACTAAAATGAGAAAAACGTACGAACCTACCCCACACGTGGGGTAGGTTCGTACATAGCGTAGGGAGCTTTCGTACATAGTGGGGTACCTTTGTGCAATGAGAGAAATAACCACTATTCAATGTAATATTATCATTTATTGAGATCACAATTAACACAGAATCAGCCTTTTTTAGGAACAATTATCAATTATTATTTTGTGTACCTCAGTAGGTACTACAAATAACTACTTACTCTTAGTAACAAAAAACGTACCTAAGTACTAAAAATGACTACTTAGTCTTGGTAACAAAAACGTATCATAACTTTTCTCTTATTAATATAATAAGTAGGTACCTAATGAATCAAAATAATAAACTCTACCATTACAGCAACAAGCCTTAGTCTTAAGTATTAATACACGTACTATCCGACAGCATACATAGATAAGTCTTTCTCGAAGCTATAAATGTGGGACGTTCTCGCTGTCAAAGCAGATTTTGATGGTGTCAGTATATGTACCACATCTGTTATATTGACACTCCCCTCATCCTTGGTGGTGGGAAAAACAAATTTCGGCTTCTTCCTCATAAATGAAACTATGTATTCAATAGGACTGTACTTTATAAGCACTTGCCCAACATAATATATAACAGTATTTTTTTAGCAAATTTGACTAGCACGAAACATCCTTGGTTAATGTTCACAGACATAACTGGAGTTTCATCTTGAACATCCAATTGCTCGGACGCTTCTTCGATGGGAGAACAAGAACTTTCTCTTAAACTGATATTAGTTTCATCCTCAGAATCAGACTCGTCCTCCCTGACAGGCTTGAAAGTTTTCTTTTGCCTCTTTGATTTAGTTGTCCTTACAGTTTTCTTCTGTCTTTTTGGATTGGTGTTGGCGGATACTAAATTGAATGCTCGCTTCATCTCCTTAGCCTTTTGTTTTCTCTTGCTCTTGCTTCTTCAACTGTTTTGCTTTCTCTATTTCTTCTAGTCTTATTTTCTCCGGAGTATCTGTATATATTGTCGACTTTCCTTGCTGTTTCCCTTTTCTCGACTCCCCTTTTTCACATACTTTCGCGGCATTTTGATTCTGTAATAATAATATATTCGATAAAAAAATGTTTAATGCTATGCAAGTTAGTGTGGGAAGGATTCGTACAGTACGAATCTACCCCACTGCTTACTGCACGAAGGTACCCCAAACCAAAAATACAACGATTTAATTTAAAATAAAAATACCCGTTATAGTTATCAGAAAACAACTGCGTGCATTTAAGACCTCAATACCATTCCACCAACTAAATTGAATCACTTTTATAACTAGAGTAAAACTAATAACATTTAAACAAGTTTCAAAGTGAATCCAAAAATTACTTACGTGGAGCGAAAACATGAACGGGCCTGTTGTGTCGAAGCCGGGAGCCGCACTGCCCCGCCGCTCCGCGCGTAGCCTATGCGTCCGAGTGGGAGTTACGCACACAAACATGAACACGCCAGTGTGCTGTATAGCTTAGATATCACTACTGTACGAATGCTCCCGTTGTACGAATGCACCCCACTCTCCCCTATAGCATTATATATTTTGGGAACCAAGTACTACCTACTTCTTTTCTCATAATAATTATTACCACACTTAGGTTGGGTGGCCTATAATTTTTTTTTCCAAATTTTTCTTGTTAATTTAGAGTGACTTATATCGATTTTAAATTCGTTTTTATTCAACTGCTCTAAAGCCAGCAACAGCAATACTCCCTAATCGTTAATGTTTTTGGCGTTTGCACGGATACTAATGAAATGACGATAGTCTATCTAGGCATATTACAACAGTGACTTTATACAGCGATACAAACGCACGTTTCACGAATACGCGACTGTCGCGTGACAATGTATATAAACCTTAAAACGTAAAATTGTACTGAGATATATGACAGCTTCCATAGAGATCAACATTCGCCGCGATACGTATAGCCCATAGATTACCTACCTGTCGAAATCACCAGTATCGCGTTTCTTGCATTGCAAAAAGTCGCCGAATCACTTTAAAATGTTAAATTTTAGAGGCTCCGTACGCCGCACGTGGGAGCGAGAAGTCGTGTTACGATCTCCCACTTTCGCTGGCACCCAAAGTCGTGGCAAAGCCGTGGTAACTCTCCTCGCAGAAGCAAGGCACGGCACGTTATCATGGCTTTGGCGTTACCCTCGTTTGTGTTCCCTCAATTTACGGGACAACTACTACCTACTAACCTAAGGAATAACCTAACGTCGTTGACTTACCCGCGGCATGGCCATGTCCTGGATGAGCTTGATCTCCTCGTCGCTGATGACCTCGTGGAACACGAACACGTCCGGGCTGATGTACATCTGCTCCACCTTCAGAGGCGCCAGCCGCAGGAACGGGTGGTTCTCCGTCAAATAACGGCACGTCAGTCTGAGGAATGCAAAATGAATACATATTTCAGAACGGAAAACGTGGAAAGTATTTTTATATTCTATTTAAATGGAACTCAACCAGGCAAAAGCAACACCTGTAGTTATAGTTGATAAAAATAAAAATACATAAGCCAAAGAGCACATGCAAGCAAAAGTCTTGCTGACTAATAAGTTCCTGTTGCTCAGGCCAAACTCACATAAGGCCTCTCACAGACTGGCGCGGCCTGGGCGCGGCGGTCAATGGTAAACTTGGCATTAGCTGTCAAAATTACTACTGTCCGCCACCGCAGGCCCCGCCAGTGTGTTGCAGGCCTAAAGTAAGTTCAAGACTATGTTACTAAACTTGAGCGACGACGACAGCGGCAGCACTGCGCCATACGTGTGAGTGAGAGATCAGAGCACAGCATCGCCCTCCCACATATGGTGCACCGCTGCCGCTGCCGGCGCCGCTGTAAGTCGAGGCCGAGTCCAAACAGTTGACTGCAGAAGACTTAGACCAAATTAGGGCAGCAAACAGTACCTTTTAGCGATATCGCTGGATATTTCCATCTCACCGCGACATAAAGCTTCATATTTCTTTCTTTCAAAGGCGTAATCTTTCATCTCTTTTGACACCCCCTTTTCCGCCGGGTCGTCTCCAGTTTCCTGTTAGAGCGGATACACCGAGAACAGATAATAAAGGATAGAAAAGGATTTTTTTTGACAAATATATGTTTTACTGCTCGTTAATTAATCATGTATTTCTTGTGCAGTGTGGTCAACTTTGTTTCAGCGTCTGTACCCGCAGAGTCGTGAATTTATTTATACAATGAAATCTCATCAATCATCGTTCATCATTCACTACTGATTTATGCGTCTAAGAGACATCATTGGAATAAACTGTTGTTTGTTTTAATTCAGGTCGGCATTGTTTTATGTGTCTATTTATCTTGCAATGTGTGTGTGAAGTGCGGCCGTAAAAAAATATGCGATATACAAACGTATACCCGCATTGAGCTGAACTATAGCATACGTATGTAAGTAAGTTCGATCTTGCAATATTATGATATCACAGAGCTGTTGTAGTGTGTTCAATATCATGATGTCACAGAGCTGTTGTAGTGTGTTCAATATCATGATGTCACAGTGCTGTTGTAGTGTGTTCAATATCATGATGTCACAGAGCTTTTGTAGTGTGTTCAATATCACGATGTCACATAGCTGTTGTAGTGTGTTCAATATCATGATGTCACATAGCTGTTGTAGTGTGTTCAATATCATGATGTCACATAGCTGTTGTAGTGTGTTCAATATCATGATTTCACACAGCTGTTGTAGTATGTTCCATATCATGATGTCACAGAGCTGTTGTAGTGTGTTCAATATCATGATTTAGAGCCCGAAGACGGCCAATCGCTATTAGTTTAGTTAAAATCGCCGTGACGTGTAATCGTGATCAGTCGTCAGACTGTGAGTAAATAAAAATACAGTCGGCAACAAATACTTTTGTTTCATAAATATACTTTTTTTATATTATTTTATTGAATACCTTTTGGTTCGTATTAATTTAACGTGAAAGTTACCGCGATCAAATAAGAGTGGTAAAGCCGAGGGCGCAGGTTCGAGTTCCGCCTTAGGCTACATACGTTAACGATTATTTTTAACCCCCGACGCAAAGGAAGGGGTGTTATAAGTTTAAGTGTCTGTGTATCTGTGTATGTGTATCTGTGTATCTGTCTGTGACATCGTAGCTCCCAAACCCAGTTCCAGTCATAGATCATTTTATCCCGAGTGTTCTTAGCCATGTGTCATGAAAATACGATCAGCCGTTTTTGAGATATTGGACTTTGAAATGAAAATGTCGGAGGTTTTTCAACTTTTCTAAAATGTATATGTGTATGTGTGTATTGTTGTGTTGTGTTGTGTGTGTTTGGGTGCCTTTGTATTTGTTCTCTGTAGCAAATAATTTACATCTGTTTGTACTAACCCCTCTTTGCTTCCTCCGGAACTCTTTCTCCTGCTCAGCGATGGTTTTCCTAAAGTGCGGCAGGTTGCCGCGCGCCCGCGTGTGCTCGGGGTCCAACTCAAGCAACGTCTCCGCCCACTCAAGAGCACTCTTCACTTCTCCTGTAACCGAGCATTGGAATTAATATCCTATTTTAACTTTTTAATCTTTGAGGCGCGAGCCATGCACGTTGTCGCAACGCCTCTTGCGTCTGCAATGGCGTTTGTTCATTTCGTTTTATTGTTTATCCAGCTTATATGATTATGACAGACGCAAGACATGTCGCGTCAACGTGGCTTTCGTTACAGACAAACTGGATTCAAGTAATAAAATTGGCCCTACCCACAACGAAATGTAGAATTGAATGATGAAAGAATGCAAATGTGATATAGTTGTTGCGAACGGTCGGCATTCTCCACTCACGATTCTGTATTTAAAATCTATTAGTCTAGCTACCAGCCGTGTCACCAGACAAGCTAAAAACATACGCTCGTACCTAAAAAGTAAAGTGCCGAATGAATTCACTAGTGAACGTTCTTTCCGTGTTTAGACCGTTCATTTTTCGGTCATTCGGAGTGCGAGTGAAAGATGCGAATGAAAATATCAAACATTGTTGGATCGGTTCACTAGTGAATTCATTCCGCACTTTTGGTTCACTTCATGATCAGACGTGTCACTTCGGGTGAAAGGTGCGGAATGAAACATAAAAATGAACGAAAAATGAACCGTCTGATCCGGCCTTTAGCAGAGGCATTTTAAGTTTTATGAATAAGGGGGTAAGTTGTTAGTTTTATTGAGTTTGCAGATGAGTTACCCGTCAAATAATGTGAGAAGCTGATGTATTCCAGCAACTCGATTTCCGTGAAGGTGTGCGCGTCGGCATCGGGGTGCTCCTTGAGCTTACGGAGCGCCGCCATGCCCCACTCGAGGGCATTCTTGTAGTCCTTCATGTTGTACAACGCCCGCATCAGCTCGAAGCAGTCTGACGCTGACATGGGGTAGCTGCGAGACGTATTACATAACTTGTAGCAACTTGTTTAGTAGCAACAATAAAATTGTGCACTCAAATTGAGACATTAACTATATTTTCTCAAAAACGGCCCACAAAGTGAACATAACTCGCTACATATTGGAAGATAAACTGTATAGTTTAAGGTCAGATCTAAATTAAAAAATAAAAAACATTGCAGGCCGCCTGGAATGTTATATATAAATTCCTTTATTTGTCGAGTACCATTTTTTTTTAAAGTAGCAACTGGCATATAAAAGAGGGCACAGCTCGTATTCAGCCAATTCAACTCGTATTTTTCTGTTGCAATCACGACGTTTTTGTTTGTGTCTCACATAGTTTGCGTTTTTTGGTGGAAAAATACACTAGCATTCAGTTTAAAAAAAAACGGCGGGAAATCGTAAATATTTTCACGCTGTGCAACGATATTTAAAGTTTATATAAATTTAGTATTTTTACGCCCCCATTTTTGAGAAAAGCAATATATAAGCCTCAGCCGGAATAGCAATTGCAGGCTTCGTATTATAATTCGGACTCGCAAGCTCGTCCGTTTAAACAAATACTCAGCCTGCAATTGCCTCCTTCCCGGCCACGGCAATAATGTACTATAGTGCATTATAGATATTGTAGAATCCATGTTCAATTTATACCATACTCTTGATAAGAAATGTTGTGTATAAAGATACAGTTGAAACCCGACCGCTAATTAAAAAGACAGACAAAAAGCACTGAAGTGTTCCCCGCCACACTCCTTTCTTCAAAAAGGAGAGTGTGTGAAGACACGCGACGACCCGACCGCAAACAGCAGCAGCGGACGACCGCTTCCTATGTATTTCTATGACGGCGACGACGTGTCGCTACTGTCGCTAGCTTCATATTCATAGAAATACATAGAAACCAGTAGTGTCGCTGCTAAACTTTACGGCCCGGCCACGAAAATGCGCGGCGGCGGCAGCGGCAGCGGTTTTTCTCATTCATTGCGTGTGATTCCAACTAACCACAGGGCGTTGCGCGTCTCGACCGCGCAATGGACAGATAAAAAGCCTGCCGCACCGCAATTCGCGCAATGTAGTGGCCGGGCCATGAGATTTGAAATGGATAGTGCTCGCCTCGCCGATCGATCACGGGTTGTAACAAATACAACATCATCATGGCTGTTTAGCTTTTTAGGGTTCCGTAGTCGACTAGGAACCCTTATAGTTTCGCTTTGTCTGTCCGTCCGTCCGCGGATGATCTCAGTAACCGTTAGCACTAGAAAGCTCTAAATTTGGTACTAATATGTATATCAATCACGCTGACAAAGTGGTAAAATAAAAAGTGTTTTTTTTTATTAGGGTACCTCGACGCAACGTGGGGAGTGTTTTTTTTTATTATTTCAACCCTAACGTGTGATATATTGTTGGATAGGTAGATATTTAAAAATTAATAGGGGTTTGCTAAAATCATTTTTTGATTATGTTAATATTTTCGGAGATAATCGCTCCAGAAGTAAAAAAAAATGTCTCCCCCCCCTCTAACTCTTGAACCATAAGTTTTAAAAATATGACAAAATTTTCTAAAGTAGAACTTTATAAAAACTTTCTAGGAAAATTATTTTGAACTTGATAGGTTGAATAGTTTTTGAAAAAAAAATACAAATACTACGGAACCTTACACTGAGCGTGGCCTGACACGCTCTTGGCCGGTTTTTTAACTGTAATCCAGACGCGCGAAACTTGAGGTAGATCTGACTCGATGTTGACTTGTTGTTGGTTTGATATCAAAATAAAACGTACCATTGTTGCTCGAACATGTACTGAAACGTCAAGTTTGGTGCGGCTGAAACCAATATGCCGAGTCAAATACAGCTTGATCGTTAATATTGTGAAAAATAATTCGGTTATGGTACTACCTGTATTTCACGCCGTTGAGTACACCCTCGGAGAGTTCTGGCACGCTCAAGTGGTAGGTAGTCTGTAGCCTCGTGAGGGCTTGCGCCGCGCCGGCCAAGTCTTCCAGCGTAGGGTACTTCACGTCCACGTGCGACATGGTGATGTTCTTTATGTATTCTGAAATCGAAACTAGATGTTTGACCAGGCGGTTAGTGTTGCGAACGCAACCCATTTTATTTTATATAACTTAGCATGCAGTAACAAAACGTGCCAACTGGCATGAGAGCGGCTTTTTGTAAGCACTAAATTACCTAAGATTTATCCGTACCTAAAATTATTACTTAACTCAGTCAGTCACTACTTTTTAACCGACTTCAAAAAAAAGGAGGTTCTCAATTCAGTTGTTTTTACCTCAGAACTCCGTCATTGATGAGCCGATTTGTTTTTTTTTTTTGTATTAGCTTCCAGGTGGGTTCCATTTTTTTCAAAAAATCCGTTGGATGATGGGATCCATGAGGAATTGAGGGAACTCCTGAATTATATCAGGCATGCGTGTAGTGATTTTGGTATTTTCTATTATAACTCGTGTATTTACACCCGGAAATCATAAATTTGGTGGAGTGGAATTGATGATGAAGACCACAGATGACTTATGGAATTCTTCAATTATGTACTTAAAAGTACAAAAGTATATCACCAGAGATCGGAAATTCGGGAGCTTTTATACCTAAACCTAGCAAAATCCCGGAAAAAGCGAAGCAAGTATGGAGTCGGCTTCTTAAAAATAATATTTTAATTATTTATGTTCCGGGATTGTATAAAGCATTATGTAAAGCCTACCTTTTTTTTAGGTTATGACTATTTTCAGCGATTTTTGTCAACATACACGTTGGTAAACAGTTTTAACGACATACATTAGACAAGGACGGAAATGCAAAAATACCACGTGTGTCGCTGTAGGTTGATTACCTATTCACTTTTGTGTGGCTATGTACATTTGTTTTAATTTATTGATTTAACAGAGATACTTACGTTTGTACCATTATTTTTAATAAAAGTTACAAAACAATTTTGGTTTGATGTTATCTAACTGTTAGTTAAATGAATATGTGAATTAAATAATATTTTGTAAATAGGAACAACTAAAATAGTTTATTTAAATACTTTAATACGTATGTGTTCATGTTATCCTAATTTTCGGTATTCCGGGAAATCCCTGGAAATTTAATAGTAAAATTTAATTGAGTCCGCCTCCATGCTACTCAACAACAACGCGGTGTAGGTACTGGGGCCGAAGTTTAGGTATAAAAGCTCCCGAATTTCCGATCTCTATATATCACAGATTCTGATAAGATTCCGTTGAAATAGCAACTAATGAAGTACCAAAGGTGATCCTTGTGGAATCGACGGAAGTCCTCAAATATTATCGGCCCACATACAACGATTCGGTTTTTTTCTCTAATAATCAACGCATTTGCTCTCGGTAACCAGTTCATGTGGTAAATTGGAAAAGAAATGTGGAAATGTTCTCGTGGCTTGGCGGAGTAAATTTGAAATCGGTTAAAACTTTGTTTTTAAATTAAACTATTCATAGGCTATACAAATAACTATCTATCGGCCAACAATTTTTGTATCCAGAGATATTTGCATCGAAGCTTTATTCAAGTCATCGAGCTTCATTTATCACCGGCATCGGTGCCAACAAATACCTACTTGGTACTGTACAAATGTGATTTGATGGTAACTATTGGGTGTTTTTCCCGATAGTTGCCACTGATACACACATACATAGATGGCGTTGGCACATATATAGGAAAAGATGGTACAAAAGTTACAAAACACAAATTAGAGCGCAATCAGGAGTGTGTTATTTAATAGTTGAATTATTAGATCTATAGATGACAGCTCCAAATTGGTTTAGCGTGGTAATCTTGGCTGGTCTGTGATTTATTTACGCCATTAAGTACGCTGGGAGAGTCGTGGTCGAATCGAAACAACTTTTTTTTCATACTAACCTGTACCAATTTTGATACTGTCTTCTATATCATCCAAATCCGTAGTCAGTCTTTTAATCAAGGTAAATGCGTTTATAGGATTTCCCAAGTAGTTTGGAATGTCATCCATCGCTTTTTCATGTTCGAGCTTGTATAGGTTCAAATGTCTAGAAAATAAATCGTTAAATAATGTAATACAGTACTTAATACGAAGAAAATTGTTATGAAATCCTTCTTCTGAAACATCCAGGTGTTCGGTCACTTCTATAAACCAAATTCTTGTCATACGATCAAGTTTTGGAAGTTCAGTCAAAGAAATTGAGACAGAAGTAGATTAGTTTGTATCTTGTTAGGTATATAGTGCTGGCAGAAACTTACCCGTGTTTCAGTTTCCTTGACTTAACTACGGAATACGGATCTAGACTCAGAGGAGTATCGTTTTACGCGACAAATTTTTGGTTTCCAGAGGCTCTAGTATAAGTTTTACCGAAACAAAACGTTACGACCGCGTTCGCGTTTAGCTGTCAAATCCCATACAAATTGAGGGTAAAACGCAAACGCGATCGTAAAGTTTTGTTTCGGTAAAACTTATACTAGAGCCTCTGGCCCTTTCTCATAGCGAATGTAATCAATTGATTACTTTCAGAAATCAGAAAATATCGTTTATATCACAAACTTATACAATACAAACTAGCACCGTAGTAAGCTCATTAAAGCTTGAGTTTTAGTAGCCAGACCTGACGACGAGATGTAAATTTTTACCTCCACTGTTTATTACCGAAAAGCAATTTCATTCTTAAAACCGAGTGGGTATAAAATGTATTTATTTTTGTCTTATAAGTCTCGTGTTCTAAAGAGAGATGCGAAATTGAATACTTCTGTGATTTAATAGGTCAGCAATTTCCGTCAGTAAGTACGAGTATATTATCAAATAAAGCGTGACAAAAATGATAGCTGAAATGCAGTCACATATTTTTTCAATACCTATCTGTCGACACTACAATTATTCATATCTTTTTGTATGACCAAACATTGCAATATCTTGTTCCAAACAACAAAACTCTTCTAACGATATGAATCTACTAATTTATTCGCACTAAATAGTGTAATCTACCAAATGAATATGCATGTTTTAGCATAACTGGGTATAGCGACATAAAGTAAGAGAGCAGAATCGCAGAATTGTATTAAAATTACGATTGTTCCATTTTTATCTGCGTTGACAACGTTATGGTTACGTATATTTAAAAACCGGCCAATTGCGTGTCGGGCCACGCGCAGTGTAGGGTTCCGTAGTTGCCTGTCTATCTTCGTTACATCGACGTGCGGTGCGGTTGCGTCTCCCGAATTTGTACGAAAATTGGCCTTTCCAAGTACACATTAAGTTGGTCGACTATTACTCGGTAACTACTTCTGCCTAATTGTCCGTGATAGTTTTCCTTTTAAATTCATTATATGTACTCCTACCACGAATTTTTTCACATCCCCAGTACTACTACTGCCGGCTGGCCACGGGCTTTCAGGAAACCCATAATATTTTTAAATGAGCTATCCAACGATACCCCACACCACGGGTTTAACGACAAAAAAATTACATCCCCGCTTTAGGTGTAGGGGAGGTACAATAAAACAATTTTTTTTTTCATAATTTTATTGCACCGTTTTGTCGGCGTAATTGATTTATATATCCATGCCGTATTACAGTTTTCTAGGAGTTATGGTTACTGAGCTAAGCCGAAGACGGAAGACAGACGGACGGACATGGCGAAACAATACGGGTTCCTTGTTGACTACGGAACCCTAAAAACCAAATTCGTATATTTGCTCACAGACGCGACAATTGATAAATCATTTAGACCGACTCTGAAATCATAGAGCGACGCTCCGGCTACATTTAATAGCTAATAAAAGTGATATTAAATTAAACTGTAGTGACTACTGCCCGACACACCACTACAGACAGACACACTCTCACCCATAAGGAGGCCTGTGCCCAGCTGTGGGACGTATATAGGCTGACGATGATGATGAGTGGTATGACAAAATAAACCTAGAAATTACCTAAGCTTAGGCGGAAGCATGGAGGCGGAAGAAACGACCAAACACATTCTACTGGACTGCAAGCAGGTAGAAGTATACAGGTAAAAGCACCTAGGGTCTCCAGACACACTACGGGACGCAATCATAAACACAAAGGCACTCACCA
The DNA here is from genome assembly GCA_947578815.1 of Epinotia ramella. Classification (NCBI taxonomy): domain Eukaryota; kingdom Metazoa; phylum Arthropoda; class Insecta; order Lepidoptera; family Tortricidae; genus Epinotia; species Epinotia ramella. The sequence goes on from OX388201.1 coordinate 29,470,164, forward strand.
ACTTTCTGGAGGAGCTGGGGTGGTTTAGAGTAGCGCTACCCCACAAATTCACGCAAAATAGGCACACTGGATGTCGATTTGCAGAAAAGAGCCCAGGATAACTAACTAACTAACTACCTAAGCTTAGCAAATAGTCTTAGAAATCGAGATTGTGCTAAGTAATTAAACATTTTTTTTAATGCAAATAATGCAATAATAAATATACTAATAGTTACCATTACCAAACATACATAACTTTTAGTAAAAAAATGGTGGGCTAACCTTTTCAAAATGGAGATTCTTTCTTCCTCCTTAATAATATAATGATCTAAGTCGTCTACGATCCTCTTGTGTGTCTGTAGTAACGGTTCCATCTCCGCGATGGCCGTGAAGAGCTCCGCGTTTGTCCATGATGCGAAGTGCAGGAGGAGGCTCAGGCAAGCTATGTGCGATATATTAGGAACCATTCTTGTCGTGCTGCTAACCTGAAATGAACGTTATCACTACATAGTATAAAACAAAGTCGTTTCCCGCTGTCTGTCCCTATGTATGCTTAGAACTTTACAACTACGCAACGGATTTTGATGCGGTTTTTTTAATAGATGGTGATTCAAGAGGAAGGTTTATATGTATAATATAGTACCCGTGCAAAGCCGGGGCGGGGCGCTAGTACATTATATAATTAATAATAATAATAATTGAGCAGTAAGAAGCCACTCCTACTTATAGCACACTGATTTGTGTTATGTCTTTATCGATTTCGACGACGGCGAACCAAACGAATAGTTAAAGCTATGACGCGTAATTCAATGTTGGAAAGGCAACCGGATGGCTCGCGGTATTTGAGCTCCCGAAGTGATGTGGAACCTCCCTGTGCTACCCGAAATGAGCCAACTGTGACTGGTTCGGAAATAGGAGGGGGGTGGCAAGTGGCCGAGTAAGCAAGAGAAGAAAAAAAATAAAAAAAAATTGGCAAGCAATCGCTTGAAGGGTCTGTATGTGATGAAGAACAAGCATGTCAATTTTCAAGCGGTTGCCTGCCAATTTTTTTTTTCTTCGCTGGTTACTCGATTCCGGTCGCACTAAGAGGGATGGCATAAAAATTTCATTAGATAAACAGCGTACACACTTTGAGGTTACCGCGTTTCATCCGGTTGCCTCGCGATTTTTTATTTTTTTTTACCACCTTCCTCCTATTTCCGAACCAGTCACAGTTGGCTCATTTCGGGTTGCACAGGGCGGTTCCACATCACTTCGGGAGCTGAAATACCGCGAGCCATCCGGTTGCCTCTCCGACATTGAATTACGCGTCATTGCTCTGAATAAAATGAAGGATTCAGTTTTTTGTTTTTTAAGTAGGTACAGTTCGAGTGAACCACTGACAGATAGTTTGCCTTCATTTAATTTTAAACTTTAATGTCATACAAATAAAGCAATTTGCAGAATACTGTTACCCACGTATACTGATTTAGAAATAACTACTTAATTTGTATGAGGTTAAAGTTGAAAATTAAATGAAGGCAAACTATCTGTCAGTGGTAAACCCCAAATAATTCTACTGTCAGGTACAGTCTGTTGGCCAGTCGTGTTATACGTGTACACGTAGGTGGGTGAAGAAGGCCTCTCTTTCCGATTTCGGCGTTGTATGTCCAATTATCCAGAGGGCCTACCGCGAAATGAAAACGAACTTCGTTCGCGTATCTCCCTCTCTGCTGCACTTGCTAGTTCAAGCGACCGAGAGGGAAATTTACGAACGAAGAATTTCGCGGTAGCCCCTCTGGTTTATTAGGCGGTTTTCCTCAAAAGATTGCAGATCTGGCGATAGGAAGGTAGGAGAGAGGCGCTTCTTCGTATATTGAACTACTGTATACAAGTTTTGTAACCCTACAGGTAGGTACATAAAGTGATCTTTAACACTTTCGCAACCGGACTAAAAATTGAACAATTCATGAGAATGCGACAGAACTCGCTAGGCGTGTAGGTTTATAGCTACTGCCCGCCTAGCGGGCTGAGCCGGCATCTGAGCAAACATTACGAGTGCCTACCAGGGTTCTTGGTTGCGAACGTGTGAAATGCACACTTTTTTGTCACCTATTTAAGGCCGAAACGCACTGACAGCGGTGGCGGAGCGGCGCGATGCGGCGCGGAGGCGGTACCGGTTGTAATGTTCGAGCTAATATGAAAGGGTCCGCACAGAAAACCGGCTGGGAAAAAATCTTGGCGGAGGCGGCGCTGAGGTGGTAGCGGCGCGTAGGCGGCGAAACGCGTGCACAGATAAGCGTGCGCGGCGCCGGAGGCGGCGCGGGGCGGTTTTGCGGCGGGAAGTTGTATTACGCAGTTGTCAATGCACCGGCGCGCACTGGCGGTAGCGGCGCGGCGCGGCGCGGAGGCGTGCTGAGAGCGGTGCACCAAGTTGTATTTTTTTACAACTTCAGTTCAGATTTTATTAATTTTAACAATGAGTACAGTACAACTGTAAAATTTATTTCCCTGGTGAAACTTGGTACCCTGCTTAACAATCCTTGGTTTTAAGATGTCGTGTAATTCTTCAAGACTGTTTTTACTCATATGAAAATAAGTGTAAAAACGATCTTCATAAGAAGTCAGCTCTTGGCATAAATGATGGAACTCTCCAAATATTTATTTATTTAAACTTTATTGCACAAAAGAAAACTTATCGTACAAAAGGCGGACTTAATGCCTTATGGCATTCTCTACCAGTCTCAGCCTTAAGGCAAAGCGGAAAATATATACCGGGTGTAATCGTTAGGCGATTATTCCGTAAATAAATGAGATATTAGAAAATATCAAACTGATATCGAAAGTGCGTTACCCAATGAGTAAAATTGCATTAATAACTTTTTTGAAATAAAAGTATTAATAATAAAAATATTAAGTTCAAACGCTCCCATACAGTTAAGTACCTTGCCACTTAGCCCCTGTTCCCTACTGCCTACGATACAACACTATCTTGGCATTGGTTGATCTCTCGAAAATTGTAAGTGTAACTTGTAAACTTACAAATGTAACTTGTAAACTTCTAAATGTAACTTGTAAACTTGTAAGTGCAAGTGTAACTTGTAAACTTGTATGTAGCTTGTAAACTTGTAAGTAACTTGTAAACTTGTAAGTGTAACTTGTAATCTTGTGAGTGTAACTTGTAGTGTACGGCTTTACAAGTTTATTAGTAACATTTGCACTTATACAAGTTTACAAGTTACGCTTACAAGTTTACAAGCTACATACATGTTTACAAGATACACGTACAAGTTTACAAGTTACACTTACAAGTTACTTACAAGTTTACAAGATACACATGTGGAAAGGTACTTAACTGTATGGGAGCGAGCGTTTAAACTTAATATTTTTAATATCAATACTTTTATTTCAAAAAAGTTATTAGTGCAATTTTACTCATTGGGTAACGCACTTTCGATATCAGTTTGATATTTTCTAATATCTGTTATATTTACGGAATAATCGCCTGGCTACACTTAACGATTACACCCTGTATATTTATTATATTATATAATGAAAATTCCTTTTTTTTTATTTATTTCATGGACCCGGATGTACGTTTAGTCTTCGTTTTGTTTAGGAACGTCTCGTCATCGCTATCTGAATCTGAGGATAACATTTTTGATCTTTCCGAATTTGTCAACTGTCGATTACGCTTGATATGTCACACACGCCGCCTCCGCGCCGCTATCCCGCGCGAATACCGGGCGGGATTTTGGTGCGACGTCCTCCGCCTCCGCACCGCACTGCGCCGCGCCGCTCTCTGTGCGTTTGCAGCTTAATATGTATTTTTGTTCTAGGTATACCAGCTGGACGGTTAGCAGAAGACCGCGCGCGAGCTTTATCGCGGCGAGATAGACTATACGTCTCTTCCTAATTAGAACACTTAGAAAGAGATGGGTAGTCTATTTCGCCGCGACAAAGCATTCACGCGGTCTTGTGATAACTGTGCAGCGCGACCGAGTCTTGAAGACACGTTTTTTTTTTTAGGGTTAACAACCTTAATTCAACCACAAAACCATTTATTTTACATAAAAAAATGGTGTACAAAAAGGTATTACAATGAAAACAGAATGCACTTCTGCTATAAAGTTTAGTCTTCTTAAATGCATGCATCCTTACATGTTTTAAAGAAGTCTGGATGATTCTTCACGAATAAGGATACTTCATACACGTACATAGATGGCACAGTCAACATGTTTAAGTTCTTGTACAAGGGACGACAGGAAGTCATAACATCTACATTGCAGATTACTCTGACACACTGCTTGTGTGCTATGAGAACTCGATTCGCGTGATGAGAATTTCCCCATAGGAGAATGCCATATCTGAGAAGGGAAGATATATAACCGTGGTATGCTTGGATCGCAGCAGCTTTGGAGCAGGTTTTTGTAAGTCGCCATAATGCATAGACAAACGAGTTGACTTTACTACATAACGCGTCTATGTGATCCTTCCAAGAACATCTATCATCCACAGTGATGCCAAGAAATTTAGTGTGCGCCGATTCTTTTATAACCTGACTTTCTAATGTTACTACCAGCTTGTGTTTTTTAGCATTTCTGTTAATAAATTGTATCACTGTGGTCTTATTAATATTCATATTTAATTTGTTAATGTTCATCCAAGCTACTATTTTAGACACCGTGTTATTTATGTTCTCATTGTATACATTAGGATGCTGACCTGGTATAACAATTAATAGGTCATCGGCAAATAGTGAGCAGTCACATTCCGTGGCGTCTGGAAGGTCATTAATATAAATTAAAAAGAGTAAAGGTCCCAGGATACTACCCTGCGGCACCCCACTCCATTTACCCTAATTGCCGACCTATGTGCAATTAATGGGTTTCTTGAATCTATTTTATTTATTTCTACATATTGTGTTCTTGCATGTAGATACTCTCTTAGCCATCCGTTCACTAGGCCTCGCAAACCATAAAGTTCGCAGTTCCTTTTAGTAGGAAATGCATAAGTTTCTATCATAGAAATGTCTAAATTACTTTGTGTGTCTATAAAATTTGTGACCCAGATCCTGACCAAATTGACATAACAGTAATCCTAAATTGCGACAAATGGCTTTAAAGAAAAAAGACCGGGTTGCACTCCGGGAGTGCCGCCAGAAGTGAAAACTCAATGACATTGTAACAGTTTTTCGATCAGGTCCGTCTTACGAATTTTCTCTCGAATCTCACGGTCACGTGACATCTTACACCCCATCACATCACAAAAAGTGCACAGCGCCGTTAAAGAAGTTTTCACTTCAAAAAAAAATGGTTGAGTTATGACTGAACATCCATTAAAACACGATGACGAATTGAAAACTACATCTTTGTTAATTGTTATAAAAGAAGCCGTTGATTACGAATTTCCCCTCTTCCCAAAAGCGAAGGTAAACTGACGTTTGTGTCACCCGGTAAAACTAAGTTCAATTAATCAATCTTTGTATTTTGTGGCCCCATACGTATTGATGATTCCGTGAACGTTAAGGTCAAAAAGGCATAACTAAGTTAATATGTAAAACACAAGTTCTTTGTAGAATAAGTGTTAACAAAAACCAAGACTTATTTGCATTTATTAACATTCTTGGTAAATACAATTGTATGCGGGTAGGTGCCTACCTTCAAGGTTTTTCTTGGACATGTTTTTACAATTATATAGGTATTTTACAATCTTTAGATTTCAGATAATCACTAATGAACATCGTTTCCAGACATAATTAAGAACATAGTATTTAGCTCACTTCAAGGAAGCGTGGGTTTTTTTTTCAACGAGACCGGTCCGCCATTCTTTGTCGGTTAAATATATTTTAAACAATGGAATATAATTCATTACAAACGAATAAAAACAGCAACTGATAGAAAAAACGTCGTCACCACTTATTTATAATGGAAGTGAAGTTAGTATTTACTGATAGTACCTACGTAATAATAAAGCTTACATTTAGTGTTCATTAATTTACGCGTCTTCAATTTAAAATGTTGTCACTTGTCACCACTGAGCATTGCTGAGCAAGCCCAAGTCATATTCCGAATACTCAGAAAGTATGAATCTTTCATTTATACTTTGCTATTTTAAAATTTTTACTCATAAAAACTAACAATAAGGACGTTGTTTGACGTCATCGTCACAAGCAAGTAATCCCTACAAATTCCATACAAACGGAGCGTTTTTGACGTTTCATAATAACTACAACTTAGAAAAGTTCAAAAACCCCCGACATTTTCATTTCAAAGTCCAATATCTCAAAAACGGCGAACAGATTTTCATGAAACATGGCTAACACTCGGGATAAAATTATCTGACACGAAAAAAAAACCGCATTCAAATCGGTCCATCCGTTTGGGAGCTACGATACCAGACAGATACACAGACACACAGATACACAGACACGCTAAACTTATAACACCCCTCTCTTTGCGTCGGGGGTTAAAAAGAAGCTGATTTGACTTTTGTCAAATACCGTGTTATTGATTGGTTTAATGTCGTATGTAAATCAAAACGATTACACTCGTGTTCAAAAACGCGCATGTAGGTACCAATATTTCGGAAAGTACCGCTTTTTGGCAAAACCGGTTAAATTAAGAAAATGATATGGTATCACATGTATATTTATTTTTATTTGCAGTGTGAACTGGCAGGGCGTTGACTGCATGTATTTAATGTGTTACGGTACGTTATCCATGCCTTTATGCCTCCACAATAATGCAGTGCAACGGTCATTTCGGAAGGTTCAAATGGTAGCCGGTAACAAAAGTATTTTGATAATTGGCAGTAAGCCAGAGAGAAGGCTCAGGACCGATGTTTTAGAGCAGCGGTCAGGAGCAGGCGGCACATGAGCCTCTCTGGCTGTTTTGTATGTAAAGGTCGTTGAAAGAATTTTTAAATTGCCTGATAAAGTCGAAGTGCGCCTCGCATACAGTTTGTTAGCTGCTACGTGGCCCTTTGGTTGCTAAAAGGTTACCGACCGCTGTTTTAGAGAACTGCAACTGCTCGAAAACCTACTTACTTCATGGGTATCTGGGGATTCTGAGGACTGTGCTACCAGAATCCCCAGATGTGGCGCTACTTGCGATCTGATATCTTTTCAAAGGTGAAAGTTAAATGAGCTAGGAAGTCTTGGCTTGGCAACCACTTGGCATGAAATGTTTTAGTGGGATTTAGGTATTTATTATGTAGAGTTGATACCGATATACATAGTTGAGGAATGATGCAATATGAATGAAGATCAATTAAGTCTGTGTGTTTACTGACCAACTAGGGTAATGCTATTGGCTGATTCATTGCTAAAAAGTACGTGATTTTGCCTGAATGTAATACGAGTAGGTACTTTCATATTATACAAAAACAATAAACTACCTTCAGTTGTGAGACCATCTGGAGAAACGTCGGTTTCTTGAATTTTTTGTTTAACAAATTATAGATATAGGCATTGGCATGAGGCAACAGAACAAGACGCAGCGTTGTTTGATCCCCGTATTGAAAATAAATATGTGTATACATATAATGGTGACTAAAGCTTTTCAAGAATTTACGTCCATCCAAAAACAGTTTGTGCCGTTTAAATCTTATCAGCATCTGTGATGTACTTTTGTACTTTCAAGTACATCATTGAGGAATTCCATAAGTCATCTGTGGTCTTCATCATCAATTCCACTCCACCAAATTTATGATTTCCGGGTGTATACACACGAGTTATAATAGAAAATACCAAAATCACTACATGCCATATAATTGAGGAGTTCTCTCAATTCCTCATGGATCCCATCATCCAACTGATTTTTTTAAATAAATGGGACCCACCTAGAAGCATAAGTATACTTACAAACAAAAAAAAAATTACGAATAGGCTCATCAATGACGGAGTTCTGAGGTAACAAACAGAAAAAAAAAATGAGGAAAAAAAAAATGTAATGTACGAGGGACGGCTGAAAAGAAATCTACCTAAGTATGAAACAAAAGACTGTCATGTATGTATTTTTTTTATTTTTCAATATAGTCCCCTGTTAGTGAAATACACTTATTACATTTGTCAAATATTGACATTAACCCATGAAAAAAAAAATCTTTCGGTTTCTCGTCAAAAAAGTCACTAACTGCAGCCTTCATTTCGTCATCGGTCAGAAATCGTCTTCCTCGGAGATCTTTTTTGAGGTGTCTAAATAAAAAATAGTCGCATGGGGCTAGGTCTGGACTGTAAGGTGGATGGTTAACGGCATCGAACCCTAATTCCTTCATGGTAAGCATTGTTGTGCGGGCGGTATGCACAGGTGCATTATCGTGTAAAATCAGGATCCCTTTGCTAAGTTTACCCCTCCTCTTTTCTTTTATCGCGTCTCGTAACTGATGCAGTAAGCTGGAATAATATTCAGCATTCATTGTCCTTTTTTTTGGTAAATAATCTATTAGTAAAATTCCTTCTGTATCCCAAAATACGGTAGCCATAAGTTTGCCTGCCGACGGCCTGACCTTAAACTTCCGAGGAGGCTTCTCATCCTTGAATTTCCACTGCAAAGACTCTTGTTTGCTTTCGGGGTCCCACTGTCGAATCCAGGTCTTATCACACGTCACCATTTTAGAAACAATTTCTTCCTCATTACCTCGACTCATTTCCAAAAACTCCTCACAACATTTGACACGTCGGTCCTTGTCAAACGCCGTTAACATTCTGGGGACCCAACGTGCACTCACCTTGGACATATTCAGATGCACATGAATTATCTCATTGACTCTTTCTTTACTGATGCCCACATCTCTAGCAATCTCCCACTGCTTCACTCGTCGGTCTTCTAAAATTATTTTTTTAACTTTGGCTACATTTTCGTTTGTAACGGCAGAAACCGGCCTTCCACTACGAGCGTCATCTTCCAAGCTCTCACGACCGAGTTTAAATTGTTTAGACCAAAACTTTATAGTAAATTCGGAAGGGCACGAACTACCGAACACACACATCATACGTTCTCGGATCTGTGAGGGAGTATTTCCTTCTTTTGTTAGAAATTTAATCACTGCACGATGTTCAATTTTAGCGATATTCATTTTTTCAACCGATATGTCGCAAACATTCGAGAATTGTAGAAAAATGGAACGGAAAAAACAAATGAACGTCAAATAATTCAAAAAAAGAATAACCAAAGAACAAGAATGCATTTCAGCCAGTATCATTTTCGCATATTTTTTTAACCAAGGAGATTACTTTTCAGCCGCCCCTCGTAGGTACGTGGCACGTTGCGCATACGCATTCATGTATGTGCCTCTCGTTATCAATCATTCAATGAAGAGAAACATTGTCGGCGTCCCCACTGAAATGATTATTGCAGATGTGTCCAAATTGCTACTATGGTATCTATCTATCTATCTATAGATATGTATAAGTACATATGGAACCATTAAAGCAATTCGCGAGTTCGTATTCATGGAAACATCAAATGAACATTTGCATTAAGCGTGGGCGGATCTACCTTAGTCCAAGATTAGGTACAGTTACATTTGGGTTGATGATGATGTCATGAATAAAATGTAGTTAAAATACCAACGGCTAAAGCTCTGTTCATTTTGAGTTTATTTCTAACCTTGGAATGTGGTAGATGGTTGACAATCCAGCCGATACAATGAATACCTACACAGTAATAGTGAAACAATTGATAAGAATTGTGTGTTAGCAAATAACCTTATTTAACACCGAAATCCATTTATATTATGAACGAGAAGTAAATAGGTAGTTTGATGTTTGTTACTCTCACAAAAAAATAGTAAAAGCGAAAATTGTCCCCTATATGTGCAGCTTTACACATCAATCAGTCAGATTAGGCCATAATTTATACGCTAGATCTCGTGTAAATTTAAAGGTCCGGCAACGCGCATGAAACACTCCTAGTAGTAGTAGTAGTGCTAGTTGACTCGACTGTGTTCCCTTACAGAGAGGCGTACGATGGTGATTGATTACCATTTCCGTAGAAAATAAATATTGTTTGTTACCTTTCGTGGAACCGTTCTTCTTATATTTCTTTCAGTATCCCGGCACCATACACGTCACAACAATTAAAACTGAATTTGTAGCGCTCTAGCTACAATATAATTACTTTCACAAGTTTATTGTGTCTCACTTTACGTACGATATAACTTGAAAGCTCCGCTCAAGTTCCAAACATAGATTTAGTGTGAATATTTCTGTTTCCGCATTTGACCGGCAGCGGGAGAGTCGGGTCGGGTCAACGAACAAATGACTGCCGCCCAGAAGCTAGCGGCGAGCCGATGACCTTATCACAAATGTTTATGATTGTCGTGACTCGTTTTTAATAACTAGGCGATCAATGTAGACGCGTGGAACACTATGGAACCCGTCCGGAGGGAAGTGGCCAGCGGGGATTGGCCGTGTTGTGGCGGTTAGTGACGCGGCATCGCGGCATGCATTTGTTTACGATCGAGATTTTTCTGGAACTGGCTTCCTGTGACGGCGTGTCTAGTCCGATTAATCTTTAGTTTAAAGGACTTATTACCTTTTATTAATTCAGTCACTAACTAGAACGCAACCACGCAACGTAACATTATATTGAAGTGAGATGCTTTAATTTCCTTACCCCATTAAATTTAGGATGCTAAAGTATCTATGTCAGACTAGTTCTATGCGCGAAATCGTAATAATTCGTTCGCGCTCTCGCTCGCACGTTTAGAGCCACGCCACGCCACGCCGCTTTTAACACCAGAGGGGCTAGTACGCTAAGTTTTATGTCGGACATAAAGCATTCGTCCCATTCTGACCAATATGCGAGTGCAAGAGGGACAAATGCTTTATGTCGGACATAAAACCTAGTGTGCTAGGGGGGGCAGGTCCCCTATTCTGTAACTTCATGGTAGGTAAGTTCGTGGTAGCGCCGCTGGTAGAGGTTTAGTTTCGTGACGGGTGACCGGCGGAGTGAGCCGCATTAGCGCGTAGCGAATAATATATATAATAGCCCAAGATCTCCTTATTGCCACGGCGATATTTTTTTATTTTATATATTCTTATTCACATACGAAACGTACACATAACGTAAGCGCCAACGCCAAGTAAATTGTAATTCAAGTCAATTAATGTAAATAAATTATTATCAAACAGATTGTCATTCCAAATATTCCAATTGATTCACCTCTTGCCTCAATTGAGCCCATTAATGGGCTTCGTCCAGTTAGTTGACTTTTTTTTTTTTGCATTTAAGTTTCTTTAATAATAAGTTGAAAAGAAAAGCGGCCAAGTGCGTGTCGGACCACGCACAGCGAAGGGTTCCGTGCCTATTAAAAAGGTCGTATCGTTACTGAAATCTTATGGCACTTAAGTCATAAGTTCATATTTTTAAAATACACGGTTCAAAAATTAGAGGGGGGGTGACACAACTTTAGTGACTTTTGGGGCGACTCTATTCACTCAAAAAAGTTGCTGAAAAACCCTATATTTATTTTGAAAGGCCTATCAATTGATGCGTGGGCTTGCAATGAAAAAAAATATTTGACTTTCAGTTTTATGAATGGAGTGCACCCCTAAAAAATTTTTTTTTTGTAATTTAGTTACAAAATTATGTAGCGGCTAACAAATTACACCTATCCTCAAAATTGTATTCAAATACACCTTATAGTTTTCGAGTAAAATGCCTGTGACATACGGACGGACAGACAGACAGACAGACATGACGAATCCATAAGGGTTCAGTTTTTTGCCATTTGGCTATGGAACCCTAAAAACATGTGGGTGGTGTATATATAATTGATGTAGATGGTACAAATAGTAACAAGTTATCTTGAATTCCCAAGAAGAGATGATTGTTACATGAATTGAAATTAATTTGAGGCAGTTGTACTGGAATGTTGAGATGAGACTAATCTACAACTAAGAATATATGCCACAATTGTCCCAAAATCATAAATAATTCTGAACACTTACAAATCAAACCATGTACCTACCTATGTACCTAAATGGGTATTTCAGCATTTTAAGTTATACAGTGGTTATACATGTTAGCAAACAGCACTAAGTGCCCCCTGAACTAGTGTCAAAATGGTTGACTAAAGAAAGTCAAATATTTTAGGAAAACCAAATACCTACTCAAGTTTATGTCACACATGGTTAGTGTGTTAAATACATTGACATCCACCCACATACTAGAGCCTCCTCCTTCAATCATTTGCTTTTCCACACCAATATTATAAATAAAGAGGAAATGTCTGCGAGGTTGTAGCTTTAAGTTTATTAAGTTTGTATGTCTCAGGGAACATCTGGAACCGCTTATCCAATTTCAAGAATTCTTCCAGCTGCATGTAGAATGTACTTTCTGGATGGTTACAGGATATATTTAATTCCGGGGGTTTGCCTGCATTCTTTGCAATATGAGGGCAGAGCTGGGCGGGCAGCTAGTATAATAACACTTTATGTGATAAGGGACTTGAACACCAATAATTATTTTTTTATTAACCAACCAAGTAACCGCACATCCATTCTAAAGGCTGCCCATATTATAATATATCCTATAAGATATATTTAAAAAAAAAGATATCCCATTTGCGTGCAAGGTTCGAATTAATCATCCATAAATTAACATTTCAACATGTGTAATTTATACTAAATAAAGCTATATATAGCTTTATTCAGTATAAATTATAATAGCAGTATAATATCTAGTCAAAAATAATCCAGTTAAAATTTTAATTATTAAACAATCCTAATAATTATCCAAAATTTCAATATTACAGTTCCATATTATGAATATTGAAATATTTTTGGGCAGTCCAAGTTACGGATAACATGTATTTAAACAAATAAAATAGGTATCCTCCTTTGGCTAACACTACAATAACAAAATATAGCATCTAAAACTTTTAAATTTGTTTAAGGAGTATCCCGCGTCTTCAAACGACGAATTTTGGGAAGATGGACGTGTTCAACTTATCATTCAACGGATAATCTAGCCTAGAATATTGACGAAAGGTCACTATCACAGATCACTCCTCAACGGTTCCAAGCTTTTAATATAACAAGTATTTAAAAGACTTACCATAAAATAAAACTATGATGTCCTTACAATCCGCTTCGTCTTCTCAATAAATTCAATCGAGTATTTGACAGTTTAATAAAGATGGGTCTGTTTAATCACGAATGCAAATATACAGATACTGATACTCAATGCACGTACGAATCGTACGACATCATTTAATTCACTATTTTTTTTACGAATTTACTTTACGATGCTATACTGCATGCTTGGTTGCATGGACCTATAATACTCAGGACAGGCTATACGTGATGCCACAGTGACGCACTATGCAGCTAAATTAGGAACTGGTCTTAAAATGGCTGATGACTTGCCATAAATAACCTACTCAATTTAGACGGGTAACATGAACCTATAATACTCTGGACAGGCTATGGTAATAATAATACCACGTGCGAGCGAGCTGGTAGCATACAAATCTCAATAAGTGTGACAGAAAGGGAAATATCATTCATTGTCCTTGTCATAGTTCCACTTTTTTTATGTGCCACAAGTAAATAATTAAATAAAGTATACATAAAGTTACAATTTACAAGCACAAGTGTTTCTCGATGGTGGCCTTCCATGGTAGAATAATAAAATTTTACGATATTCTCGATTACAAGTAAATGAAATCTCGATTTAACAAGTCTCTGTCACGTCCATATTTAAAAAAAAACTTGTTGATGTTTTGACATGGTTTTGACGTTTGTTTATTATTGTCTATGTACGTGACTGTTATAATTAATTAATATAAAGTTTTCAAAAGAAGAAAACTATTATTATGTAGTTTATTTATGTTAGGCACCCGAGACTGCATTTTCTCTGTTATTATAAAAGTACTAGATATAAGTACAGTCGCCGTCAGATATATCGTAGCGGCCAAGGTGCTCACAAATATCTGAATACGTCTCTAATGCCTCTTCAGATATTTGTGATCACTGGCCGCTACGATATATCTGATGGCGACTGTACACACCGTAAGGTATAGAAAGCAACAAAAAAAAAGACCGGGTTGGACTCCGGGAGTGCCGGTAGAAGTGAAAACATAAATAATTTTGCAAAAAAACACCTTTCGTTGAATTCATACTCTGTTCGGAACCCAGTATTCAATCTGGTCCGGAAAATTCTTGGTAACCGCTGGCGGAAGCTACTAGAAGCCGCATCATCATCTTCGCATCAGTAGAGTTCCACAAATGCCACATTTTGCTCGAATAAAATGTATTTACAGAACAGAGCAGAACAATTTACAAGTTTACTTGGCTCGGAAGCTAGGTAGTTTTTTTTACAATGTGACCAATACAAGTGGACAATTTAACAAAATCTTGGAGAAACGTTAGTTCGATTTAAGCAATTTCAAACAATAAAATAATCAAAAATGTCTGTGGTTCAAAATTTACAATTGTAATGGGGTATACAGATTATGTGATTTTACCCCAATTTGCCAGACCAACATGTCGAAGTCATAATTGGGTGTACCGTGCAGACGTAACAACTGCAACTACAATTTCATTCAGTGTGGCCAGTTAACAGTAATAAAGTGAAAATAGCCGCATTCAAACGGTGCTGCGAAGCGGACTGCAAGATTGTTACTAACCGATGAGATAGGGCAAGACAGCACGTCTATCATGGGACGGCCGCGACATACTCTCGATTTTTCTCGCACTATAACTCATGTTCTATGTGTTCTAATAAGAGAGAGACGGATAGTGCGAGAAAAATCGAGAGAGCTCGCGCGCCGTCGCGTGATAGCCATGCAGCACACAAAAGTCGAGAGTATGTCACGGCCGTCTCATGATAGACGTGCTGTCTCGCCCTATCTCATCAGTTAGTAACAATCTTGTAGTCCGCTTTGCAGGACCGTTTGAGTGCGGCAATTTTCGCTTTGTTACTGTTAACTGGCCACACTGAATGAAAAAGTAGTCGCAAAACATCTGTTTAAAAAAATTGACATAATTACATTGTAAAATATTAAAACAATATTCTTTAGGATATATTTTTTAATTTTCGTTTAAATTTATTTGAATGAAATTTGTGAGAAAAAGAATATTTGGCAGATCATGCCAATTCCATGGTCCAAATTGTGATTTTCATGCAATTAGTCGGACAACTCGTTTGACGGTTGGATCGGCAGCGCAACACGCATCCACACGATAGCAATTAGTCAGATTCTGATGAATTGGGCTGACAAATTGGGGTAAAATCACTTAATGTGGATGCCCCTTCAGGAAAACTCGTTTGACGGTTGGATTGCAGCGCAACATGCATCCACACGATAGCAATTAGTCAGATTCTGATGAATTGGGGCTGACTAATCATGTAATGTATATGCCCCATTACTTGAGTTTTACAATTTGTCGAAAAGTAGTTTCGAGAAACGCTTGTAGTGTTAGCAACACAGACTTGTAAAATTGTAACTTGTAGCTTCGTGAAACGGGCCACAGTTCTTAATTTTAGCTGCATAGGATAGTGGCACTACACTTGGCGGTATTTGCCCAAATATTCGTGCTGCATCTTTTTTCTTCCTACGGCAAATTAAAGAGAGGCAACGACGCAACGCGAACACGCATTCCCAAGTGTAAGTACGCTAAGTTTTATGTCAGACATAAAGCATTCGTCCCATTCTGGCCAATATGCGAGTGCAAGAGGGACAAATGCTTTATGTCGGACATAAAACCTAGTGTGCTAGGGGGGCAGGAGCCTTTCCATCCCTCACTGTAGCATCACGTACAGCCTGTCCAGAGTATTATAGGTTCATGATGTCAACCCAACCAAACGTCAACGTCATTCATTTCATTGTCGTCATTAACGTCATTTCATTTCATTTGTCTGATTTGTGATTTCGCACGTGATGTGAGTAAAGCATGGCAGTGAATTGTTTTTAAAACGAACAATAATATTGTTATATACTCGACAAAATATTTTTGCAGTTGTTATCAACATGTCGAAGGTTAAGATAAAAGTAATTAGCCGAAACCCCGAGGATTACCTACGAGCAACTAAAAGGGATATTCACAAATGTAAGAACCAAAATATGATAGGGTTATGTTTACATCAAGATACGTAATATGCGTAAATACGAAGATTTTTTATTTCATAAATCTATTAAATAATTTTCAGTGCCAAGGAATTACGATCCGGCTTTACATCCGTTAGAAGCACCACGTGAGTACGTTCGAGCATTGAACGCCGTAAAGTTAGAGCGAGTATTCGCAAAACCTTTTATAGGGAGCCTCGACGGCCACAGAGATGGAGTGTCTTGCATGGCCAAACACCCCAGCAGGCTTGCGGCACTCGCAAGCGGGGCGTTCGACGGAGAAATACGAGTTTGGGACTTAGCTACTAAGAAATGTACAAGAAATTTCATTGCCCATGAAGGCTGGGTTAGAAGTATTTGTTACACTCCAAAAGGCACTACATTCACAAGTGTTGGCGATGATAAAACTATAAAGACTTGGAAAACAGAAGTCCTAAATGAGGAAGATGAAGACCCTATAAACACACTTTTGAGTGAGTCTGTTGTTTCGGGTGTAACTCATCATAGAAACAAGCCTATTTTTGCAACATGTGGGGAACATTGCCAGCTATGGGAGAACACCAGAAATGAACCTATTAAAGTCTTTAAATGGGGAGTTGACAGCCTTCATCATGTGGCATTCAACCAGGTATGTCTTAATGTATATAAGTTTTGTACTTTTTAGGGTTCCAGAAGCCTACAAGGAACCCTTATAGTTTTGCCACACCCATCTGTCTGTCTGTCTGCGGCTGAGCTCAGTGACCCTACTACTAGAAAGCTGTAATTCGTCATGAGCATGAGTATTATTATTATTATCTCTTTATTTATGTTTCATCTTAAGTTAGGTTGGTACAATAATTATATCGATACCGTAGCTCACAATCGTACTAATTACATTTATTTTGCCAATGAAATTGCAACTTTATGATTTGTGCACAACAGTCCTAATTACGCCTCTTTTTTCCCCGTAATTAGTACGACTGTGAACTAGGGTATCGATATATAAAAAGTAAAATATAAAACTATACATACAAAACATAAAATCATTATAAAAACCTAACCTAGCGTGCAGCCGGCAGTGAGGCGGGGCCTAAGCCACCGGCGGTCAGGGCGACAGAGACAGGGACCTCCTGACTATCCGCGCAGTATCCGGGAGTACCACCTTCTGTATCTGACCCTTGATCCAGCCATCTAGCGAGAGCCTCTTGAGATGATGGTCGAGACTCTTAAAATACAAATACAAATACAAATAGCCTTTATTCACTGACTTTTTTTTTTTTTTACAATGAGTATTAATTTTAATTTATGTTATTTTAATTTGTCAGGTTGTCAGTTTTCACTGACATAGGCCTCCTCTAAAGATTTCCATATTTCTCTGTCTTGTGCCAATCTTGTCCACTTGGACGGGAAGTCATCCTCCCATCTTTTGTGTTGCCTACCCCTTCCTCTTTTCCTGTATGTTGGAAACCAGTCTGTGATATTTCTGGTCCATTTCTCTGTCTTAGTTCTGGCCATGTGACCGGACCATTTCCACTTTCTCTTCTTTATGTCTCTGACCACATCTCTCACCATAGTTTTCTCCCTGATTGTGGTAAGTCGCCATCTGTCATTTTTTTTTATCCCCAGCATGCTTCTTTCCATTCCGTGCTGACACACTGCAATCTGCTGTATGTTTTTCTTTGTACATGTCCAAGTTTCACAGCCATATGTCAAGCATGGTAATAAACAGGTGTTGTATAGTTTGGCTTTGATTTCCATTGGTACGTTTTTATTCTTCATCACTCAGACTCAGACTCTTAAACCACCTATTAAACCATTCGCCGAAACGACTATCGGGACGATGATTGTCGAATCAACATCCCACATGGCGGTTATCTCTTGAGCCAGGTCTAGGTACTTGCTGGCTTTGTCCTTCTCGGCCTTCACGAGGTTCTCGTCATGGGGGATGGTGATGTCGACGAGCACTGCCTGGCGTTTCTATCGATCTGTCAGCACGATATCAGGCCTATTGGCAAGAATAGTCCTGTCCGTGATGACAGATCGATCCCAATAGAGCGTGGCACGACCATTTTCGAGAACTGGCGCAGGTGTGTACTTATAGTAAGGCACTTCGGAGGCCACAAGACCGTATAGCAGAGCAAGTTGCTGGTGAATAATTCTGGCTACAAGGTTATGTCTGTGCAAGTACTCGCCGTTAGCAAGATGACCACAACCGGAGATAATATGCCTGAGTGACTCCCTGGGACGGCGGCATGCCCGACAAATGTCGACCGTACCGTCCTTCAGGATATACCTCCGATAATTGTTCGTCATGATAACTTCGTCCGCAATTGGACAGACAAAACCTTCGGTTTCCCCGAAGAGATCCCCGAAACGTAGCCAGTTCACCGACGCGAGTAGATCTACATCGGGCCCTGTGAGGGCCTTGTAGAACCGCCCGTGTAGCTCCTTGCTCCTCCATACCGCCCTGCGGTCCTCGGCGCACATCACTTGAAGTCTGCGCCAGTTATCGTTTGCCAAGGAGAGCGGGGTGAAGTTTCCGTCTACTGCTACTACGTCGCGATGCATCCCACACTCGTTGTTTAGGAAATAATTTATTATTTAATTTATTATTATTATTATTATAGCTTTATTTATCCATACATTTTTTTACATGTTTGATATTTTTAAGTAGTTGATATAAGTTTTATTGTATGGCCCCTATAAGGTAGAAAGCCTCCTCCATCTTATTCCATGTTTGTCTGTCTTGGGCGGTGGTCATCCAGTGTTTACCAGCTGTTTTTACTACATTGTCGACCCATCTTGCCTTTTGACGTCCATCTCGTCTTTTCCCAGTGGGCCCAAGCCACTTCGTTATTTGCAGTGTCCATCTGTTATCCTGGTATCTTGCTATGTGGCCTGCCCACTTCCATTTCAGTGTCATGGCGTGTTTTAGTGCATCTTTGATTTTTGTTTTGTTGCGTATGTCCGCATTTCGTGTTTTATCTATTCTTCTCAATTTCAGGATACTTCTTTCCATGGCGTGCTGGCATGATAGGATTTTATTCTTGATCTTATTGGTATATGTCCAAGTCTGACTTCCGTATGTTGAGGAGGGTAAAATGCATGAGTCCATAATGATCTTCTTAAGGTTCAGACTGTAATTTCCTTTGAGGATTTCTTTCTGTGCCCAATAGTTTTTCCATGTCGTGTTTATTCTCCTGTCTACTTCATTTCCGTGTCTGTTGGCGTCAAATGATATTTGTTTTCCAAGGTATATATATTCTTTGACATATTCTATTGTGTGTCCTTCTACGGTAATCAGAGTTTGGTTGCGGTTGGTCATTATTTTAGTTTTGTCAGTATTCATTCCCAGTCCTACTTTTTTGCTTTCTTTGGCGAGATTTTGGAGCATTTTTTCTAGTTCTTCAGGAGTTTCACTAAACAGAGCTATATCATCAGCGAATCGTAGATGTGTCAGACGTCTATTGAGTACCCTTTTACCCCTCTGTTTGTCCAGTTTATGTTTTGGAAGATGTCTTGAAGGACCGCTATCAACAGAGTTGGTGAGAGTGGATCTCCTTGCTTCACCCCTTTTTCTATAGGGAACACCTCTCCTCTTTTTTCCAGTTTTATTCTGCTCACACTTTTAGAGTATACATTTTGAATTATATTTATATATTGTTGTTGTTTAGTGCTTTCCATATAGATGTGTGTGAAATACTGTTGAAGGCTTTTGAATAATTAACAAAAGCTATTTACAATGGTTTTCTGAATTCTTGGTATTTCTCTAGTAGTTGATCAATAGTGTGTATATGATCGATGGTTGAGTAATTTGGTCGGAACCCTGCTTGTTCAATTGGTTGGTTTTTATTAATTATTGATGATATTCTGCTGAGCAAGATCAAAGAGAATAACTTATATATAACACATAACAAACTTATTGGCCTGTAGTAGCCTACTTCTTGTGGGTTTGCAAGAGTATATAACCGTAAAAAAAAACGGTAGCATAAAATGTTTAAAAAAATACCTTTTTTGAGGGTTCCTCCCCTACACATTAAGTTGGAATGTAGCTTGATTAACCCATTTGATGCGAGGTACAAATATTATCGCGTCAACGTCAACCAATGTGTTAAATAATATAAGATGGGGGTCTTTAAAGACCATTTTTAGGGTTCCATAGACAACAAGGAACCCTTATAGTTTCGCCATGTCCGTCCGTCTGTCTGTCTGTCTGTCTGTCCGTCTTCGGCTTAGCTCAGTAACCATTACAACTAGAAAACTGTAATTCGGCATGGGTATATAAATCAATCACGCCGACAAAACAGTACAATACAATCTTGGAAAAAAATTTTTAGGGTACCTCCCCTACACCTAAAGTGGGGTTGTATTTTTTTTTTCTCGTTGAACCCATGGTGTGGGGTATCGTTGGATAGCTCGTTCAAAACTATTATGGGTTCCCTAAAACTATTTTTGAAATCAGTGATTCATTTGCGAGATATTGGGCTTTAAAGCCCTAATTTGTGTGTGTTTGTGAATAAATATATCTTTCTTTCTTTCTTCTTTTTTTAATTTTTGTTCGAGTCATGTGTCCCCCTCCCCCCTGCCGGCTAAATGGCTACTACTGGGATGTGAAAAAAATTGTAGTAGTAGTACATATAATGAATTTAAAAGGAAAACTATCACGGACAAGAAGGCATAAGTAGTTACCGAGTAATAGTCGACGAACTTAATGTGTACTTGGAAAGGCCAATTGTACAAATTCGGCCGACGCAACCACACCGCACGTCGATGTAACTAAGACAAGCAACTACGGAACCCTGCACTGCGCGTGGCCCGACACGCACTTGGCCGGTTTTTTTCAATCCAGGGATGTGTTTGCGTTTAAGTCGTCATAACTAGTTAATGAGTAATAGTCAACCAACTTAATCATTGTACTTGAAAAGGCCAAATTTCGTACAAATTCGGGCGACGCAACCACAAGGTTTAGTTGGCGCGTGCATGTCGATGTAACAAAGATCAAGGACAGACACGCAACTACGGAACCCTTTACTGCGCATGGTCCTCAAATAAGTGAGCAAAAAGTATCAATTTATTCTGTGCATGATATTGATTGGAAAATTAGTATCAGCAAAAAATGTGAAGGGATCTTGATATTTTGAACAGAAACTCACATGGGTGACAAACATATTAGTATATAATTTAACCCATATCAACGTCACTGCTGATTATGCCTTTTGTGATTCCATGATCCTGTGGTTTGCCTGCCTTGTCCATCAAATACTTATCCACCATACTCATAGAAATGTGATGGTGGCACTCCACTTGGCAGTATTTGTATATTCGTCTTTTTCCTTCCTACGTCCAGTCCTGTTTTTTATGTAATGAAGTGAATCTTTCTGTATTGACACCTTTCAGGTAGAGACTAATATTCTAGCATCATGTGCAAGTGACAGGAGTGTGATCCTGTATGACTGCCGTGAGACAGGGCCTCTGCGGCGGGTGGTGATGGAGCTGCGACCAAATGCTCTCTCCTGGAACCCCATGGAAGCCTTCATATTCACTGTGGCCAATGAAGATTATAAGTAAGCCATATCCATGTTCCTTTTAAGTAGAAATATAATGCTGTTTTAGCCAAGAAATTAAAGGAAAGAAGTTTAGTGTTACACAATTTCCATCTTGCAATCATTTAACTACTTAAACGATATGATACAGAGACAGAATATAATGGAAAAATAAACCATCTTCGTCTGTAGCCCCCGACAGGATTCGAACCTGCGACCTTTCTATTAACGCTAGACTGCTCTACCAACTGAGCTACGAGGACAGTGACGCAAGTTGTATATTTTTCCACTATATTCCCGCTAAGACTAGCGCCCTCTCTGTATCGAATTATAGACTTGTTTCACAGTCTTGGCACCACTCTAATGGGCGAGCTGTGCGCTCGCTCCATTCTAATCGAACCACATCAGGTAGTTATATTCTGTCTCTGTATCATATCGTTTATAAAATGATCGGGGTAACTTCCTCGTTAAAAATAACACGAAACAAAAATACTTTAATTAAATAATTTGTTTCGTGAAAAGGGCATTTAACTACTTATCTAACTTTTATCTTCAAACTTCATGGTATCATGGTACTTACCAATACTTTTATGTATATAAATTTGGTATTCACGTCTCCATTTTTAAACCTATAATTGGCCCTGATAATTGAACGTCATGACTGTGTTCTCCCTACCAGGCGGGAGTATTGTATAATATCTAATATCTTTGTATATAATAAAAACCAATCAAATGTGACACTCCACAGCTACTAATAACTTATATAACTTTCAGTTTATACACATTTGACATCAGAAAACTGAAACAACCCATCAATATCCACATGGACCACACGTCAGCAGTAATAGACGTTGACTACTCCCCAACTGGCAGAGAATTCGTCGCTGGCAGTTATGACAAAACTGTCAGGATATTTGAAAGCCTCAAAGGTCACTCGAGAGATGTGTACCACACAAAGAGAATGCAGCGGCTGACATGTGTGAAGTGGTCCCTGGATGACAAATATGTCCTCACTGGATCTGATGAAATGAATATTAGAATGTGGAAGGCTAGAGCTTCTGAGAAACTTGGAGTTGTGAGTATTGATTTCTTACGCGTTGTTTTGAAAACAAGTAACAATTTTATTAAAGTGTAAAACCCTGGAAATGGAAGTAATAGGAAATAGAGCATTTATATATTTAAGCCATTCTTATTGATCCTCTTCATAGGTTTACATGTCAGACAGTATAATTTCAAACTGCTCTCCTTCCCCGAAGGCCCCATGCATTTTAGAGCAGGCGCGGCGAGAACCCAACTGCCATTTTTGAGCATGCTCTTCGCTGAGAATGAACCTGAAACCTGAAAGTCAAAGTCAAAGCATTTATTTGTATGACATAGTTTACGATAGGTGTTACAGTTTGGTAAATATGTATCACTATGCCTTACCAGAAGGTATACAAATGGCATGAAGAATTTAACATGCAGCATGCTTAGTCTACATTATAATGTTCAATTAACTTTTGTCTTATGTTAATAGCAACGTGAGGGAACCTAAAAATAGTCCCTTCTAAAACGCCTCCTCCAGTTGCATTTATATCATGTGTAATTGTGTATAGCATATTATGTCTCATTGCAAATGGTACATTTTGTAGCATCAAATGTTTACCTTGAAGCTGAATCTGGCTTTGATCAATCAATTTATATTTTTATTATAGTTGAAGCCCCGCGAACGTACCGCCCTGAACTACTCGGAAGCTCTTAAGGAAAAATTCGCCAACCATCCTCAAATCAAGCGCATCGCGCGGCATAGACACGTTCCGAAGCATATCCTCAACGCACACAAGGAGATCAGGACCATCAAGGAGAAGGGCATGCGGAAGGAGGCGAACCGTCGCGCCCACAGCAAGCCCGGGACCGTGCCCCAGGTGCCGGAGAGGACGAAGCACATTGTTAAGGAACATGAATAAATGTTGGATTACTTTTTACGTTACTTTATTTTGCGATTTTTTATTTTATAGTAGGTACACAATAGGTACTAAATGTGAGTTAGCTAACTTGCAAAATCTCCCATTGTCCAGCCATCCTCACGTGCACTCATTAGGAAATACAACAATTCTCTTTGTCTTTGATATTTTCTCAATGTTTAGGCTGGCAATCTAGACATAATGCGGCTTTGACTTTTACACGAGTCTTTACCAAAGAGTAAAGTAAGAAGTCAAGTCATTATCAAAGACTATTGTGACGTGTTAGTGTCATCTCAGAGGTTGATCGATGGAATGAAAAGGTTGAATAAATAAAACCCTTATTTTACTTGACAATTATTAATATTGATGATATGAGTAGGTATATATAAAACATTTTTCATTATTCATTACAATCTAAATTAATAAACATAAAATTATAAGGTACTCAATTTTGGTATATTGCCAATTTACAAACGTTCAGGTATATAATCAATATAATCATGTTCGATATAATGCACTAAATGTCGATTTTCAATTAGTATAACGTAACAATATTATAACATATATCGCTGTTTGGTCTAAAATACATATTTAAAATAATCTTTGACGCATATATACATATACGCGCACACTATGGATAAATAACGTTCTGACCAATAGTATCAGTAAAAGAGGTTAAGTCAGGACTTCAACCTCCACAGAAACTAGCTGCTATCTACCAGAAAAGTACATCAACCCAACGGTTTTATAGAGATTTGTTAGGTTAGACCTTATGTCGGTAAGTAATGTCCAAAAATGTACTGTGTTACTAAAATTTGATCTGAGATTTAGTCTTATGCAGTTCTATTTATAACCGGGCCTAAGTTATTATAGGTTAGAAATGTGACCCCTTACATAAAGAAACTATTACCAGATAAGTAGGCTTGGTTAGTATGCTGCCCCCTCCATTGAAGAACTGCTACCACAAAAGTTAGAGCAGAACTGCAACCCCCGGCAAAAAGAAGTGGCTACAAGAACAATTTACCAATTAAACAGGGGTGTATACTCGAAAATTATTATTACTCCAAATAAAGAAGGCAAAAAAATATGCCTAGTGACGAAAATCCCATTCAGATATCTCAAAGAATCACGAAGCTACAACCGTTTTAATATTGCTTGTTAGAGAGAGAAAACGCAAACAGCCGGGGGGCCGCGTCGACGGCGGCGCCGAACACGATGGGGCACGGGACAGAACCCTTCTTAAATCTGGACACTTAAAATTTCGTGATTATTTAACCTTTTGCGTTGATTTTTTCTCCATTTGACTACATTTTTAATCCTTTTTCGATAAAATATGACATTAAGTATTGATTATTTTATTTAGTGTCTACACCACTATTCTTTCACCAGTATAATTAATGAACTTTCAGGATGGACTTAGCGCCTTAGGCTATAGCCGTCGGGGGCGCCGCGTGGAGGTAAAGGGTGAAGAGGTAATTGTCTTTGAAATGTAAGTTTGTGTACTTAGGGGCTAATCTCTGAAAATACTTACGGGCAGCTAGTATGAGTAGGTATCACTACATACTATTAAACAAAGTCGCTTCCCGCTGTATGCTTAGATCTTTATAACTACGCAACGGATTTTGATGCGGTTTTTTTTAATAGATATAGTGATTCAAGAGGAAGGTTTATATGTATAATATAGTACCCGTGCGAAGCTGGGGCGGGTCGCTGTATAGTATTATATAATTTAAACATTATACCAAAATGATAGCTATAGAAAAATATATTATATGATGTTCATTATACAATGTAAAATTTCGCACGTTATACCATACAAAATTATAAAAATAGGGAAGATGCAATATTTTATGTTATGCTTTCATTTGAAAGAATCGCATGTAGAATAGACAACGAAAGTATTTTTTTTTTAAATACATAATTATAGTCAAAAAGTTTGTAACTTGCAATTTAAACTTTCGCGCCTAAACGGATCTATATGTCACTCGCCATATTTGTTTGTTCGTGGTTCGTCCATAGATGTCATAAAGTTTCCTAAGTTTTGACTTATGACAGGAGTGACGTCACCAGCACGTCTATCATGGGACGGCCGCGACATCTCGCGAGAGCTCGCGCGCCTTCGCGTGATAGCCGTGCTGACGCTGCAAACACGTTCCGTTTCACATTACTTCAAATCGTAATTATTGTTCTAAATGAGTATAAACTAAAGTATACCTAAACGTTTCAGTAGCTATTACTTTGTGTTCTTTCAACATGTTGGTCACAAAATAATGATAAATATTATAGCTGCATCTTCCCTCATAAATTCGTATGTGTTCTATTACTTACCCACTATAAAGTAGGTAGGTATAGGTATACAATATAAATACGTTTCAAAAACGCCAATGGACTACTTGGGAGCTGTGTACAGGCAGACTGGAGCCGGAGCAAAGATCCAGAGAAATACCACAACATGCATTAGCACCACTAGAGATGATAATAGATTAATAGGTACATTATGCTACTAGGTATATCGATTAGAAGGGTGCACTCACACCGGGCAGACTACAGCTGGCAATACCAACCTCAGTCAAAGGCTGCGTTTACGCACACGCGTAATGTGTAGAGATACGAGATCTCGTACAGACAGAGGATCGTTTTAGACGCTCGCGTCGTGTCATGCGGCATTCCGCCAGTGCCCAAACGCGGCCTAGCAGATAGCTGCTACATTGATGTTTCACACTTGTTGGCCAATAGTTTGGTCTTGCCTAGCCCTAATCCTCGACAGGTACCAATACGCGCTATTTGAAACCCAGGAAGAGTTAGTAATAATTGATATGACTAGACTAAACCTTAAGACCAGCTAAGGTCAGTAACAACGTAATATAGAGTTGATCGTCTTATTCTGTTAAATTATATATACATCATGCTATTGCAGCAGTAAATAAACAATGTGGGCATCTTACGACACGAAAGACACGTTAACCATATTTGATTTAAAAACAATATAGGCTCTACACAGTTCGAGTTAAATGTATAAAGCTCTTTTAATAGTAACGACAATACTTTGGAATACTTAATAGATTATTCAGACAAATTCCTATGGCGCCCATCATGATGAATTCGGCGAAGATTACGTAGCGCAGCACGTGTGCTCTGTGGGTACTATGTACATGAATTGCTTCGTGTTCAGCCCGCCTGGTTGATGGATCTGCTGATGCGGTTCGGCAGTGACATGTTTTGGATGTCCATACTGAAAGAACATTTATTGTTAAACCTTTGACCGGGCATTGCTCGGCATGTATCGTGTTTATTCCGGAGAAAACGTGTTCCCGGAAGTGAGGTCTAGCCTAGCTAGATCGACTTTTCGCTCCCCGTAACTCCTCCAAGTCTCACCCAAATCGATAACACTTAAATTTTGAAAATCGTTGAAGGTGGGTTTCTCGTATTGTAACCAAAAAACTATAACCTTTCACTTCAAAAATGATTTTTTCTACCACTTTTTAAGACTATAGGGCATGGATATTGAAAAATGCTGAATTTACTTTTCTTGTATAAACAAAGAGCACATTTTTATTCCCTTTGTTGGCGATATAATTTTGTAAAATGTAAAATACATAGTACTTATATTTATATAATACCCTGAAGAGTACAGATGTATGTGACGCTGACTGTACAAGATGTTATGGTTGTGTGCTATTGACCAACAAATTAAATTTGGCCAAAAATTGCGAGTCCACAGTTCCATCTATCACGCTCAGGATTCCAAACTATTATGTTGCAGAAAAAATCCAAAACGACGTTCAAAGAATATGTCCAGCCGGTGAAAGTAATCGAATAAAGGGTTAAACTTACATAATGTCACGGGGCAAGACAGACTGGTCGAGATTGTGCCCCAGCACTTGCAGGATGCAGAGAGTCTTGAGCGTGTTAAACTTACATAATGTCACGGGGCAAGACAGACTGGTCGAGATTGTTCCCCAGCACTTGCAGGATGCAGAGAGTCTTGAGCGTGTTAAACTAACATAATGTCACGGGGCAAGACAGACTGGTCGAGATTGTTCCCCAGCACTTGCAGGATGCAGAGAGTCTTGAGCGTGTTAAACTTACATAATGTCACGGGGCAAGACAGACTGGTCGAGATTGTTCCCCAGCACTTGCAGGATGCAGAGAGTCTTGAGCGTTGGCTTGTAGTCTAGGATGTGCAGATCATTATTGTCCAGCAGGAGTTCCTGAATCTCGGCTTCGGTGACGGCGGGCCGGTGTGGGTTCTTCGCGGGCTGCGGACTGGAAAAGAACACCTCTATAGGTGAGATGAATTGTTTTGTAAAATACATTCTAGATCATTCAGCGCGGCTACTTGTGAACCAGCGAAAATAAACAACGCGAAGCATCAACGACGGCCGTGGCCAGAGGCTCTATTATAAGTTTTACCGAAACAAAACTTTACGATCGCGTTTGCGTTTTACCCTCAATTTGTATGGGATTTGACAGCTAAACGCAAACGCGGTCGTAACGTTTTGTTTCGGTAAAACTTATACTATAATATAGAGCCTCAGTTCTTGAAAGCGTGACCGCTTAACTCGTTCACAGCAGTCAGAGTGCATAGCAATGCACGGAATAAACTATTTTCTGGGTTAGCTACCCAAAGTCCCTACCCAAATAAGCCCTCAATAGAAAAATGATCTGTTCATCGGCGGTTTAACAGGTAATTTGCTCTGATGAGTAGCTAGATCGGATCCGCGTAGCAAATTTTCCATTCGTATTGTCTGCACGGGACATTCGCCTAGTTTACCTGCTGCGTTATTCCCCGAATTGTAACTTTCCCTGTCGCATTCTGTGTCGTTTATAGTCCAGTCAATGAACTGACAACTTGTATAGAAAAAAAACAATTTTGGTAATAATTTATAATAGCTTATCTTTTCTGTGTAACGGATATATTATCAATTAAATAGTTACCCAGCGACAGAATCCGACAAAATTTCAGAACCAAAAAAATGATAAAATAACTAGCTTCTAAAAAGTCAGAAAAAATATTAATAAATATTTTTGTCTTTATTTTGGTTCATTTACATTTGCTTTATAATATTCAAGTTAAATCATACAAAACAAGACAATGCATGCTTCATTTAAATCTACATAATTACTACCGGGTGGAAAGTTTGTCGGATTCTTGAATACAGCATCTTAGAATACCATTTTAAAATGAAATAAAAAAAAAAACGCTATTATAAATTAATGTTTTTCAAAACCGTATTTTGCCTGGAGTATTATCCATTTGAGCCACTGCAAAACTAACGTAGCCTAACCTAAACTTATCTACTTTAGCCTGTAAATACAGCATCAAAAAGAGATTCAACGTTTTTGAATCGACCAACGAATTGATTTTAGGAAAAAGCATAATAGGAGGCGATATGAGAAAGAGCGAAGGGGAAATCTGATAGTGGCAAAAAGTATAAGTTAATAAACTCCTAATATAAGGTAGCAGAAAATTTGAATTATGCTAAACGGAATTAACGATTTTGGGAAACTAGTCACACTATTCTGTAGTGACAATAATGTTGTAATTTTTCGCTCCCAAGGCAAAAGCCACGGTCATGTTATGTTATTGTAGACAATATCTAAATGAGTAGCAGCGTGATTTTGACAAAAAACGTTGACGCCAAAAAGCTCACGTGAAATATTGGCATTGGCACGCGAGGACTATGTAAATTTACTCACTCATGTTTTGTTACATTACCTACGTACACGTTTTATACTTAAAAAGAGGTACCGCCAAAATAAATAACAATTGTAATCCACTTTGTGACTGAATAAATGATTATTGAAGTGAAAACTTCTTTAGCTGCGCTGAGCACTTTTTGGGATGGGGAAAAATAGTTAAACTCGCGACAGATTTTTGTGACGTCAGATGTGAGACTTTCGACACCGTGAGAGATTCGGGACGAGGCTTAGGGGCGAGGGGGAGAAATTGTTTGATATAAGACGTACGGGGCTTGGGGGCCGTGGCGGGCCTGGGGAGGGGGCGGGGGGAGCTGTGTAGCGTGCCGGGCTGCCCCGCGCGGTGCCCTCCGTCAGTTTTCACTTCTAACGGCACTCCCGGAGTGCAACCCGGTCTTTTTTAGGGTTCCGTAGTCGACCCTTATAGTTTCGCTTTGTCTGTCCGTCCGTCCGCGGATAATCTCAGTAACCGTTAGCACTAGAAAGCTGAAATTTGTTACTAATATGTATATCAATCACGCCGACAAAGGGGTAAAATAAAAAGTGTTTTATTTTATTTTATTAGGGTACCTCCTCTATACGTAACGTGGGGAGTGTTTTTTTTTTCATTTCAACCCTAACGTGTGATATATTGTTAGGTAGGTATTTAAAAATGAATAGGGGTTTGCTAAAATAATTTTTTGATAATGTTAATATTTTCGGAGATAATCGCTCCAGAAGTAAAAAAAAATGTTTCCCCCCCCTAACTTTTGAACCATAAGTTTTAAAAATACGAAAAAATCAAAAGTACAACTTTATAAAAACTTTCTAGGAAAATTATATTGAACTTGATAGGTTGAATAGTTTTTGAAAAAAAATACAAAAACTACGGAACCCTACACTGAGCGTGGCCCGACACGCTCTTGGCCGGTTTTTTTATTGTACAAGTTACAACATTATTTTGTTACACGATTAAGGCGCTTCCTTGATTCTCGTTAACCACGCCCCTGATTACGAGATACGTTTACGTCTTCCTCGCACGAGATATAGAGCAGGGATGTTGCAGACATTCGCATCCGCATCCGCACCTGCCAAAATCGATGCGGAGTTTTTGCGGATGCGGATGTAGTGTAATTCACGATAAGAAAAAAGCCCAAACAGTGCTTACTGCGCGAGTTTTATATAATAACAATAATAAATACTCTTTAATGCATCACAAGAAGATATTTAGAAGATATTTTCGCCATTGTTAAAAAAAACCTCTTGTCGTTTCTGTGGCCAAGGACAGACGCGTTTTTGATTTGTTCGCAACGATTGTAATTTAGTATCAACGTGTTTGATGATTGCGTGATATCATAAATGGACGTTGTTTATTTGCGTTTTTGAGTGTTTGACCACACAATCCGCATCCGCGGATGTGTGCCCCCAAATATCCGCATCCGCGGTTGTTAAAATAATCGCATCGGGCGGCATCCCTGATATAGAGATGCAAAACTTTGGGAATGGCTTTTTTGGATAAATGTCCATTTTAAATATCTATAAATTCGTAAAGTTTTATTTACATTACGTGCATCAATTACACAAAAACTGGAATTTTAAACCGAGTAAGTCGTTTAAAAATGTATTGTTTGAAAAAGCCCAGTAAAAAAAAAACCTTTATTATTTTTACAACCCAAAAAATTTGCTCAAACAAATGTTAGCCATATGCTTCTTTTGGGCACAATTTATGTCTCAAATTTAAATTGCCTTAAAGGTTAAACATAATAAGATGAAAAAAAATGTGAACTTATTTAAGAATAATAATAATAAATCTTTCTACCGAAAACCGAATAGTATACCAATTGTAATATATATTATAACATTTCAAATATTATTCTTAATATCTGGTGTTACCTACTAGCTACCTACTCTACATCAAGGAAGACCTCAGTTAGGTACGACGACGAGCGAAGCGAGGAGGAGTGTTAGGTAGAACTGCGACCATTTTTTAGTGTAGTTAAACCCAGTAAATGAGTACAGTGAGTTTCATCCATAATGGCACATAAATAAAAAACGGCATACTCAAATGTGATGAAGGTCGTTCGTATCAACGATTCTGATTATAAAGGAAAAAAATATGGAATTCTGAAGAAAGTTCACGTGCCGTTTTTCTGGAGAATTTACCGGTTGACCTTACTTCTAAACGATTGCACCCAACTTAAAACTTATTTGTATTAAAATTATCCAAAGGTCCTATTGTTTAACTTTGGGGAAATACGGTGACGCCTTTGAACATTTAATACCTCTATATTCAGAGCGACACGTTTTTATCTAGTTTATTTATGCTTGTTTATAACAATTTTTAGGGGTCCGTACCTCAAAAGGAAAAAAGGTGTCGTCGTCCGTCTGTCTGTCGAGACCCTTTTCCCTCAGAACGCGTGGAGGTAGGTATCAAGCTTAAATTAGGTAATATCAAATACCTACTCAGGTCTGCAATTCCTTGGAGCTGTGAATACAAATTTCTAAGAACGGAATCAAAAGTTCCGCCGTTTATGCCGCATATTTTGATAAGTTATATCAATGAAAACATAGGTTTTGGGTTTGGGTGAAAAATCTATAGAGGAGGGAGCCTCAAGTTACACGAGATAAGTCCAAATAAGTAAGGTAAATTAAGTTTCATTCATTAGCTACAAATCGTACGAGTACAGTCAAGAATTTTAATTGTTGAGCCATTTAGAGCTCACTTTATACTGGACACTTCATACCCTAACTATTAACCTTTTCAACGCCAAGAGCCACTAAAGTGGTCGAGTGCTGTCGTGCCCACCACGCCAACAACCCATAAAAAGGTCGGAATAAAGTTGTACTTTGATCATGAATAAAATCTATCTAATCATGTTTTGCACAGCACTACGAGATTCGTCATTTTTGATAAGGCAACAGCTCTTGGCGTGTGAATGATCACTTCATTCAAATATGAGAGCGTTGAAAAGGTTAAAGCCAAAATTAGCTGACGTCTAAATGGCTCAACTATTAAAATCCTTGACCGAACCCATTCACCTACGCTGCGGAACCCTCATGTGCGAGCTCGACTCACACATGGCCGGTTTTTTTATGTCACTGTTTTTTTTTGTCTGGTTTTTTGTTAGCTGCGGATACAGTTAAGATTTCATACTATCGGCCCGTGAATAAATGCAATGACCAATTATATCGCAATTTTCTTTGATACTAGTTACGACAGTGACAAAAAAGTATATCTACAGCGACCCTGATGGTAAGCAGAAATCGTAGCCTATGGATGCGTGCGACTATAAAAGAAACACAAGCGCGTTGCCAACCCTTAATTGATTTGAGGATTCCTTGTTCCTACTCACCAACAGGAATCACATACCTACAGAGCAAGTGATGGAGTTTTTGAGGCTGCTGCTTTGCCAGTGGAAAACCTTCATAAGAGGCGTTTCGTTGTAATTACCGATACGGGTAAAAATGTACTAAATATGTAACTTCACGTATCCAATATGCTTAGTGTTTCTAGAATAGTGACCTTGCCTACGAAGCTGGAGACCTCGGTTTCGAGTCGCAGTTAAGCCATTTATTACCTACGCATAGACCGCATAGTACACGCATTGCTTAGTTTGGGATGAGGGCAATTTGTGTAAAAATATTTTTTTGTATAGGTACTTGCTGATTTTCCCCCGGGGGCCTATGTCCATCCCTAGCTAAAGCTATCTACGTGCCATTTTATTAAGCATCACAATTGGTTCAGTAGTTTAACCGTTTAAAGGCAACATGCAGACAGGCAGTCTTACTCTCGCATATATATATTTTGGGCACCATGTCACGTCATAATAGTTATAACTGAAGAGGATACTATTATACTAATAATAATCAGCGTTCACAAGCAAGTCAAGGCTATAGCGTCCCACTAATTACAATACAGTAATGACATTATGAATAAGAAGTTAACGGTTGCATAATTTATTCATTTAATCATACAACGTAATAGTACACAATATGTGACCGACGTTTGTTAAATGTGGAAAGAATGTACCTAAGTGTCCTAAGTAGGTACCTACCTAAACAATCGGTTAAAATAACACAACCCCCTTTCTTGCCCTGGGCGTTAGCAATATTCGACTGTTGGCATGGTTGCAGTGTATTGCGGGCACAGACCACTTAAGGCGATGGGCGAACAACACATCACTTTATTATCACATTTGCACTCCTGTATTCCCGAAGTTAGAAAAAACTTGTGTTAGGAGGAATCCGCTCTTTCGTACAATAATGATACTTAGCTAAAAATAAACAATGTATTAAAAAGATAATACTTAAATTAGAGTAACTAAGTAGTTATATAATACTAGCTTCTGCCCGCGACTCCGTCCGCATGGAAATCGTTTATATCGCAGCTCCATACAAACTTCAACCCCCCATTTTATCCCCTTAGGGGGTGATTTCCAGGATGAAAACTATCCTATGTCCTTCCCCGGGATTCAAACTATCTCCATACCAAATTTCATCGCAATCGGTTCAGCGGTTTAAGCGTGAAGAGGTAACAGACAGACAGACAGACACACTTTCGCATTTATAATATTAGTATGGATATAATATATAATAGTATAGTATAGTATGGATATGTTTAACTATCAGTGCCGCTCGCTACAGGTGTACGTCTAGCACAAATTGCCGACAAGTCGCTTCCCGCGCGACTGAGCGTCTCTTATCTCACTCGCACTGTGCAATTTAGAATAAGATGGGTAGATCTTTCTCGACTCGCGTCGCGGCGCGGGGTCAGTTGTGCTAGCCCCGGTGGAGCAAATCATTGCACCTTTACCTAAATATAAATTTGCTACAAGCGACACTAAAACATTAATTTCAAGTACTCTGTCTTACCCTTTCGGGGATACAAAGTGTAAGTAAATAAACCGACTTCCTTAACAATAACCCCAGGAGCACACACGTCATTAACACGTCAAATCAACATCGTTGGTAAATAATACCGTAGGTAAGTACTTCCCAGGTCAAAAAGGGGAGGTTTTACAAAGTCAGGGGAGGCTGACTCCGTGATTTTGTCGCGTACAGTACATAGTACTGCCGGCTCTAGCCGGTACGTTAGCGCTGCTACGACACGCACGCTTTCTATCGCAGCGCGTTGCATGCGATAGAAAGGGATGGCCACGTTTAAGGCTGTGGTGTTCGTTAAAATCGGAATGTATATGTATAGGAATAGTTTTACAAGTTTCTATGGACTGATAGCTGCGGCCGGCGTCATATTTAACGTAGATCGGTCTGTACGAGGTCGGTTTGATAAGTCAGTGACTTAAAGTAAAAAAAAAACTTTTTCACATTTTTCAATTTTATTTCTCTACATAATCTCCTTTCAACTCATTGCATTTCATCCAACGATGTTCCAGCTTTTGCAACCCCTCCAAAAAATATTTTTTGGCAAACCCTGAAAAATATGCTTTAGTTTCAGCTATGACTTCCTCATTTGATGAAAATCTTTTCCCACCGAGCGATTTCTTCATGTTTGGGAATAGAAAAAAATCACAAGGGGCCAAATCCGGAGAATAAGGCGGATGGGGCAGTATTTCGTAACGTAATTCTACTAATTTGGCTGTTGCGACTGCTGACGAGTGTGCAGGGGCATTGTCGTGGTGAAAAAGGATTTTCTTCTTTGCCAGATGTGGCCGTTTTTTCACAACTTCCGCGTTAAAATTTTCCAAAAAAGTAGCATTATAAGGGCCATTTATTGTTTTACCTTTCTCTAAATAATCGATACAAATAACCCCTTGGCTGTCCCAAAAAACAGTGGACATTACCTTTCCTGCCGAATTAACGGTTTTCGCTTTCTTTGGGGCCCGTTCGTAAGCAGAAGTCCACTGTGTTGACTGATTTTTCGTCTCTGGCGTATAATGGTGGATCCACGTTTCATCTACCGTCACAAATCGACGTAAAAATTCACTAGGATTACTCTTGAATTTGGCTAAGCATTGCTCGGAAGTTGTTGCACGATGTCGTTTTTGATCGGCTGTCAGCAAACGCGGCATCCATCTTGCGAAAAGTTTTTTCATACTCAAAATGTTATGCAAGATATGAAAAACTCGTTCACATGAAATGTGAACAGTCTCAGCTATCTCACGTATCTTCACTCGACGGTCATCCAAAACAATATCTTGAACTTTATTCACAACATCCTCAGTGGTCACTTCAATCGGCCTTCCAGACCGTTCTGCGTCATTGGTAGTGGTCCGTCCAGAACGAAATTCTGTAAACCACTTGTGTACCATTCCATGAGATGGAGCAGATTCCCTATAATTTGTTTTTAAACAGTCTTCAGTCGCGTTGATAGTTTTTTCACGTAAAAAGTAATGTTTAATTAACACACGAAAGTCGCTTTTCTCCATTTTCCAACAATTTTCCGATCTCATCTGACATATGACTATAACTTTTTTATTTTCCCACCTTTTAGAAAAAAAATAAGACTGCCAGCTACGAAGGAGTCCAGAATTATAATGAAAAAGTTTATATGTTAAAATATTTTTTTTTTTACTTAAAGACACTGACTTATCAAACCGCCCTCGTAATTGTATGTTGGTATGTACAACCAGCACTTATTCTGTGACAAAGTGGTGGTCAAAGAGTCGCGCCACGCACACGATGGTTTCCGATTCCGTACAAAAGAAAGCATGTTCAGAAAACCATGCCACAAAATGACGGAAGCGTGCATATGAAGAGGCGTTACATGGACAGTCAGTAGTAGTCGGCACATAAGTTTGTGCCTGTGATGTTAGCTAAATTAGCGTCGCAGGGGAGGCCTTTAGGCTAAAGTGAATTTCACATTACCGAAAAGGCAAAATTAAGGGCACAAATTTAAATGAGATTCTGACTGAAGAAACAATTATGAACGGATCATCTTACCTTGTGCCTCCAAACAGGTACATTTTATCTTTAAGAATGATGCAGGCTTGCCGCCTTCTCTTGCACGGTACTTGGCCATTCGTGTGGACCAGTTCCCAGTAGTTATTCTTAATTGAATATCTGAAGAGATCATTGAAATGAACGTTTGTGTTGCCATTGTATCCTCCGAAGATGTACATGTAGTCATCATGTATCCCTGAAATGACATATTAACGCCTTACTTACTTACAGACGCCTTAACAAAACTGACATGATATTAGAAATAGAGAAGTGTCAGATATGTATGCGTACAGTATGATTACTGTTAGTTAATGCGGCTTCTAAACGGGCAACATTTTTACGGCAATGTGTGGCCGGCAAGTATGGGCATCTTGCTCTAGCGTACAAAGTGAGCGTAAGACAGCAATAGTTGCCGGCCAGAAATTGCAGGATAATGTGGCCCGTTTAGAAGGCCCATAAGAGCAATGCCTAGCTGAGCAACTTTTCAAATCTCGAATTTTTGACGTAATGTTTCTGTCGCGCTGCTGTGGGCGGGAGGACCAATTCGTGCGATAAGGACAACTGCAGCTCGGACTAAAAATCCCACGCAAAAAACTCAAAAATCGAGGTTTCGCTCTCGACTGTTTCCTCCGCCAAAACGCAACCAATCATTATAAAATTTTGGGAACTGCAAGAAGAAGAAATAATCTACGCCGCTATGTTTTGATTTTTTTGATATTTGTTGTCATATTTGTATACTGCGCCTTTTTTGGCAGCCAATTCAATTAAGCCGTTTTTGCGATTTTCAAGGCACTGTAAGTTTCTTTAAAATAAAAATATCCAAAAAAGCAAAACATCGCGGCATAGATATTGATGATATTGATCTTATTTGACAAATTCATTGCTCTATGTTCAAAAACCAGAGAGGAAACAGTCGAGAGCGTTTGTATGGGAAAATCGCAGGTAGGCATTCCTCTTAACCACTGACAGATAGTTTGCCTTCATTTAATTTTCAACTTTAATGTCATACAAATAAAGCAATTTTCAGAATACTGTTACCCACGTCTACTGATTTAGAAATAACTACTTAATTTCTATGAGGTTAAAGTTGAAAATTAAATGAAGGCAAACTATCTGTCAGTGGTAAACCCCAAATAATTCTACTGTACGTTGTTAGATTAAAAATATGAATGAGAAAATTTAAAATTGTATGCTGTATTGATATAGATCATTCATTCCACGATGTAGCGCCCCACTTCTACCTACGCCATGAATAATATACACTAAGTAATAGACTAAGTATAGTATGTACTATTATATAAATTAAATCACCCTGAACACGACAAACATAGCTAAAGTACCATACCACCTCGACCGGTAAGAAATTTGATTAAAAAAAAATAACAATCATATGGGTTCATCTGTTTGGGAGCTGCAATGCCTCAGACAGACTTTTCATTCATTTTTCATTCACAATCTCTTATGGCAAGGTTATTTATCAAAATCATGTTATTTAATTAAATATTTTAGAAGTTATACTCACAAGCTGAATGACTGCGCCTGCCTTCTGGCCATGTTTTGCTAGGATTCAATGCTACCCATATCTCTTTTTTTGTATCTAAACAGTACATTTGTGAACAATATATTTCCTCCTGTGAATTATATGGGCTATTTAAATCCCCTCTCCCACCAAATACATACATTACGTCTCCATACGCCACTGCTGTATGGAAATCCCTATATGATGGTGGGGTACCTTTTGCATCAACAAAATGCCATTCAAAGGTGTCCAGGTTTAAGTAATGGACTTCTTGTGAATACTGATGGGAAAGATATTCAAAACCTCCAAATATATACATCCTATTCTTTATAATGCAGGCTGAGTGGCCATCTTTAGCATATGGAACCATCCCGGAGACATTTGGTGTGGTCCATTCCAGTTTCCTTGTATTGAACACAGTAAGGATGTCGCAAGCCACTTCGTTATTTCTGCCACCCCACATGAAAACCTACAGCAACAAGGACAGTTGTCAAATTTAAACTTTCGTGAGACATGTCTACAAATACTGCTAATTATACCACAGTTAAACTCATGTATTAAACGTCACAATGTCTCCTGATGTGACATTTAATGAAGTTTTTACTATTTATTGTGAATGATATTCTCACATAGTGAGTAAGGCTTAGAGTATTTTAATCCATCAGATCATGTTATTAATATATTTCTGAGCACCTTCTTCACTCTGCTATATCTAATGACTACTCAACAGTAAGCAAGTTGCTACATAACATAATTCACAAAATAATAATCTATTGTTATTTATATTGTGTCTGGAATAGTGTCCATCAAAGTGTTAATAATATAACTCCGCTAATTTTATTAATTTGTTGTTCACAAAATACACATTTATGTTTGGAAGTAACAAATCACACAATAACTGATTCCATCAAATAAGTAGTAAATAAATGAAATAAAATAGGTATGAAAGGCCAAAAACCCACAGTGGCTATATTTATATCTTTCAATTGAGAGGAATAATATGCGTATATATATACATAAAAAAATACCACGTACCTTTCCTTTGTAAGCCACCGTTGTGTGTCCATATCTCTGAAAAGGTATGTCATCTGTTTTCTTGTAGTTCACCGCTGACCATCGGAGAGTGTCCGTGTTCAAGACATGAACAGGGATTGGATCAGCGTCCTTGTATTCCTCGGTAGAACAATAGCCACCGAAGGAAAGTATTGTGTCACTTATACACACGGCGGCATGATTAACGCGCCGCGGTCCGCCTTCGATATGAGCAGTCCATTTCATGTTAACTACCAATAGTGACTACCGAGTGAGTGAGTTGTTCGTTTACTATTGATTTACTTCGTTTACTATGAATTTTATGCAAATTTATCTACAGTCGTACCTATCTGCCGTCGACCTGACAGTGACAATGACTTGACATTGACACTTGACAGTTAGGTTATTTGCTATTTGTGAAATTCTTTGTGCGGATTTTCTTTGCGTGTTTTTGTGAACCTCGACTACTTTGTGAAACTCACTACCCGGGGCGTTATCGCGAAACGAAGACGAAGTTCGTCTGTCGCTCCATTTTTTTTAATTCGTCCATTCGGATAGGTTAAGACTGTCGCTCCAATATGCAAACGCGATATCTCCATCTCTATCGCACTCACACTACTCGAGTGACAGCGGCGCTACCACGAACTTCGAAAGTCGAAGTTCGGGTGGTTCCATCTCTATCGCACTCCCTTACTCAAGTGACAGGGATGCATGTATTACGAACTTCAACTTTCGAAGTTCGTGGTAGCGCCGCAGGGATGCATGTATAACTTCGAGCTTCGATCTTCCACAGAGGCGCTACCACGAAACGAAAACGAATTTCATAGTGAAGGGACTGTATCTAAATACATTATTCTGTACGTACCTATCTTAAGCCCAGGGGCATTTCACACAGTACTAAGAGATCTATACATTAAAACTTGCATGTTTTAGTTTGAACGTAGCTCGACAGGTGGAGCTATATCTAAAATTTGAATTAGTATTATTAACATGAGATCTGATTTTAAATTCTTATTTTATTTATAAATAAATACATAAGTAATAAAAACACAATAATGGGGTATCCACATTATGTGATTTTACCCCAATTTGTCAGTACAACATGTCGAAGTCAGAATTGGGTGTAGCGTACAGACGTAATGGGATTAGTCAGCCCCAATTCATCAGAATCTGACTAATTGCTATCGTGTGGATGCATGTTGCGCTGCAATCCAACCGTCAAACGAGTTTTCCTGACTAATTGCATGAAAATCACTATTTGGACCATGGAATTCGCATGATCGTCGTCGGACAACTCGTTTGACGGTTGGATCAGCAGCGCAACATGCACAAGATAGCAATTAGTCAGATTCTGATGAATTGGGGCTGACAAATCATGCTATGTGGATACCCCATAAGACGTTATTGGCAAATATCATGAATTATGATAGTAATTTTGCATTACTGGCAACATTAGGGCATAAAGCACAGAGGGGCTACCGCGAAACGAAAACCAATCGTGTATCTCCCTCTCTGTCACTCGAACTAGCAAGTGCGACAGAAACGGAGATACACGAACGAAGTAGATTTGTTTTCCGTTCCAGTCCACTAACTTTTTTAAAGTTCCTAAATTGCATCTATTTTAAACATTCTCTTTGTTCCCAAATTTAAATGTATTTTAAGATGTAGCCCCATTTGGAAATTCCCTCATATTATTGAACCTCTCAACGCCGTCCTTAAAACCACCCTCACATCCATCCTGTACGTCCATTTGGACAGTCGCGCCTTGACCCAGGCTTCTCTGCCAATCCGGCACGGCGGCCTCTGGGAATCTGGCAGGTTGTCAGTGTAGCGCTCCCAGCGTTCTTGGCCTCGTTCCACATCACGCAGGAACTCGCCAGCAAAATTTTTAGCTCAGCTGGCAACAATGCCACTATTGCCTCTTCGAGCGAGGCCATAAGCGCGTGGGAGCAGGCCTGCCCAGAGGATTCGCTTCCGGTTTCCCCGTAATCTCAAAAGCAGTGGGCGAGCCCCTCTGTCAATCTACTCTTAAAGACCTCATCACCTCCACCCAAAGCACAGAAGAGCGTGCTGGTCTCCTTGCTATAGCGGAGCGGGAGGCGGGGCTCTGGCTTCACACTTTGCCGTCTCCAAACCTTGGCACTTACCTCGACAAACCAACTTTAACTTTGGCAACCTGTCTGCGACTTGGCTCCAAAACTAATGAGCTGCACCGCTGCCGCTGTGGCGCCAACATCGACTCCCTAGGTCACCACGGCTTGTCCTGCCAGAAGAGTGTTGGCCGCATCTCCCGCCACGCCTCTTTGAATGTCGTCATCCGTAGGGCTCTTGCCTCCGTTAGCGTGCCGGCTATTTTAGAGCCGAACGGTATCGCACGTGACGATGGCAAGCGCCCTGACGGCATGACGCTCATTCCATGGAGGCAGGGGAGGACTCTTGTGTGGGACGCTACCTGCTGCGTTGATACGCTAGCCCCGTCCCATTTCCAAGCGACCTCCTCTAAAGCCGGAGCTGCGGCCACCACGGCAGAGCCACACAAGCGGCGCAAATATAATATGCTGTCCTCGGCGAGGGCTACATGTTTGGGCCGTTTGGAGTGGAAACTCTGGGGCCGTGGGGACCGGGCGCGAAAGCCCTATAAGGAACTTTTGGAGCGGCTCATCCAAACATCCGGCGACCAGAGGGCTGGCAGCTATTTTGGCCAAAGCATTAGCCTAGCAATCCAAAGAGGCAACGCTGCCAGCCTTCTGGGCACTATAGCCAATGACGGGGACCTGGGGGGAGTAAATACTTTTTATAAGTTTAGTTTATAATATAGGTTTAGTTTAGTTATATCCTACTATATATATATAATATTATAAATGCGTAAGTTTGTATGTTTGGATGTTTAGATGTTTGGATGTTTGTTACTCAATCACGCTAAAACGACTCAACCGATTTGGATGAAAAATTTCACGAAGATAGTTTATAGCCTAGATTAAAATATAGGATAGTTTTAATCCCGGGTTCACGCAGACGAAGACTCGGGCGGAAGCTAGTTTCGTTATAAATATTTTTATGTTACTTAAGTTTATACCTTAGTGTTTTTATGTTTTAATCTATGAAAACATTGTATACGTTTTTAGCATTCAAGGCTTATTACACAACCCGTTAAGTGTATGAAAACAATCGTAAATGTTCTAGTACTCCGTTAAAAAATTACCAAGGAATATAATTAATGTTTTTTTTTAAACAACTGCCCTAGTAACAAGTGCCAATATTGTGTGCCTTATCTAACAACATAATACAATTCGGTGCAGAGGAACGCAGTGCTTTTGTTTTCATTT
Source organism: Epinotia ramella (assembly GCA_947578815.1). Taxonomy (NCBI): domain Eukaryota; kingdom Metazoa; phylum Arthropoda; class Insecta; order Lepidoptera; family Tortricidae; genus Epinotia; species Epinotia ramella. The sequence goes on from OX388201.1 coordinate 29,512,120, forward strand.
CATTCGAATGGCGGAGTGTGAGATCAGAAATATTCTACTTACGCTAATCGTAATCGGAAATATTATGATCTCGCACTTTTTAATATTTTGTATATACCTAATCAGTAACATAATGTCAATCCGAATCCCATCGTACCCATTGGATTTTAAGGCCCTGTTTCCGCCAGAGATGTGCGATGCTGTATTTTTCCATTATGCTTATCATACTGCTCTTTAATAGCTAAGTATATTGATCAATCCTATGAAAACACAGCTTCGCATATCTCCGGTGGAAAAATAGCCTACAAGCACTGAACGTACAATGCTATGCATAAACTTAAGTGACATGATAGTACATTGTTTAACGAGGGCGGAAGTGGAATATTGCGAACAAGAGTCTATCAGAAGGCTTTTGATGACTCGAGTTTGCAATATTCTTACGCTCGTGTTATACACAATGTTTATCATCACATTTGCGAGGAAACAAATACATTTTAGATGAAATGAATACAAATCGTAATAAACACTGCATCATGTCAGTCGTCCATTTTGTTGAATTTGACTTGAGGCGCGTATGGCAAAGACCCTTCGGTATACAGCCATGATTTGAAAACGCTTAAAAACATTTTACATAGACACTAAATAACTACATATTAAATGTAAATAATTCAGTTAAACATGTTTAAGTAGTTTTTTAAGTTTAAATTTATTTATAAATACGTTTTGAGACATCGTATTTGATATAAAACCTCTTTGCTTTGTAACTGCCGCATGAGTGACAGATACAATTTAAGAAAAAAACCATTACGCCCGTGGGCGTAACACAGGCTATTACAGCTCTGTATGTCTGCGCATTATGACGCCCTTTTCGAGCAAGTGTAATGAAAAAATATTTCGGTCGGTGTGGATACGTTCCAGAAGCACGGCGTCTTGCTAAATTCTATTCCTATCTCGCTCTATCTTATAACTTCTTATCGTTCGTGCCGCCCGCGGAGCTCGACCGGTTGGCGTCAGCTATAGGCGACGCACTGCACGCGCGCTGGCAGGCTGGTTGGCGCTGCCGCTGCGTCAGCGCGCGTTTTTTAGGGTTCCGTAGTCAACAAGGAGTCGCTTATAGTTTTGTTTATTATACCTACTTTTGATGAGTGTTTTCTCTTGCCTGAAGTTCTGTAATCTTGATTTTTGTGCTTATCATTTGCGTCGTGTTAATAAACTGCAAGTGCCTAACCAGAACATAATTGTGTGTGTGTATTTTCACCGCCGGCGGCCCGACGCCTACAAATTTTATGTAAGTAATATATTAATTTGGCTGCACTTACTTCATAATATACAACGTGTCCCAAGACAAGGTGCACAAACACAAAGAAAAAACAAGCTTGTTTTTCTTCGATTTTTTGAAGTGAAAACTTCTTTAGCGGCGCTGAGCACTTTTTGGGATGGGGAAAAATTGTGAAACACGTGACAGATTTTTGTGACGTCAGATGTGAAGGAGGTCACAAACTTTTATATTTTGTTGCTAGCCGATTCGACTTCATTCAAAACTGAACGCTATTCGTAAGAATATAAAGCCGTTAAACACTTTTTGCAATAGCATATTCTGCAAATGAATTTGTAATTTTGTCCACGCGTCCTTCACCGTTTTGCTGAGCAAATTGGAATAGTTCGAATTTGGACGTTATTTCTAAGAAGATAAAGCTTTGAAAAATATTTGGCAATGCCAAAAACAAATTGGTTGGCGGCGGCGATGTTGGGGAACGGCGCGGGGCGAGCGGCGGGGCATCGGCGCCGGCCCGGTGCGGTGCGATGCCGTAGTGGCGATGCGGCGCTTACCCGTTCGGCCGACACACAATAATTCGAAATGTCAAAATATTCAAGTTTTCACTTCTGCCGGCACTCCCGGAGTGCAACCCGGTCTTTTTTAAAAAAATGCAAGTATCTAATTTTTTTTTTTTTTACTGAGTGTCTTAATAACTAATGAAACCTAACAGAACAAAGCGAGTATTTCGCGTATTGTGAGGTCTATTTATTCTAAGCAAACGCATATTCTTTGTTACTTATATTTATTTCCGCGTTGTCTGTCCGCGTATTCCCCGTGCCTGCCGGCCGACGACGCCTAATGTATTTTTTCATCAGCTACATTGTAAATAGGCGTGATCTTTCAACGCCAGGCGGCGTCAGGCGTAGGGTTCCAATAATTTGTTATTATTTCTCTCACGCTTCGAGTTTTCCAACAAATTGTATTGTAACTGACAATATGACTGATTATTGTTCGATTCCATACAAACGTTCTGCGTTGGAAACCGGACGTTTTCGGATGATAAGGGAAAGGGAACATCTTTTTACATAAAATTTAGGTGTATTACTAGCGTGTACTGAAAATGCCACTTTATATCCCAGAATAATGTTAGCCACCTTCGGTACAACTTGTTTAGGTATTCAGATAATGTCATGAATTTCCTGGCATGAGCGAAAAAACAAAAATATGCTTTGCCACCACGATTCTAGTTCTGAAGGCCTAATCTAACCTATTGCAATGCAGAAAATAAAGTTTAACCCTTGGCATGCCTGGTAGGGTCTGACAGACCCGGGCTGTTAAAAATCCGTCGTTATTTTTTGAAATTTTAAATTTACCGCGTCGCGCTTCTGAGTAGCTTCGCGTCATGAACTACCCGACGTTTTGACGCTGCTCCCGCAGTCGGCCGCGAGCACCCTTTCGATTTGGACGAGCGTAAAGTGCTCGCGGGCCTGAGAAACCCGACCAGGCATACGGCGTAACATTTTATCGCTAAGTACATTTACGTTATTTTTCGTATATATTTTATATACATACGAGTATATATTTTATAGATAGTCACAATGATATATCAGTGCCTTAAATAAACCTAAGACTGACGTTGATCTTAGGTATAAGTTTAATTTTTATGTTTTTTGACATGAGAGTCTATTTTTGTTGATGGAAATATCAAATGTTTTTATTTATGTAATAAGTTCTTATGGAGTTTCTTGGATTAAGACTTGTATTTATTTCTAGTAAAAAAAATGTACAAAATAACCAAAAACACACAAACCAACAAGTTAAAAAAACAATTCATATGTAAATTTTTTTTTTACATTTACGGGTTTGTCAGACCCACCAGGCATACAGTGTGACTTTCGTTCACCAGGCATGCCAAGGGTTAAAAAAACCGATATTCGTTTCGTGGCCAGGGGTGGTGGGATGTGGGATTACTTTAGGGGTAAATGTGTTCTTTGATCATTTAGAATGTCGTATATTATAAAACCAGTAATATTTGAAATTAATTAGGTAGATCTAATCAAGTAAACAACAGCAAGATAGTATATTATTATTCACACTGCCATAAGTGAAACAAATATTCAATACTTACGTAATTTAGGAGAAAAACCATTTTGGACAAAGTAACCACACTCGAAACCGGATGAAATTGCCTCTACATTCAAACTTACACTCCACAATCTTCCAAACTTCACAATATTAGTAAGTTCAGATTATTTTTATCAGAATCACCCGGTTTGGCTCAACATTTTGCGTGTAATATACGCGCCCTAGTGACACGTCCTGACGTATAGAAAGCGTATTGGCGATGACGTCCTCCTCAATAAATCATATGGTTCGGCAATCGTCCGACCCGTCTGCCCCGCGACTTTCCTCCTTTTTTGTCTGACTTCTAAACCGTTAACGTGTGTGATAGAAGGGTGGCAACATGTGTTAGGTTTTCATACATTACATCTTGATAAATGATACGGTTTTATCTAAATATTTTTTACAACTTTTTACTAAAGGTTCCGATTACCGACGTCGTCTTTAGTTAGGATACGATATAGACATCTGATGCCGTCATCGCGAAGCTGCAAGTTTGTTACAATTTTACAGGTCTCTAAATTGGCAACTCTGGGCATGGCCATTTGCCAGTCGTTATTCGTCAAGCAATTGTCTTCTCATTCATTTTCATTTCATTTTATATTCAAATATCGGAAGATCCTACCAGGGACGTCGCGGATGCGGATATTTGGGGGCACACTTCCGCGGATGCAGATTTTGGGATCAAACAATAAAAAACATAAATAAACAACGTCCATTTTATGATATCTCGCAATCATCAAAAGTTACATTGCAATCTTAGCGAAATCAAAAACGCTCTTGGTCATGGAAACGAAATTAAGTTATTTTTGACCAATGGCGAAAATATCTAAAACGCGCACGGGCTCATTTCTTATCGTGAATTGCACTACACCCGCATCCGCAAAAACTCCACATCGATTTTTGCGGATGCGGATGCTGATTTTGAAATTTATGCGGAACTTCCGCGGTTGCGGATGTGGATGCGAATGTCTGCAACATCCCTGCTACCTAAGAGCACAGTAGGTAGGTACTTGGGTACCTATATCGAGGTAAAAATAAGCGAGCGAGCGAGAGCGATACAACATTACTTGCAAGGGTTACTTGCAAGTTTTTTATCACGCCATTGCCTTCATTTGCAACTTGCCGCCATCTTGCTTATAAACACTTATAACTTACAGTTTTGCCAACAAATTAGTAACAAATGTGAAAACTATGCGTTTAGCTATCGGTAAATATCTAATGATATGTACTCGTATGTATATAAGTTCCGAGAAATTCAGTGGTATCGGTCGAAATCGAAGAAGGAAGGTTTACGACCACTGCTTGTTTACCCGTTTGACAGATAATTCTAATCTTAAAAAAATATAGTATAATCATTGTATGAAAAATAACGTAAATTGCTGTTTTGGTCGAGAGGAAACCGGTCTAATCCCAATAAGGTCTAGTTTCCCCTCTGGGTTGGAAGGTCAGATGGCAGCTTTCGTAAAACTAGTGTTTTAGTCAAATCTTGGGGGTTAGGTGTCAAAGCGGACCCGGCTCCTTTCGGGGCTCAACCGGGAATAACGCTAGGGGGATGATGATGCTCTTTAGATCAAGAAGTAGGTTTATTTAATCGTATGGCATACATTATTTAGGCCTTTAAAGTTTGTCACTCTTTAGTACAACCCAGGTGACCCAGGGGACACGTGCAGGGTTGTGGTGGGTAGCTCCTGCGGACGCGAGTGACAGCTGTCCCCCCTTTGTCAAGTGAGTGGGCAACTCGACTGTTAGAAGTTCTTAAGCCGCCCGAAGGCCTCTAACTCGGCTTAACAACTACTGTCATAGACAGCAGCCGGGATCAACTGCTTAGCGTGCCTTCCGAAGCACGGAAGCGTTCATTCATATTAACCACTCAAACATCAGGCGGTCACCCATCCAAAGACTGACCGCTGCCATCTTAATCTCTCTCTCTCCAGTAAATCTTTCCTGACAAAGTGGCTTAGGCAGCTAGATTACCACGAAACTGAACTCCTACTAGTCGTGACAAAATAAGTATTGCTACTGTAGTAAAGTATAAATATATTATAGCCCCTACTACACGTATATATACGAGTATATACATATTTATATCCAAATTAACACACTCTTACACACACACATACAGCCCCACACACACGCACATACACACACACACAATGCAAACAAAATGCTAATATAAAACTGTAAAGGATATTAAAATAAGTAAAGTAGATTTAATTTAAGATACTGATGCTCTGTACAACCTAAATTTATTATAAGTACCTAACTGTGTAAAAACTTTGACACGAAACTGGGTCCTGTAACACAGGGTTTCCTAGCTCAGGACACAGGGTCGTGATAAGTATATTGTATTCTTTTTTTGTCTAATAAACTATTTTCATTTTCATTTTTCATCTTTGCTTAACCTGCGTTATCGTTTCCGACTCGCAGGCGCCGCTAGGCTATGAGCGCTTCATAAAAAGTAGGTACGACACGACATAAGAAATAGGTACATAGTAGCCATACTTATTTTTTTTTATAAATGTTGAATCCTTCTATTGATATATTTAAATTTGACCTTTAAATTTGCCCTTATACAATAAAAAGTGTTACAAAATACATATTTAGTGAAACTTTCTAGTCTCATATATTTTTATGCTTTTAGTTATATTATTGTCATAATTTGATGGTTTACTTGTAATATAGCAACACTACGTTATACATTTTTAACATGAGTAAAATTACCCAACCCAATTATTGACAGACTTGCAGAGGCCACGTAACGCTCCGTGTGCTACGCCGTAGCGCGTAGCGCGTAGCTGAGGCGCATTTCCGCTCTGTAGCGCAAAACGCACGTAGAGGCATGGCTCATATTGGCCATGAATGGGTTATGAGTCATAACCCATGACACTGTCAACACCAAAATGCCCTTGAGGATTCGGGATACGGCGCACACTGTCTATTTGTATCGGAGTAAATGAGAGCGAGTGTTACTGGGCGGCCAGGTTTAGAAGATAATAATAAATAAATAAGTATCGAAGGGAGGGGGGTCGAAGTTGCACCACGTCCGTAGGAATTACCCACTGCTACCCTAATACACGTGACCCCTGGGCGGCGCTAAAAGTGCAACAACCTGGCAACCATACTGTCTTTTCCAAGATCTCACGGTTCTAAATACACTGATTTGCCATACGCTAAATAAATAAGGGGAACAAATATAATGACCACCAGAAAATACTTTGATACCCTCAAGCTTTCTTACCAAAAAAATGTACTGAACACCAAAAAAAGAATTCTACCATTACAATGGTACTACCTGTTTTAGTAACGAATGCACAATTAAATTGTATTCAAAGATGAAATTTAGTAAATGATTACCAAATTTAGTAACTGAGCACCTAATCTTAGCGAACAAATTAATACAATATTTCTACCTAAATAACCCACTATGATTGCTATAAAATGTATTTAAAGACCAAATTTAGTAAATGATTACCAAATTTAGTAACTGAGCACCTAATCTTAGCGAAGAAATTATTACAATATGTCTACCTAAATAAGTCACTATGATTGCCATAAAATGTATGCATATTACCAAATAAAGTAGTACTTGCCGCTCAACTCCGTCGCCCCGCCCGCGCCGCGAATTTAGGGAATATGAAGAGGTATCAGGTTAGTAAACATTTTCTAGTAACTTAAATGATTCCTTCTTTATAGCGATCGAAAGGTAAAAATAGCTACCAAAACCCGAATCAGCGCACCCCACTTCCACGTGGTCTTGTCTGTCTTACCCCTAGAGTGTATATAAAAGCCCGCGGAGACAGAAGCTTGCGAAGGAGGTCCTGAGCTGAGCGGGGCGCACGTGAAACGAAGGGCCGACGAAGCAAGTTTCTGGCGGGAGCCCGGGCGGAGGGCGGGAGACTGAGTTAGTTTTGGGTTAGCAATGATTAGTTGGGAGACATTTTCTTTAATAGGATAGTAAGATGTTATAATTTGGTTATCAATTAACATAAAAATGGTGATTAAATCTTGGCCCTCATTAACTATTTTTGGGTTAGCAATGATTAGTTGGGACACATTTTCTTTAATAGGATAGTAAGATGTTATAATTTGGTTTTCATTTAACATAAAAATGGTGGTTAAATTTTGGCTCTCATTACTCTATTTTTGGGTTAACAATGATTAGTTTGGAGACAGTTTCTTTAATAGGATGGTAAGATGTTATAATTTGGGTAATTATTTCACATTAAAATGGTGGTAACATTTTGGTGATCATTTACTATTTATGTGTTAGCAATGATTAATTAGGAGACATTTTCTTTAAATAGGATAGTAAGATGTTATTATTTAGGTTATCATTTCACATTAAAATGGTGAAAAAAATTAGGTGCTCAGTTACTATTTTTGGTCGTCAAAAGTATTTTTTTTGTGTTCATATTTTACTATATCTGGTGGTCCGTTAAACATATGCCATAAATAAGTATTGAAATAAAAAAAAGTGTGGATTATTTGTGAAGTATGACTCGTCGTCGTCGTTAGCGGTTTAGGTATGAATATGTTGACTACGTGTTTTTAATTGCAGACCCATACGTCAAAAAAATAAAGACATGGAACCGTTTAATGATGATTTTAAGAACAATCTTTGCAGTTATTTTCTATAGAGCCGATTTCGTCCAATTATGTATCGAGTCCGCCCACGCCACGGTCTTTGAAATATGATGAGTATTAACATTTTTTTGACGTGCTACAACAAATAGTTTTTCTTAAAAACCTGCTTAAATAACATCAATTTCAACAAAATTAGGTCTTGTCAGCCTCTTAAAGCAACTTATGGTAGTCACGACGCTTGCAGTGCCGTTGCCGTTTTCGACGAGGACAAAGAAAACGTTATTGACACCCCTCGCGTTTACAAATTCAGACAAAACATAATAAAGCACCAGCCGCATTATCTTACCTACCCATTGAAATTACTTCACTTCGATAATCACACCCCCGTCCCCGAATGCAAGTACCGATAAACCAGTATTATTATTGCTACAAAAACGCATTTCACCCGCTCGATTATTTGAATAAGCAATAGATACGAAAAAGCTTATTTGGATACGTTACACGCACCACCCGTTAGCTCCACTGGCAACATCTATCATCGGAATCCTATAAAAAGTAAACCGGAACTAATCCTCGACCCCAAACCCTCCCCCAATCTGCATACGCCAAGAAAATAATTTCACGCCCTTACCGCATTGAGAAGGAATAATAACATCCCGCTATTTCTATACTGATACCTATATATCCTTCTATACTGATATTATAAAGAGGAATAGTCTGTGAGATTGTTACTTTGTAAGTTTGTATGTAATGGAACCGGAACTACTATATTCAATATTTCTTTCACCTGCGTGTGGAATGGACTCTCTGGATGGTTACCCATATCCATACTAATATTATAAATGCGAAAGTGTATGTGTTTGTTTGTTTGTTTGTAATATGTTTGTCCGTCTTTCACGGCAAAACGGAGCGACGAATTGACGTGATTTTTTAAGTGGAGATAGTTGAAGGGATGGAGAGTAACATAGGATAGTTTTTATCCCCGTAATCATCCCCATGAATTGGGGGGGAGGGGGGGGGGGGGGTAAAAGTTTGTATGGAGCTGCGGTATAAACGAGTTCCACGCGGACGGAGTCGCGGGCAGAAGCTAGTAGGCTATATATGTCATCACGTGGGTTTGCCTGCGTTCTTTGCACGTTCTTTGCTATGCGGGCGAAGCCGCGCTCTGGTGTTCCTTACATTAGAAATAAAAATCCTTTTCTCGTCAAAATTGTCATTTGTTTTTAAAGTGCCAATTCCACGTAACAAATCGTTTTTAGAATAATCTTGGTGGAATATAATAGGGGTTCTAGTGTACCTACTGTCGATTGGCAGTAGCATGGTTACAATATTTTGTAATAGGTACTAAACGACTTCGCGGTTAGTAACTGATGTGATGTATGACATTGAAACGTTCGGAGAGCTAAATTTAATACTCAAGTTCTCGTATCCAACCGTCACTCATCATTTAGCAATGTAAATTTGTAGTACCTACCTACTTACCTACCCAGGTATAAAAAAATTAATACAAATTAAATATTATTTATTCCTATTTAATTTCTTCCACGTGCATATCGAAACTTGCCAATTGGCATAACTTCACGCTACTTTTCGGCGTCAGTAAGCGATATCAAATAATATTAAGAAGTTTTTTGTATATATTTCCGATCATTTTAGGGTTCCAAAAAAAATTACGAATATGAGGAGGGGGGCAAAAAAGAAACAACTATTAGGTCAAGTGGTGGTTTTGAATATGAAAGGGCTTGAGTTGCACTTTTTGAAACAGTTTTTTTTTTCTACATTGGTAAAATTTCGATCTATGAAGAAAAATGTAAAAAAAATACCATCCGCCCTCTCTTATATCCAAAGTTATCCAAGCGAAAAATTTGAAATATTTAGGTACTTGTGATTAAGATTAACATAAATATTACTGGAAAAGTATTACTTTTTCTGTAACTAGCGTATTATTTGTATTATTTTCAAAAATCATTTCCTAGTTAAGTTTGCAATTTAAACAACTTTATAAGTATTTTTTGTTTTCAAATTCCTATAAGACTATAATAGAAGTACAGTCTTTCAAATAAAATAAAATAAATCGAGATCGGTTCACGTGATAAACAATAATCACTAAAACGCCAACATACATACTAAGCTGATTGCCCTTGCACGTTAGTACCAAATGGGACCATAAATGGCGCTGACCACATTCCTACTTCGCGCTGTTAAGATTTTTCTAGAATGAATGGGGTTGAGACGGGTATATTTAAATTTTCAATAGCAGGACAAAAAAAAATCGCGATTCAAATTGTCTTGGTAGTTCGGCCGTCTTGGTATAAAAGTTATTAGTTGTTTGAAATTGAATTATGTTGTGTTGGGTTAAGTTGTTGGTATAAGTAATTTAACTAATATTGGGACTAATTTTGTATGAAGCAGTTACGCTGCTAAAGAAATTATACATTTTTAAAAGGGTAGGTAAAGGAAAAATTGAAAAATTTAATGCTACGAGCCGGATCCGAACCGGCGACCACAGGCATTCATGGCCCGTCGCTACTAACCAACTGAGCTATCGGAACAATCCGGTTCGGGAACCAAATTCTTCAATCAGTTCCTTCCTACAACGCCTTAGGGAGGCGTGTAGCGACATCTACCAGAAGACTTAGGCTTCTTAACGGCACCAACGTCTCAAATTATATTGAGAAATCGTCAGTAACGATGCGCCACCCCATACTAAATTAATTTTGTATTAAGCAGTTACGCTGCTAACGAAATTATACATTTTTTAATAAAGGAAAAAATGAAAAATTTAATGCTCCGAGCCGGATTCGAACCGGCGACCACAGGCATTCATGGCCCGTCGCTACTAACTAACTGAGCTATCGGAACAATCCGGTTCGGGCACCAAATTCTTCAATCAGTTCCTTCCTACAACGCCTTAGGGAGGCGTGTAGCGACATCTACCAGAAGACTTAGGCTTCTTAACGGCACCAACGTCTCAAATTATATTGAGAAATCGTCAGTAACGATGCGCCACCCTATACTAAATTAATTTTGTATTAAGCAGTTACGCTGCTAACGAAATTATACCTACATTTTTAAATAAAGGAAAAATTTAAAAATTTAATGCTCCGAGCCGGATTCGAACCGGCGACCACAGGCATTCATGGCCCGTCGCTACTAACCAACTGAGAACGACAAAGAAAGATACGAGAACTTGAATACTAAATTTTGCTCTCCGAACGTTTCAATGTCATACAATACATCAGTTACTAACCGCGAAGTCGTTTAGTACCTATTACAAAATATTGTAACCATGCTACTGCCAATCGACAGTAGGTACACTAGAACCCCTATTATATTCCACCAAGATTATTCTAAAAACGATTTGTTACGTGGAATTGGCACTTTAAAAACAAATGACGATTTCTCAATATAATTTGAGACGTTGGTGCCGTTAAGAAGCCTAAGTCTTCTGGTAGATGTCGCTACACGCCTCCCTAAGGCGTTGTAGGAAGGAATTGAATTTGGTGCCCGAACCGGATTGTTCCGATAGCTCAGTTGGTTATTAGCGACGGGCCATGAATGCCTGTGGTCGCCGGTTCGAATCCGGCTCGGAGCATTACATTTTTCAATTTTTCCTCTATTTAAAAACTTATACTACTTAAATAGGTACTATTAACCTACTGATCAATCCTACAATATTTGTATATTTGTTTGTAAATTGGTTCTCGAAAACTGCACTAACGACTTCGAAAAAAGGGTTTTAATATTTTATAACTATTTATTTACATAGTCTGCAATCACATCAGTCAGATTGTCCGCAAGAATCTTGTATCGAAGAAAATCTTATACTGATATTGATATAAAACTTCTCCGACGGTAAAACGCTACACTACACACGCGTATTCTCGTACACCATCCATAAAAGAGGCACAGAGGTATATTGTGGCGGTCACATAAAGAGCAATGTGTCTCGTCGAGACGACGTTATTGATACACGGAAAAGATTTCACTTTGATAGTTGCGGTCGGTGCGTTTTGACGCCTCTCAGATAGTAGGGATGGGACCATGCTTGCCCAATATCGAGACAAAAACCATTTCAAGCTTATATGTGTCGCGAGAAGGCGAATAGAGACGACTTTTTGCTGTTAAGCCACTATTGTTCGCGTATTTACCATATATTAGAAACAATATATTCATCGTGATCTAATATAAATATATATATAAACGACTATATTGGTAAAGCTGGGACCGAAATATTAGAGGTAAGATCGTGTGCCATATATGTTGATTTTGTCTGTCAAATTATTATTTAATTAGGTATTTTATATGTAGTTTTCGTCCTGTGTTAATGAGAACCTAAGTACTACCAAGCCTATTAGACACCATTCGAGAGTCCGTCTCTCCGTCTGTCTGTCTGCCCAATTTATACGACCTTGAGAGTTTTTGAGCAATGCTAGACCGGAGTGAAGCTTGTACAAAACATTTGTCAACTGAAGCACCTTTATGAATAGTGTAACTATTTAGTATTATCTACTAGCTAACATTTCGTTCCATTCCTGTGACTCATATAATACCTACCTACGTCCTACCAACTCGCTAAAATCTCGTTTTAATAAATCATAATTGTTTCCTTTACATATACGCATACTTATTTTAGAACTTTTGAAGTCTTCATTGGCATATTTCTGATTCGAATGCGCTTTAGAAAATTACGATTTCTTGAAGAACGGTAACGTTTGTGTAAAGACTTTAAAGTAGGAATTTACCTTAGCATTTTTTTAACGATAACTATAATTATCGATAACAATGTTGGGCAGTAAGCACATCCCTAGTCGCATAGTGTACCCCACGCGGCGTCACATTTATTGATGGACTTTGGAAGTTTTCAATATTATAGCTACTTTACATATGATACGGATGGTTTTATTACGATTTCGCATTTGCCGCCTGATGCGCGAACCGATTTACTTTGAGGACGTAAAACGGGAATGTTATGAGATGAGTGACCTGTTTTGATGGAGTACTTAACTGTAGAGTTATATTTATACTGCTTTTTTGTCAACTAAGCCCTAAACTATACAAGTAGGTAATATACAAAAAGGTACTGATATTGATAAAAGTTGCCAATAAGTTATATACCTATACTTAGGAATCTTTTTCCAAATAAAATTTAAAAAATACATAATGTTAACTTTCAAATGTATCTTTACGTATGATTTAAGTAGGAATGAGTAGCACATTCAACTAAGGCTGAATTCGAGCAAACAAGAATTCAAATTCGGCCTAAATGTTGGAGCTGGTTGATTTTCAGTTGAGTCAGTTTCAGCTTTTTAGCGAGAGCTAAATCGTGTGTGGCAGTAACAAAAAAACCAAAATATCATATAGTACAGTTTCAGGACTGTGAGCTGTAAAAGAGAAACCATTCCACATCTAAAAGCAAGAAATCTTCATAGCAGTCAATGAAAACTTCAAAAGTGTTAGATAACGGGTTTATAGGCGTTATTTTTCCTACCAGATCGCTTCGTCGTCGCCCCACGAACAGTATGTCATTTTTATGTGACCACTTTTGGGAAATATATACCTTTCTATTGTCGTAAAGGTGCTCATATAGGGATAAGGGCCTTAATGTACGATTATAGGTGGAGCACTATTGTGGATGACCTTTGTTGAGTTATGGCCTTATCACAGGACGGCTCTATTGGCTGGCCCATTTATAATGTCATCATTACATTTTAACCTTTTTCTTTCATCTAAAAGGTTCTAGACGTTCAAGCGAACATGCCATGCCACTTTGTTACTTTGTTATTAGATTTTTGTCTTGAAATGCTTCGGATTTAATTAATTTTGTTGAAGATTGTAAAGAATGTGTCGTTGATTTAAAGAACCTCGTGAATTTGCATGGGCGAACCAAAAATAGGAAATATGAATTAGGTTCTTAATAATTAAATGAAACCTTTACAAAACTTTGGTTGTGGAATTATTATCATGAAGCTAAAATAAAACTTAATTGTCGATTACTCCAAATAGAAGTACAATGTTCAGTCAGCATCAAAAGTAACTGCGCAAACGAAGACGTCGAAAGTCTTTATTAAAAGGGAATAAAAGCTTTTGACGTCTTCGATTGCGCAGTTACTGTACAATAATGAATGACCTTCATCTTCAGTGCCATATCCGTTAATGCAAGAATAGCTCTATCTCGGTACCCACTATTTTCGCAAACAGAAAGCGGGTCATTACGTTTCTTGCAAGTCGCGACTTCCTTAAGAATATCCTTATCCAAAGAACACATAAAAAGCAGACATCGTTTTTCTTTTAAAAAACTCTCTCATTTGCCTATCAATAGTGGTTGAGGCAGATCTGACCGTAATAAATGTCATATTTTATGGCACTTAGGAAAAAATGCAAGGGAGCCATTTTACATTTTAGCCGGTGGTGACCGGGGATCGGTATGTGGAATTACGCGTTTCGAGTAGCCATTTCCTCGGGGTATTTTAAAATTTCCAGTAAGTAGACATTTTGGTTTGGGGTGTTTGACATTATCGAATGTGGATTCGTCACCCTGTCGTCTCCTGTTGCAGTTAAAAGTTAGACGTTGTGGGGCTGTTTTTGTTATTTATGTGTCGTTTATTTTATTGCTAAGGTCCTTATGGTTATTATTTATTATTGTTAGTTCTAGCTACGGATTATCAAAATGTAGAGCTACTTACGTTTATTTACGTGGTTGATTGAAGTACCTACTCTAGAAAATGAATACAGGTCACTGGTTCAATGGAAAATCTTATTGACAACTGGACATATTTTTAACCCCCGATGCAAAAAGAGAGGGGTGTTATAAGTTTAACGTGTCTGTCTGTGTATCTGTGCATCTGTCTGTGGTATCGTAGCTCCCAAGCGGATAAACCGATTTTCGTTTAGTTTTTTAGTGTCATAGATAATTTTATCCCGAGTGTTCTTAGCCATGTTTCATGAAAATCTGGTCAGCCGTTTTTGAGATATAGGACTTTGAAATGAAAATGTCGGGGATTATTCAACTTTTCTAAGTTGTTTTTTGCAGGTTGGTAACTACTCACTTTTACTTTAACTTGCATCATTTATGATGGATCTGGGATACATTAATTGGTAAATTACCCAGTTGATGTGACAACCACGTTATGACCGGTAATACCTACCACTACTGTTAAAAATCCCAAAGTGTTCCAAACCCACTATGCTATAAATTGTGCAAGTTATAGGTAGGCACGTAGTGTCATTGCTAGTTTCTAGGTATAGTGAAGATTCTTTTACTAGACCGGATTTTATCTTAAGACCCATCTATCCAACAAAACCACAATAGCCACGTACCACACACAAGGTATTGTGTGTAGTACTCGTGTATAGTATTCGTCGTAGTTTATGGTTTACCTATAGTATTTTTAGGGTTCCGTACCAAAAAGCTAAAAAAGAAACCCTTATGGTGCGACTCCGTCCGTCTGTCTGTCTGTCACAAAGTGAAATATCTCACGAACCACTTAATATAGCTATCAATTTTTTTTTTTTGCAAAATTACGAATATGAGGGGGCAAAGAACTATTCGGTCAAGTGGGGTATCATATGAAAGGGCTTGAGTTGTATTTTTCTACATTGGTAAAATTTCGATCTATGAAGAAAGTGTAAAAAAAATAGCATCCCCCCCTTATCTCCGAAGTTATCCAAGCGAAAAATTTGAAATTATTACTTATGATTAAAATAAACATAAATATTACTGGAAAAGTATAACTTTTTCTGTATTATTTATGTAAAAAAAATAATCGAGATCGGTTCACGTGATAAACAATAATCGCTAAAACACCAACATACATACTAAGCTGATTGCCCTTGCATATAAGTACCAAATGGGGCCGATAGATGGCGCTGACCCCATTTCTACTTCGCGCTGTTAAGATTTTTCTAGAATGAATGGGGTTGGGACAGGTATATTTCAATAGCAGGTCAAAAAAAATCGGGATCAATTGTTTTGGTAGGAAAAAAATCGAGAATTAATTGTTTTGGTAGGGTGGTGGTCTTGGTGTAAAAGTTATTCGTTGTTTGAAATTGAATTCTGTTGTGTTGGGTTAAAATAAGTAATTTAACAAATATTGGGTTACCTTTTTACTTTACCTTGAGTTAATTGATAGTTTGTACGGAACCCTCGGTGCGCGAGTCAGACTCGCACTTAACCGGTTTTTTAATGTGGGACCTCTTTTCCTTGGAAACACAGCGATTGTCTTACATTGTTAAGTGCTACTGTAAAGAAACGCAGTAAACATCGACACTTCTTCAACCAAAAATAGCGGCGCTACCACGAACTTCGAAAGTCGAAGTTCGTAATGCATGCATCCCTGTCACTAGAGTAAGGGAGTGCGATAGAGATGGAAATACCCGAACTTCGACTTTCGTGGTAGCGCCGCAATCTTTATGCTGTTATTGGTTGAAGAAGTGTTGATATTTACTGCGTTTCTTTACAGTAGCACTTAACAATGAAAGACAATCGCTGTGTTTACCACTTAACAATGAAAGACAATCGCATTGTTTACTATGCACAAAGAGAACTGAATTCGGTCTAGAAAAGAATCCGCACCATACCTAGGTAATTGTTTTGTTTTAACTACTCATCTTTCAATCTCGAGTGAAACATTTAAATTATGTAGTAGTTAGTTACTACTATTATGTCAGTACGTAAATTGTGTATTTAGTATAATACATTCTACAACGTGTTAATAAAATAACGCAAAACCTGAAAACCGTTTGTTCAGAATCGAGAGTAGAATGCGAAAAAAATAAAAAATAAATTTTTTGACGATATTTATTTTTTACATTTGTATGGAGCAGGTCGCCCCAGTCGGCCAACACTCCATAAAAATGTAAAAAATAAGTCTTGTAAATTTTTTTTTTTATTATTTTTTTCGCATTCTATGCTCGATTCTGAACAAACGGTTTTCAGGTTTTGCGTTATTTTATTAACACGTTGTATACAGTGTCGAGAAGTTTCTTAAACTACTGTGGACATAACTAATGACGTGATTAATTATTATTGTTATTACTGTTTACATTAACCATTTGACTTGTAACTATGGTGTTATCAACAAAGTATTGTATTGAATTCTTCTCGGCAAACGGTTTGATACTGAATGTCAACAAATCGAACGTTATGCTCTTTTCAAGTAGGTGCATCCCAACTGCGAATATGAAATATGTAGGTTTCTAGGTTTTACATTAGACCCCACACTAAACTGGAAACAGCATGTCGACTCGCTGTGTGGTAGGCTGAGTAGTGCAGTGTTTGCACTGCGAAAACTGAAGCCGTTGATCTCTCGTCACGCGCTAAGGCAAGCGTATTTTTCTCACTTTCACTCGCTTATGACTTACGGCACATTATTATGGGGAAACTCAACTGATGCTGAGAGGGTGATGCGAATGCAAAAAAGAGCTCTGCGGACCGTGCTTGGGCTCAATCAGCGGCAGTCCTGCAAAGCGTTGTTTGCCGAACATCGAATAATGACCCACTATTCACAGTACATTTTCGAGATCATCATGTTCACGAGAAACCACCTGTCACAATTTAAGCGAGTGGAA
Source organism: Epinotia ramella (assembly GCA_947578815.1). Classification (NCBI taxonomy): domain Eukaryota; kingdom Metazoa; phylum Arthropoda; class Insecta; order Lepidoptera; family Tortricidae; genus Epinotia; species Epinotia ramella. The sequence continues at coordinate 29,529,635 of OX388201.1, forward strand.
GTGACGGGGAAGTACCTTCGTAGTACGGGAAGACTTCGAACAGTGCAACGGCGCACAGTGCTACACTATGAACACCTACCCGACGACTTAAAAAATGAATGTTCCGAGGAAACGTTTAACCCGTCGACCGCGCGTCATCTGTAGAACAATTCGTAAAGGGCTTATGACCCGACTAAAGAACCTTTTATTGGAGAAGTCGCTTTATTCTGTAATAGAATACATTGACATACCCAAATAAGACATTTATTTTCATTTTTTAAATGTAGTTATTTGGTGATACAATTAGATTTTTTATTTTTATTATATTTGACATATTAAATATATACTGACATGTTAATGGATAAGTACTACCGGTAGGTACTCATTATTATTATTATTTTTTAATTTTATTTGACTAAGGAACAAGGTTTTGGTTTTGTCCTTGTATTTCTATGTACGCCAATTATTGATAAGGTACCTCTCAGTACACTAATTGTTCATGATTTTTATATTATTTGTATTCAAGAAACTTTGAAATTTTGACATTTTTTATTTTTTATATTCTATTTGTTGATTTATATTTTTTTTTTTCTATTATTGTTGCGAAATTGTGCCTAACGATCATTATACAATAAGTAGTATTTACAGTGTTATATGGGAATTGTGTAATGAGATAAATAAAACTAAACTAAACTAAACGAATCTCCATAGGTACCTATATTTCAGCGTTACAAACGTGCAGTTTGATTTTTGGTAATCCGTATGGCATCCATTCCAAAATCTGTTAGTGGCGATCAATCAAGGATTATTCACCCTTGTTTACATAAACACGATATTGCAAAAATTCAAATGAAATCGAAGCCAGACGTGTCTATCGGGTGATCGGCCGCATTAAACACTGAGAGTTCTTAACCTATCGCGGATCCGTTACGGGCAAATCTTAAAATGTACGAAATCTTATGTTTCTTTGAATAATATTGAGAGCAGGCTCTTAAAATAGGTAATTTCAGTCTCGTGGTAAACATATGTAGGTACTAGGTATCAAGCTGACGTTCTGACTCAGCGGGGCTAGCACAACTGACGCCGCGCCGCGACGCGAGTTGAGAAAGATCTACCCGCCTCTTTCTAATTTGCACGGTGCGAGTGAGATAAGAGACGCTCAGTCGCGCGGGAAGCGACAGAACAGTAAGCTGTGCTAGACGTACCTACAGATCATAATGTTCTGAGCGTTCTCATAGACCGTAAGCCTACTCCCAATAGACCTACGTCTCATGACAACATGATAAAATACACGGCAGCCGGTCGAGAAAGTTGTGATTCATGTGAGACCAGTTGCAGTCTTGTCATTGTTTTGACGACCGCTTAAATTTAGCCTAGTTGGTAGTGACCCTGCCTACGAAGAAGTCCTGGGACCTGGAACTAGAGGTCCTGGGTTCGAATCCCGGTGAGGGTATTTATTTGTGTGATGAGCACGAATATTTGTTCCTGAGTCATGGATGTTTTCTATCTATTTAAGTATGTATTTATCTATATGAGTATGTTTATCGTCGTCTAGCACCCATAGTACAAGCTTTGCTTAGTTTGGGGCTAGGTCGATTTGTGTAAGATTGTCCACAAATATTTATTCATTTATTTATATCCAGACCCCGTATCATGGTCGGCTTTATTACACGATAAGTGACAAGATAGATCGTCCGTCACTGGCTGTCACCGTTCGATAGAACGAGACGGACGCTCTATCTTGTCACTTATTGCGTGATACGGCCGACCATGATACGGGGCCAGGATAAATAATGATGGAGGTAATGTTATAACATTCAGTTTAAACCAATTGTTGAATTGTCGAAATTATTATCCATTCTCCTACACTGACAGCGAAACTTGTGTGAGGGAAACGAAAAGATAGGATTATTCAACCTCGCGTATTGGCAAGGGTTTGAGGTTGATAGATTGATGGATAGCCGATTGTAATAAAACGGCTTATGAAAATTTGCGTGTGACTAAAATCGATCACTGGGAAGGTTTGCGATGTTACATTTTTATATACCGCGACGGTAGCAAGGAAGCATAACTTGATGGTAAGCAGACACCGTCGCCAATGGACGCTTGCGAACCCAGTAGAGTCACAAGCGCGTTGCCGACCCTTTATTGATTTGAGAGAACATTTAGAGAAACCTCATGCACATATCTACAGAGCAAGTATTGGTGGTATTAGGGCCGCGGTTTTCTTTTCTGTAAGGAGGAGGCACTTTCCCAGTTGGGCTGCTCCAAATATGAGTGAGATGACATTCCGATGTGTCCCACTCCAACTTCACAAAACAAATCCAACACAACACAAAGTGGTGATATGGAAATACAAACGCCTACAGTTAAAGTAATCGCAATGCTTCCCCTGAGAGTGTGACACACGAGTTCAACCCATTCAGCGCTAATCACGCCATTTATACGCGTCAGACGGCTACGGGTGGTTTTCGCTACTTATGGAGATTTAGCTGCTACGTACTACGGCGTAGGGCTACGAGCGTAGCTTAGCAATGGATGAATTAACATATTCACTGCCAATAATCACTACGCGCTACGCTCGTAGCCGATCCCATTGTTTTCCCCAAATGCAGCGGAAACCGACTCGCTAGGCGAGTTCCTGGCAGTGGTAGTGTTAAGAAACAACTTTGTACAAACCTATATTTTACAAATAAATTAATAAAATGAGATTAATGTCGCAGATTGAGTGACTAAAACGGCAAATCGAAGGTGTCGCATGTCGTACGCATAAGATTAGCCCCGCACAATATTTGCCCGCCGCGAGTGCGGGCGCGCGATAAAAATATTCTATTTATTACGAGCCCGCGCTCATTCAGAGCGCGTCACGCGGTGACAACCGACTTCGTTTTCGAACATCGGCGACAAGGGTTGCCTACGATCAACTTTGACACTGTTTTAGGGATCCTCGTTACGGATGGAACTTGATTAAACGTTTCATGCGAAATATGTATATTCAACGTGTGGCATAATATCATATCAAATCAATGGTACTTACAGTCTTTAAGTAGACTATTTCTCTACTTCTAAACCTCTGTATAGAACTTGTAATAAGTATCAGTCTTTTTGTATCTTAAACTAATACCCCTCCTCATCTATTCGAGTTTGGCGGGATTACAAATATGTGTTACAGAAAGTAATTCCGTACAGTTCCATTTTAGTTAAAATAACTTAATTCGGCCACTTAAACTACCGCTCTTAGCTGTCGTAACATCGGTACCTACCATTATAGCTCGGTACAGGTCGACACACGTAAAAAGAGCTCTGGCGGCCATACATTTAATATGGCGCGCAGAGCTCTTTTTACGTGTGTCGACCTGTAGATATGCGAGCCGTCCCTACTCTCAGTGGTTCATACTTTGTTCTATTCTTCAGGCATTGCATGTTTGAGCCCTCGTAAGTAAAATTGGAAAGACGTTGAAGTTCTGTTACTAAAGTTAAAGGCCAGATAAGTTTTGTTTGATGACTTTCGGACGTCATTTCAATTCATGCGTAGATCATGCTTATTCGCCGCCATTTAAAACAGTACACACCGTGGCCAGACTTGTGTAGCAAAGATTAGGGATGTATCTACCTCCTAATAGGTTCTAATGATGAATCAAATTAGTTAATTTATTTTTCTTATGAAATGCGAAATTCTACACCTACCTAAGGGTTAGTAGCGACAGCCCTGGATTATTCGGCGGAACCATCTTCACGCCCCTGTCAATGCATGCATCGAGTCGAGTCAATACGCGTGTGCCAGTAATTTTTCATCTAAACCTATTATTGTGTCAGCGGCTTACTATCAGCCGAAGCAGAACCGAGCGTGGCTTCTTGAATGTATTTTGCGTCAGGAAGTGTCAAAGGTTTGGTTACGATTGATGATAGATATGGGTTAGGGATTTTAGATGACACGTTAAGGTGCAAAATGGTGACAGAATAGTACATTATTTATATCCAAATCAGTTAAAGGCGTTTTGACAGGGAAAATCGTGTAGGTCATACTTTAAGGTGCAAGCCTAAACAACTTTACGCCTTTATTAAGTGGGCGTTAGTTAGTTGGCTAGTTAACTAAAAAACATAGTTACGAATATTTACTAAAAAAAATATGATAGATGTTAATAACAGTTAGATAAATGTTCAACGGCTAAGCTAAAAGACCACCGGTTGCATTATTTAAAAACCAGAGGTTATCAAAATTAATTCCATATTTATTGACATACGAATATTGACGAGGATGCATGAAAAATTATAGAGTTCCGTCCAACGAAGGTAATTTCTACGGGCGGTCTCAAAAAATACGTGACCCAAAAGTATTGTTTTATGTTAAAGACTCGACCTCCTATCGCTTTCTTCGTCATCCATCAGGCTTGCACGCTAACAAAACGGCGAGCTTCAAAAATAATTCAGCAGAAAAACATGTTCGCGAAATTCACACTATTCAGAGGAAAAGTACCTATCATTGAAAGTGCCGTGCCGTGGTCAGCCTGTAGTTAGTAACCGCAAAGTCAAAAGAGCTTACTTCAAAGCGGCGGGGAATAACTGGCGGCTCCAAGAGAATGCTAAATAAACTGGCAACACTAAGGCAAGAGTGCAAAACAAATGCGGCAACACCACATCACACGGCCATTGAATCAAAAGACAGACGGAGCGTGAAGTGATGAAAACTGGAAAAATAATAAACGTTCCCCTGGGTAATGGGGGGGCGACCTATTCTAGAATCGTGGAGACACATTATAATATTTTTATTACGTTTATATTAGCTGAATGAACTGGAACTTTGCTCCTAGCTTTGTTAAGTACTAGAGAAAGAGACGCCCGAGTTGAAGCTGAACATCAGGACATTAAATCTGAGAGCTGATCCGCCCAGTTTCATTCAACCTATTTCTATGGTTTCTTAGGTGTGATACTTACAGTAATACCCAAAAATACGACGGGGGTTATACGAATAAGGCCGAAGAGAGGAGCCGTAATTAAAACTTTCACTGCCACGTATACGCATACGCCGTAGTCGCTTTCTGCTACATACGAGGAAAATCACGGGATCGGCTACGGGGGCGTAGCGATTCTTGGCAGTGAATGTGTTAAGTTTTACTTAATCAGCAGTATTGACAAAAATCGGGCACTTCATTCATTTTCGAATTGGTATACTTTAAGAAATCAATACACCTTTAAAGTCATCGTCAATAGAATTTGCTAACTATGCCACCATAAACCGCGTTTGCTAAACCGCCATAGTGAAAGACAATTTCAATATGGCGGTTTGTTTACATTTAGCAAATTCTATTGACGGCCACTTTAGTTCCTTTGTAGGCGACTCGATTAAAATACCAACGTAATTTTAGGCTTAGTTATGAGCAAAAATATAAACCCGGATTCATATTTTACACAAAAGGAGCCGTTATGTCAGAGCGCATCAGCCCCGCTATTCTGTAACTTGTTTTAAGCTCACCTCAACGCTCACCCTCAAATATATCTTGGCGCCGTGATCCGTAGTAACTAAGCATAGGCAGAGGTCTAGTTACGTTAGGCATGACGGGTGGGATGAGGCGCATGAGCGCCTAAAGAATAACAGCAGTGACGACTGTGTTAATCGTACTAAACTAAATGTATGAAGCCGATATCGTTCCGTTGCGACATGACGTATATATTACTAGGTTTTATTTAGTTTCACCTGTCCCGGTGTCTGTAATGAAATCTTGCAAGTTATATTTGCCGCACTTCCCGGTGGCCGATTGAGCTGAAATTTTGGGTAAAAGCATAGTTTGCATGACAATTCAATATTATGGTACTATCGAGCTGATCTGATGATGGAGAGAGAAGGTGGCCCATGGGAATTCAGTACTTAACCGACGTAACCACGTTAAGTTTGGGCTCGTTTCAATGACGGTATACAGAAAAGTACAGTCGGCTTCAAGCTTGTACCAATAATGACGTTTTTGACAGAAACTTATTTATTTAAGCCCCGATTTTCAAAAAGCTGAGTAGTCACAGAATAGGTTTTCTTCCAGTTAGGTTTCACGCCCTCGAGTAGGTAGGACGTGTCAATATTGGCCAACACGTTTGCCGGGCGACGTATGATTTTTACATCAAAGCCGTACTCAAAGTGAGACTTGAATCACACTTCGTAAACACAGGCTGGAAATGGGTTCGCGTACGTTTGCAGTTACTTTTACAGAACGAAAGACTTAGTACGTTCACGGAGCTAGAAATTACTATCTAGATACATAATTGAGTAAGTATTATAACCAGGGAGCGAAACTATGGTGCCGGTGACGTCATTATGACGCAAAGTCGCGTATAGGATGTTTTTTTAAAACAACATTGCAGCACCTCAATTATTCTTAATAATATAATAATGGTAATATATAGATGTTTGGTATTTATACAAAAAATAATGTAAATATTAAAAAACGATACGAATAGCGTTTTTTATTGGGTAATGTAATTCTAACAATCAATCAATCAAATCAATCAATATCATTTATTTGCCAGAATACAGTAGGTATATAATACAGATGTCAATAAGATTTCACAGCACAGTGTAGTCAGCCCACATGCAGGCATGCAAATGTCTTGAGTTTCATTACATAGGTGCATAAATAATCAATTACAAAAAGTCAAAATTTCACTACACAATATAATAATTATTAATATTATTATTTTCCTCCTTTTTTTCCTTTAAACAAAAAATATTTAGATTATAACTGTCAACTTCTAGGGCACTAATAGTGATGACTATACATCTTGGTTCTCGGTCTAAATATCTCGCAAATATTATTATTATAATAAAGAGGAATATTATTATAAATAATACTCATATTATAAAGAGGAAAAATCTGTGAGATTGTTTGGGTAAGTAATACTGCCGTACTTTAAAAAAAAAAAAAAAGTCTTCTGCATACAATTTACTTGTAGATGACTGCCTTTTTACCCGACTGCCGAAGGAGATGGTTATGTTCTTCGAGCGTTTGTAAGTATGCATGTATTTATGTATGTGTGTATGTCTTATTCTTCGACACGCCATGCATCCTAAACCGCTTGAAGGATTTCGACATATGAGGTGTCGTTGGATGCCTCTTAATCGTAGGAGTGACATAGGCTATCATATTTCAAAAAAGCAGTTTCAGGTTTTTTTTTAAATCTTTTTAAAGAATCAAGGCTGAATATCCGGAACCGCTTATGGTATTTCAATGATTATTTCACCTGTGTAGAATGGACGTTCTGGACGGTTATCCTACTTAATATTATAAATGCGAAAGTTTAGATGTTTGGATGTTTGTTACTTAATCACGCTTAAACGGCTTAACCGATTTGGATGAAATTTTGCACGAAGATAGTTTATAGCTTGGATTAAAATATAGAATAGTTTTTATCCCGGGTCCACGCTGACGAAGTCGCGGGCGGAAGCTAGTACTTTAATACATACTACTTATATGTAAATTTACGCTACTACTACACGCTACAGCTACGCAGCACGCTAGTCATACTACATGCTACGGTAGCCTAGTGGTTCAGGCATGCTGCTGTCAAGCGGCGGTCGTGGGTTCGATTCCCGGCTCGTACCAATGAGTTTTTCGGAACTTATGTACGTAATATTTACCGTTAGCTTTTCGGTGAAGGAAAACATCTTGAGGAAACCGGTCTAATCCCAATAAAGTCTAGTTTTCCCTCTGGGTTTCGGGGCACAACCGGGAATAACGCTAGGAGGAGGATGATGACATACTATATGTATATTTCATGCCGCGACTTTGCTTGCGTTTTGTGTAATAGGCGGGCGGAGCATGCAGCTGGTTAACAATAAGCACAATATTTTAAGGTTAGCTTTGTCCAAGCCCTAGCCTAACCAAACCTGAAATTAAACTTGGACTGATGAAACTTGTCTTGGAATAAAATCCATTCTTGTTTGATTCAGTTGACGACAGCAAGAGGACGTTCCAGGAATCTAAAGCTAGGAACGTCTGTCCACAAATTTCCTAGCAGAGTCCAACGGCAAACAAATAAGGTTAAAACATAAATTATCGAAAACCCCACACCTTACATTATGCCCAAAATTAATTACATAGTTCACGAGCATAAACGCATGCACCGAGGACCCGATTTGGAGAGGGGGTGCATAACGGTTGCATTATTTGCAGTAAAAGCGCATCCAAAAGCACTGTAATTGGTTTACTGAGCGGTCTCCTTGAAAGCGCTCCTCTAATGAAAAATGGAAGCAATAATGACATGATTGCATAATATTAATCACTATATATGAAACCAATTTCTGGCACAGGATCTGGGTGTAATTAAATTATTGCACCTTTGTCGGGTAATTTGGTTAGGTACGTCACGACATCCTCTCAGTGTATGTGGTTCCTACCAACTCATAATCACTGACCGCCCTGATAGCATTCTAAAAGCAGACAAACAATAATAACACGCTTCTCAGCTGTCACATAAGCAAAAAAAGGCGTTGATCTCGATTGTTGTCTAAGCCATTAAGCCGAGTTAGTCGGGCGAACATCTTGAGAACTTCTTAGTCGTTAATGTGACGTCTGCCTTTAACGATCGATATGATCATGAAATCATTACTCGTTCGAGTTACTATACTTAGTCAACAAGTATGGATGGATGATATTTCCTATTTTCCTCAGGCACTCCCTATATTAATAAAGCCATAACAAATTCCACGTCCAAAAGGCTTCGTTTTCACGTGCTTTCCACTGACCATCTGTTTGCGATATGAAAGCAGGTACCTAATAAAGCTGCGTTATTTTTTTGTATTTATCCCAGTGAAAAATTTCACGACGGGGATTACAGTTGGGCGTCCTGAAGTTACGGCTTTAATATAAAAATAAAGTTTAACGACGATGGCGATGCGCAGTCTGTTGCAGTTTCGCAATGTTGAGCTCGATTTATTGCTCGGGGAACACCATTTATTTCCGATACTTTTTGTGGGCTCCTGCCATGAAAGTTCTCTATAGTTAATTCTTTGTTTTAAATTAAATGAGCTATGTAATACATGATCTGCTACTAATTGGATAATACAAGGCAAAAAACGAATTAAGTTCGGCATGTAGCATGCATCCTGATTTAATAAACGAAAGTTTATCCCTAGGTTCGACTACGTATAATACTCGTACCTGTACCTAATACTCGCAAACATATCTTCTGAACATTGCATATCTCTTTCGTAATTGATTGGAAATTGTGCAGCGACCAAACCTCAAAAATGATGAAAATGATGATTGGATTTTTTCCATGAACCTTAAAGAAAATATATTGTCATATAAGGGCAGTAGAATCGAATAGTTATGATTACACAGCAAACAAAAAATAATATAAAGAATACATTTTAATGATAGCGCGCCAACCCTAATTCATCTTTGTAACTTGTAATATTGACCATGAAAGACTTGCTTCCCGGTTATTTTTTTTTTTTTTTTTTTATGATATAGGAGGCAAACGAGCAGACGGATCACCTGATGGTAAGCGATTACCGCCGCCCATGGACACTTGCAACACCAGAGGTGTTGTGAGTGCGTTGCCGGCCTTTAAGATGGGAGTACGCTCTTTTCTTGAAGGTTTGAAGGTCGTATCGGTCCGGAAATACCGCAGGCGACAATCCATTCCACAGTTTAGCTGTGCGAGGCAGGAAGTTTCTGGAGAAGCGCACAGTTGAGGACTGCCAACCATCTAAGTGGTGAGGATGGTAATGTTGTCGCGTTGGACGATGGCGAAAAGAAGCGCCAGGGATTAATCCGAACAATTCCTCGGAGCACTCCCCGTTATACATGCGATAGAAAATGCAGAGAGAGGCCACATCTCTACGCAGCGCCAAGGGGTCAAGCCGATCCGAAATATGCTCGCTGTCGACAATTCGAGTTGCTCGTCGGTGGATGCGATCCAGAGGGAGAAGCTGGTATTGGGGTGCCCCTGCCCATAGATGAGAACAGTATTCCATGTGTGGGCGGACCTGCGACTTATAAAGCTGCAGGCGGTGGGCCGGTGTGAAATACTGTCTCGATCTATTGAGCACACCGAGCTTTTTTGAGGCTAATTTGGCCTTACCCTCTAAATGGCCGCGGAACTGGACTTCACTCGAAATGTCGACGCCAAGGATTCCGATACTGGCTGCGGCAGTCAGGGGAGTGCTCTCAAAACAAGGTGACACGTCGAACTTTAACTTTTTTGCGGTAAACGCGCAAACCTGTGTCTTGGTAGGGTTAAAACGGACTAAGTTAAGTCGACCCCATTCAGAGATTGCACTTAGGGAAGTCTCAATTTCAGACACAAGTTTGTTCCGGTTCTCGATGACGATTTCCCGAGAGATATTGGTACGGCCGGTGTAAGAGGCATCACCTGTACTATCATCAGCATAACAATGAATTCCGCTGATTTGCAGCATTTCATTGATATGCATAAGGAATAGCGTGGGCGATAGCACACAACCTTGGGGGACACCAGCATTCACAGACATGGAGTCGGAGCATTCTCCGTCAACTACGACCTTAATGCTTCTGTCTGCTAGAAAGCTACTGACCCATACACATAATCTCTCGGGAAGCCCATAGGATGGTAGCTTCGAAAGAAGTGCTTTGTGCCAAACCCGATCAAAGGCCTTCGCTATATCCAAACTAACAGCCAATGCTTCACCCTTAGTCTCGATCGCCTGTGCCCAACGATGTGACAGGTAGACTAGAAGATCACCAGCCGATCGGCCTCTACGGAAACCGTATTGTCGATCGCTAAGCAACTGGTGGTCCTCTAGGTACCGAAGGAGCTGGCAGTTGATAATGGACTCCATTATCTTCGAGAGAAGGGAGGTAACAGCTATTGGCCTGTAGTTGGACGGGTTTGAGCGGTCGCCTTTTTTAGGGATCGGATGCACCAAAGCTGACTTCCACGAGGTCGGGACTACGCCAGAAGAATAAGAGAGCCGAAAGAGACGCGTTAAGACCGGAGCCAACTCGGGAGCACACCTCTTCAGCACAATTGCAGGGATTCCATCAGGCCCACTCGACTTATGAGTGTCGAGGGAAAGAAGAGCTTTACGCACCGAGCTTTGGTTGAACCGGATATCCGGCATACAGCTCTCGCACCGCGGAATGGTCGGCGGCGCGTTTCCCCCGTCATCCAAAGTCGAGTTGGACGCAAAGAGTTTACCCAGAAGATCGGCTTTGTCTTTTGCGTCGTGGGCCAATGAATCGTTATCCATGTGCAGAGGCGGAAAAGATGGCGTGCAGAAATTCCCCTGGATAGCTTTGGCAAGAGACCAGAACGCACGAGTTCCCGACGGGAGGCGCTCTAATTTCTCACCAATTCTACCAATATGCAGCGACTTTGCTCTGGCAATATCTCTTTTGAAGGTTATTTGTCAATTTAACTGTTACTTATTCAGGGTTCAAGCAAAATACGGCTTTCGGTAGACAGCATTTCCTGTCCCTTAAATGATTGTTTTCCAGTGCAGTGTAATATGCAGATTTTTGCACAAAAGTATCATGAACTCTAACTTGGAAAAAGTCAGAAATATTAACATAAATTATTTGGAAAATTGTAAGCACTAACGCTACACTATCCCCCTTTTGCGGAAAAGTCCGTCGTTCCGTTCCAAGCTGCATATATGTAGGTATAAAGCGTGTAGGGAAATAAAGACTAGTGATGTCACCGTTCGCTGTATTCAAACAGCGATCTATTTTCTGAGTATTTTCCAAAGTTTTGTTTGTTGGTACTGTCAAAATATTTTTTATTTTACCGTTTTGATATGCTTATATAGCAAAAAGAAGGAAGGAAAAAAATCAAAACAAATTCAATTTGAGGTCACATGTTTACAGATGACAGTCATGATACTCATGATTAATAATGTCATATACAGGCTCAGATGATGGTGAAACCTCAGTGATAGATAAGAAGCTAAGTGCGGTTAATTTGTTTGTTTCAGATATGAGAAGTGAGATTATCCAGGTAAAATATTCCGTGTCATACATACGATATGATATTGCGTACATGTGTAAGATTATCAACAGTAGATGGTTAAGGCGCAGTCGTTTATGAAAGTAAATTATTTAATATTAAGTAGGTATGAAGTAAATTAATATTAAGTCATTTTGTCAAAGTATGTCCCATTTCTATAAGCTTTTATTATTTCGTATGTAAGTTGTCCTTTAACATTTGTCAACCGTTTTTGAACCGCTTGCCAGTATCCGATTGAGCGGAAATTATGCAAACTCATGTAAATTTGGTGACAATGCGATATTATGGGCTGGTGGGAAAAAACAACAAGCAAATAAAGCTTGTACAAATAACACTGATAGACGCTTATTACAAACACAAAAGTTACAGATGATGACAGAGTAGGGAATACAATCTCGCGATATTTCAAACCCGAGATCTCGCGAGACCACAAAGCCAGTCTCACGAGATTGGGCGATTTTCACTAAATACGTATGCAAAGCAATGAATTCTATTGAATGATTATCAACTTGTGAAATAAAAATAAAACTGCATGTAGTGGTTTGTAATAGATATCAGTTTTATTGAAAAATATAACCCAAAGGCAAATTTTTGAATATGATTTATTTTACCAGCTTTAATATAATTAAAAGTACCTAATTAAAAAAAAAACAAATAATAGTACGTTTTAATTTATCAGTCAGAATAAACTTTTGTCTTGCAGTGTTTTTTATGGAAAGTATAATCACACAATGTTGCGAGATCTCGTGCGGAAATTATAAAATTCGACTCAATCTCTTAAAATATGGAAGAGATCTCGCGAGCAATGACAGAATATTACCAAACAAAATTGAGAAATTTTGAGCAATGTCAGCTGACTAAAAAAATATTATTACTTCAAAAGCAAGTAGGCAATAAATATGCGTAATGACGAAAATCCCATTCAAATATCTTAAAAAAATTAGGAAGCTACAACCGTTTTAATGTTACTTCTTAGAGACTGAAAACGCTAGAAGATCGTGACGTCACGAATACATGTCATAGTAAATGACAATCGTTTCTTATGAAGGTGCGTTTTTCGGAAAAGGGACATCACATTTTCCTCTTAAAACTTTGGACACTTATAACTTAGTGATTATTTAACCTCTTGCGTTGTTTTTTTCTCCATTGGACTACATTTTTAATCCTTTTCAAGAAAATAGTGTCTTCATGGGTTCATATACCACATGTGGCGATACATTTTTGAATTTTTCATTTTGATTGTATTTAGTATTTCGTTAGCAGATGGTTTTGCTTACCTACTATCTGGACATTTAAATTGTACCCAATTAGCGTGATTCGTTAAACAAAAATTAAGTCAGTGTCACTTTTGTGACGACGATTAAGTATTTCTACTTAATTGTCGTCACCAGGGCTCGGATTTTTCATCGCACGATAAGACGAAAGAAAACTATGGAGTCGATATCAACATTAAAACTTTACTCATATTCATACTCATACTCATTCATTTAATTAATACCAAAAGTTTATTATATTGTAAATACAAATGTTAACCGCCACACCATGTTTTTTACATTATAAGCTAAATAATAAAATGTTCACGAAATAATTAAGTTAATTAATATATGCACTAATTGCAAACTTAAATAAATGACACGTCTAAAGCCGTCAATGATTGAAACATGAGGCAATTAAATAAAGCGGCCAGTACCCACCGTTAAGTCTATCGCAACAATATGGTCTGGATACCTAGGTATGCAACTAAGTTGAAATTTGACAGCATGATAAATATATAATAATTACGGGACTAGGAAAATGAGTGAGTATGAATATGAGTAAAGTTGTAATGTTAATATCGACTCCATAGTTTTCTTTCGTCTTACCGTGCGATGTAAAATCCGAGCCCTGGTCGTCACAAAACTTACTTTCTTTACTTTTTTTTCTTAAATAAGAATGATATTCATAAACACGTTATTCAAATGTGAGGATAATATTCCGTATTCCCTTACACGATACAGAACAAAAAGGAGAGAAAATGACGAAAAAATGTGAACAGCCGAACTTCCCCTTAAGATAGCATAAAACATTACCCTAAGCTCCCGAACATTTTAAGTCATTATAAGTTATTGTCTCAGCAAATAAGATAAGAGTGTCCTTTGTGATACAGTTTGCCTGGCTGAAATATGATTGATAACGACATGTTGTTTATAAAAAATAAGGATTTTCTGTCTTGGCTAAATCTAATTAGACTCATATCGTTAAAGACTCAGATAGAGATAATGTCCATAATTTTTAACAGTAGGTACATACGATGGAAAGGGAAGGGAACATAGCTATACACTTTCATATGATTTTAAAAAACCGGCCAAGTGCGGCCGAAATTGCATGAAAAAGTTGGGCTTTCCAAGTAGATGACACACTTGACTCGAACAAAAATTAGGGCTTTAAATCACGTAAATGGTCCACTGAGTTGAAAAATGGTTTTTAGAAACCCATGCTATCTAACGATTCCCTACACCATTTGTTTTAACGAGCAAATAAATACATATACACCTTAAATAAAAAAAAACATTTTTTATTATACCAATTTGCCGGCGTGATCGATTTATACCCATGCCGAATTACAGCTTTCTAATAGTAAGGGTCACTGAGCTAAGCCGCAGACGGACAGACGGACATGGCGAAACTATAAGGGTTCCTTGTTGACTACGGAACCCTAAAAATAAACCACTACGTAGAAATGCATTGTATGAATATAATTTTGGGAAATATTGTTATATTTCGTTGTTTTCGAACATGGAAAATACACTATACCTAGTTGTATTATACACCTACACCTACCTACCCGTAATCCACATCGACTGATGAATAAATCTGAATAAAACATTAGGTACCTATGTTATCGCCAAGACGAGCCCAGCGAAGCGGAAGTTTGTATGGGTTTTCACACACACTTCTTTAGAACTAAACTTACAAAATCGGCCAAGTGCGTGTCGGGCCACGCGCAGTGTAGGGTTCCGTAGTTGCCTGTCGGTCTTAGTTACATCGACATGCGTGCGCCAACTAAATGGTGCGGTTGCGTAGGCCGCATTTGTACGAAAGTTAACCTTTCTAAGTACATTTTAAGTTGGTCGACGATTACTAGTTAAGCGTACTCTTAGCCCTGATAGTTTTCCTTTTAAATTCATTATAATTATGTACTGTTGTCACGAAATTTTTCACATCCCCAGTGTAGCCATTTAGCTGGCAGGGGGAGGCAGACATACCTATATTAATATGACTCGAACAAAAATTAGGGCTTTAAAGCCCAATATCTCGAAAACGAATCACTTAGTGGAAAAATGGTTTTTAAAACCCATAATATTTTTGAACAAGCTATCCAGCGATATCCCACACTGTAGGTTTAACTTGAAAAAAAAAATACATCAGCACTTTACTCCCATAAAAATAATTTACTTTAAAAACAAAGTTTTAACCGACTTCAATTTAGTACTCCGTCAAGCCACGAGAACATTTCCACATTTATTTTCCAATTTACCAAATGAACTGATTTCCGAGAGCAAATGCGTTGATTATTAGAGAAAAAAACCAAATCGCTGTTTGTGGCCCGATAATATTTGAGGACTTCCGTCGATTCCACAAAGATCACCTTTGGCACTTCATTAGCTGCTATTTCAACGGAATCTTATCAGAATCTGTGATATACTTTTGTACTTTTAAGAACATAATTGAGAAATTTCATAAGTCATCTAGCTGTGGTCTTCATCATCAATTCCACTCCACCAAATTTATGATTTCAGGGTGTAAGTTAAATACACGAGATATAATAGAAAATACCAAAATCACTACACGCGTGCCTAATATAATTGCGGAGTTCCCTCAATTCCTCATGGATCCCATCATCCAACTGAATTTTAAAAAAATGAAACCCACCTGGAAGCATATACTTACAAACAAAAAAAAATACGAATCGGCTCATCAGTGACGGAGTTCTGAGGTAACAAACATTGAAAAAAAAAAAAAAGTAATACAACTGAATTGAGAACCTCCTCCATTTTTTTGAAGTCGGTTAATAAACAGGATTTTGTTCAACTGTTTTGTTGGCGTGATTGGTTTATATACCCATGCCGAATTACAGTTTTCTAATTGTAAGGGTTACTAAGCTAAGCCGAAGACGAACGGAGGGACGGACAGACATGGTGAAACGATAAGGGTTCCTTGTTGACTACGGAACCCTAAAAAGGAATGACATCCCACTAAAAACATTACATGTAAAGTGATTGCCAAGACTATATACCTCATATAGCTTCCAGCGTTAAAAATATATCAGACCGCAATTAGCTTCCTACTCCACGTGGCTTAGCTCTACCAGCCACGCTCTACAAATTCTATAATCTTGGCTAAATAGTATTGACTTGTGGCTTATTAATAACATCATAAATTCATACAGTATGCACGCGCGAGAGTCTATGTGGCGACCGGGATGTGCCCAACAATGCTATACTTTTTAGCCAAGATGTAGAATTTGTAGAGGGTGACTGGTAGAGCTAAGCCACGTGGAGTAGGAAGTTAAGACGCCGTAGGTTCAGCGAAGTTAAGCGAACAGAGTTTTTGAAACAATAATATCGTCTGTTTATAATAATAAAGTTTAAAAAAAATACGAATCAGAAAAATCTTGAGGCAGGAGGGGGAGGGATCTTGAGGGAGGCTTTCTGCAGCGATATCAGTGATTCGAAACATGACTAGATAAGCAATTTTCGCTCGATAGAAAAAAATCACGAACATAGTGTATACAATTCGTAACAAATTATGCGCAAAGGCTAAAAACATTAAAATTGCTTCTAAAAATCGGCAATATCATGTTTGAGAGAACGCAGTGATTACTTTTTTCTTTATTTAAATGGCCAAAAAATGAAAATTAAAAAACATGATATCCGCGCTTCCGAGCACGCGCTTCCATCTCGCTCACGCTTATGCTCAGTGAGAGGGAGAGAAGACCATGAACCTACGGCGCCTTAAGCCGTGTGGAGTGGGATGCTTGGCACTACTTGCAAAAATCTTGAATGATGACTTACTTTAGCCATATCGTTGACAAATATTAAAAACATTGTTGGCCCCAGTGAGACCCTTGGAGCACTTCTGAAGTGGCCTCAACACTTTCTGACTATGCCCGCATATATCAACACTTTTTGCGATATATTTGTAAGAGAGGATGAGAACCAATGCAGCAATTTTCCATGTACTCCAACATTACATAGCTTATTACTAATAAGTAAGTCATGGTTGACTCGATCGAAACCTTTGCTTATCTCGATGTAAACAGTATCAATTTGAAAGCCTTTGAACATGATTTCAGCAGCTGAGGAGACATTACGGCCAAGTTAGATACAGTGGACATATAACTTCGAAAACCTTGTTGTTCGGGAACAATGATAAGCTTTACGTGGATGGTCAAGACAGAGTTTACCAAGCACTTGTAAACATTCCCTAGAATTGATAGATAGGTCTGTAGTTTTGTATGTCAGTATTTACCGATTGGAATCGCTTCCAGACTGAAGGAAACACAACAATGGAATAATTATATAGTAAATTGTATGACAAAGGGTCTAAAGTAAGCCATTGACAGCACGAGATGGTTATTTTCCCGAACGAAGTGAGGGGAAATAGTTCGAGGGGTAATATGCCTTTAAGACCAGAGTTATACACTCTACTTTTTACTTCGACTGCGAGGAAATAGTCAAAACAAAGATTATCCATCCACAATCAACAATATACCAAGGCGAAAAGATTGTTCAATTTGGTGCCATTTTTTTTTTAAACTGCTGTCCTAGCTCATTACCTTCGATCTGTAACTGTCAGTTTTTTCGTGTTTTTTATGGCTTATCGTATTAAAAACAACGTGGTTTACCGAAATAGTGTCCCATATTTACATCAAAACTCACAGTTTTCGGGATATATGGCACCAAACTTTGGCAATTTCAGGCAGGGGTAACTTTTATGAAAATAAGTTAAAAATAAAAATCTCTCGTGGGTTTTTAGAGACGTCAATAAGGAACAGTTATATGTAGATTTAATATATAAAAGTGCATAAACAACATACTGATATCGAAAAGAGAGCTTTTTTGGACCATGTTTGAATAAATCATAAAAAAAATACTTTTAATTAAGTTCAAAAAATTCTCGTGAAAATGTAGATAAAGAATTGAAGAACCGATGTGTTTGTGCCATAAATATGTCTATAGTTTTGACGGAGGAATATCAACTCAAAACTCGTCAAAACTGGCCAAAAAGCAAAAAAACCCCGTCATTTTCATTTGAAAGTCCAATATCTCAAGAACGGCTGAACAGATTTTCATTAAACATGACTAAGAACACTCGGGATAAAATTATCTATGACACAAAAAAAACACAGACACGTTAAACTTAACTTATCCCGTTCAATCTTCAGAGCTTATGTCATGTATGCAGCCAACAACGCTTAAGCGTTTGGACACGGCTATAGTCGGTCAGAGGCGTTTATTTTTTTTAATGATTGTGAATTCGGGTATAAAAAACGTCCAATATTTGAAATTTATTCTGTTTCCTGATTGGTTGATTTTAATATATATGCTTTCTGAAGCATCAATAGGAGAGTAAGTATAGAGAATGCGCAATAATGAGGTGCGCACAAATAATAAAGGAGACAACGCAGCAGACTGGAAGGGTAGTGATCTATACGGACAGTCAGGCAGCACTGAAGGCACGAGGAAAGGCAACGGTCCACCTTAGTAAGAGAATGTACGCCGAGGACATAGCGTGTGTTGGCCAGAGGGCCAACACAGCAAAAACTGGCTAGGGAGGGCTCGGGAAGGGAATTTATAGGCCCAGAACCGGTCCTCCCTTTCTCGGCTCAAGTCACAAAGGGGGTCATAGAAAGGCTAAAAGAACAAGAAGGGGAGAGAGAATGGAGGGAAGCATCTGGATGTAGACAGACAAAGATGATGATAGGAGGTATGGATCACAGAAGAACCAGGTATCTGCTAAAACTGGGTAAGAACAACCTGACGTTGCTGACCGGTATCGTAACTGGACACTTGAAGGTAATATGTATCAGTAGCGACGCTTCCTGTCCACACTGTGGGGAGGAAGAAACTAGTAAGCATGTATTAGCGGAATGTATTATGTACGCGGCACCGCGGTTTAATACATTCGGTAAAGATGTGTTAGAGGAGAGGGAATTGAGGGACGTCAGCCTAAAAGATGTCCTTCTGTTCTGCAGGAAAACAATAAGAATGGAAGAGTTTGAAGTGGGAACGCCGCCGGGACAGTAACCTGAGGCTCCAACCCTAGGGTATAGGGCTGAATGAACGCACAAAACCGATCGACAGCCCGCCTGCTTCCGGCCAGGCGTCCCTGCACAACATCATTTTAACTATAAGTACATAGTGCTTAATTGATTCAATTTATAGCCGATTGAACGACAGTATTTATAGATTTGCTTATTTGGAGGACCTTTCGTCTGCACCAATGCTTTAACCGATTAGAAATAAAAGCCAATTTCATCCAATAGCAACTTATACTTCTATAGAAGAAATTGGTCGCGAGACCTCTCGAGGAATAAAAGGAGTGATCAAGTACCCCTCTAACGTTGCGAGCGTATTGTTCGCCACTCAGAAAACCCTTTATACAGTGAGTCCTTCGCTGTGTTCACATCACAACAAACGCAGAAGTGCGATTGTAACTCGTGAGTGGAGGAAACATCTTGGGTTTTTTGAAACAAGGCAACTTTCTTGTATTGTTTCTATAAAACGAGTCTTTTGTTTTTGAAGATTTTGAAGAGAAGCATTGCGCATTCATGGTCTCTTGTTAGGTATACTTTTAGGGTATACAATTTAAGTTACGTACCTATACCAAACCTATTTTACGTCATACCTGGCCATAAAGAAGCAATTACTGCACACTACGTATGTGGAAAATCCCACTTCCTGGCCAGGGAGAGACGTAATTAAATAAGGCCTCAGATAGCATAAGTATTTATCGCCCTTCGTCAAATACCTGCGATCTGAGACATTTTTTGTTTTACCGCCCTACGAGTATATAGGTAAGTAATGTACATACTATTTTTTATGCATAGGTACTATTTAATTAAGCTAAAATGCCTTTAAAATGCATTTATTACCAGTATCATTATTATTACTTTTATTACTTTCATTTTTTATACCAGTATTACTTTCATCATCATCATCATCATATCAGCCGAAAGACGCCCACTGCTGGACATAGGCCTCCCCCAAAGAGTGCCAAAGTGACCGGTCCTGCGCCACCCGCATCCAGCGGACTCCAGCAACCTTTAACAGGTCATCAGTCCACCTTGCGGGGGGCCTACCCACGCCGCGCCTTCCGATACTGCGTACCGGCAGTATTACTTTACTCAGAATAATTAATAGTACTTACCTAAAGGTACAGAAGGTCCACTGCCAAAGTGATGATGACGTTCGCGTCATTTTTTGCCATAGACTATCATAGAGTGAGATAGGGTTGTTAACGTACATACCACATAATATGAACATTCAAAATAATAACTATTTTAGTTGCTATGTTTGGTATCGAAATGATCATCAAATTTTGGAAATAATAATATGTTATGATAATAAAATAATACATTAGCCGGGAGTCAGGATTAAGTAAAAAAATAATCGAATATGTAGGTACAGGTTAAGTTTTTACAAAAAAGTTCATATTTTGCAATAGGATTACGTACCTACTTCTTTCGTCATGTTAGCAAGATGCTGTAAAATTGAAATCGTATAACGGTGTGCGATCAATGATAGGTATTAATATGTTGTTACTACGTAAAACGGAATGTGTAAGTATATGAAACGTCATTGTGTGCGATACACTGTGCCCTTGATACACAGGAGGTTATACCATAGACAAACTTCGTTTCGCGCCAAATTGACAGTGGGATAGGTCATTACTTTGACATTTGTGTTCATAAGAAGGAACATAATACATTTTCTTTATCAGAGGTATCCTAGTAAGTTTTATGGATAAGGTTTTTAAGTGAACATTTGGGATAACAAAATAAATGTAACGTTTTTGTGACTGAAAATGAAAATACCTAAGTAATAAAAAAATTAAAAAAGCGCAGTGTTTGATACAGGTTTCTGATAGCTCTAAGTCGAACCTGTAATAAGGGTGAAAATCAGTCGATCGTCACCAATTTATTTACAGATCGGTAATGGGAAAACTAGGATTCCTATAGGAAATTGACCGCGCCCGCGCCGGTGCTGCAGCAAATTTACTTATATTTTTATAATTTTCGTCGTTCGTTTTATGAAAATCGTTTTTATTGCAAGAAGTGATTCAGAATGGTGAAGGTGCTAGGCAATGTTAACTTAGGCGCACATAATCTATTCTTAAGAGCATGCAAAAGTTTCATTTAAAATAAAGAATAAATAAATCCATGTCAATAATAAGTTAGTCATACTAAGTATTTAAATTTAAACAAAACAATCCAATTTATTATTACTTATCCATTATTATCTATTACCTATTTATATAATTTAACATAATATTGTGTACCCGTAAACTAAGTATAAGTAACTAAGTATAGGAAGATATCTAAACGATAAGTGAGTAACCTATGGCAATAGAACGGTTTCTTGTAACTACATTGTTATACACACGAATAATGCCAAAAACAAGATACTACCTGCTGTCGCTTTAATTAAAATTATTAGAAGTTATAGGCACCTACCCAAATTTGTAGGCACCTATCTACTAACTTTAAAAAAAAAACAGGTTTACAACATAAACTTATAAAGGTTTCATCTGACTGACAATATAAACTTCTACCTATTCTATCTACTCTATGGATAATGATAATGTATGCAAATATTATTTATCCGAAATAAAGTTTATATTATTATTATTTGTTAAAAAAAAGATTATCTACTTACTGGATATTATAAACCACTAGTTATTATTTTTAATTCACATGTTGATAATCATTCAATGAAATTCATAGCGTTTTCATTCGTTTTCAGTGAAAAAAACTCAATCTCGTAAATCTCTGTTACTCTGAAATCTCGGAGAAATGCATTCCCTAGTTCAGTTCGGCAAAAAGCCGTCTTTCTCTGAAACCAAGACATTTTCAACATTACCTATTATAAAGGAAACCTAACCTAATGGGTTCTACAAGATGTCCTATCCACATCAGATAATCAAACGATATATTAGGCATAATATTAGATAGGTCGCCTCACTATATTGATTTTTTTTCGTTAACTATGTAAGTCAGCAATTTTTGATTATGAAAATAATTAGGTATTAGAACTTAGTTTTATTCAGTTTTATTCGAAATTAATTAAATATTTATTCGTGAAACTATCTACAAAACACTATACTTTTAGTTAACGAATGATCCGCGTAGGCTTTCCCCCACAGTATAAAGAGCAGAACAGTAGCAAAGCTTCGCTTAAAACTGACCAAATTGTTCCATTAAAGAGGCGCGACAACCGACAGCTGCTGTGGCATTCCATTGTATCTCCAACTTTTCAAGTTTCGACACAATCGAGCAATCTACACCTGGTATTTTTATGATAGGTAGTACCTATCATAAAAATACAGGCATAGAGTACCTACCCAGGTAGGTACTCTATGCCTACGCCTCTACGAACAGGTAAGTACTTACCTGCCTAATTAGTATCAATGTTAAATTATTAACAAACAGTAAACTTAAGTTGACAAAATTGAAAAAAGTATATTTCAAGCTACTGTAAAAGGATCAAGTATTAGACAGCCGTAGTGGCTATTAATAGAAGTTACAAACTTGTAATCGAGCCATTACAACAAAGTTTAACTCGATAGCGCACCACGTGCGTGCGTTAGAGTACGTCGACTAGATATCGAGTCGTACCGTGCGATTGTGTTGTGTTGGTGCGGAAATCGCGCGACTAGCTCGCCGGCACCTCGACTCATATTGATTGCCGGTGACATTCTTTATCAATACACCCCCGGCCCGCGGCGCGCGGCCGCACCGCCACAACACCCAAAAGAAACAGAAACGTTTCTTCGCGCGCTCCGAACGCACACGAAAAAAGGGCGGAGACACCGCGGCGACGTCGTCGCCCAATCGAATTAGGGCTTCGAAGGCAGCCGACCAATCAGACGGGGCCGCCGGGGCGGGCGCGCGCACGCGGCCGCGCCCTCGTTTCGCTCCGGCTTTTTATTTATTGTTGCGCGAAACGGCGCGCGCGACGGGCGTGTGTGTGATGCGCGCGTAGTTTTGATCTTGCGAGCATGGAGTCCGCCGTGGACTCAGCGTCAACCGCGAGCGAAGTTAGTGGGTCTTCAGGAGGCTCGCCGAGAGTGAAGGCGGTGTCGCCGGCGCGGGGCATGAGTCCGCCGCAGCTCCTGGCGCCGCGGATGCCGCTGCCGCCGCCCGGGCTGGGTCTGCTCGGCTCGCTGCAGATGATGCACCACTCACCGCTCGAGCTGATGGCGGCCGCGCACCACCACGGCCCGCCGCGCTACGGCAGCCCACCTCCCATCTCGACATCAGACCCTTCGGCGAACGAGTGTAAATTAGTTGACTATAGAGGACAGAAAGTTGCCGCGTTCATAATCCAGGGGGACACGATGTTGTGCCTGCCGCAGGCGTTCGAACTGTTCCTGAAGCACCTGGTGGGCGGGTTGCACACAGTGTACACGAAGCTGAAGAGATTGGACATAGTGCCGCTGGTGTGCAACGTGGAGCAGGTGCGCATCCTGCGCGGGCTGGGTGCCATCCAGCCGGGCGTCAACCGCTGCAAGCTGCTCTCCTGCAAGGACTTCGACGTGCTCTACCGGGACTGCACCACGGCAAGGTACGTTTCCACCGCGACCCAACCGCCACTTCGTGTGAATGTGAATGTTTCCAATTTGTTGCACCTCCGTGGTCCGAGTCGAGCGACGGTAACGTCATGTGGATGTTACTTTAAATATATTTTTTATTTCGTCTGTTTATTCGCCTGTTTTGAGTTTATAAAATATTTGTACGCTTTTTTTCTACCTACCCGTTGTTGTGATTTTTTATACGGGAATCCTGGAGTCCAGAGAAGAAAGAAAGGTTGATTGTTTTATATTACCGAACAAAATTAAGCTAATAATAGAGGAATTGATCTTTAATCGTTAAAAGCAAAACATACGTAATACATAGATGACATATATGAATAATATTATGTTATAAATTGAAGTGTATATAAAACTCTCTCACACTCATGCATTTTTGTTGCGATTGGGTAATCTTTTCTCCTAAAGAAATATACAACTTAAGAAATAAACAAATTACAGCTAATTTTAGGACAGTTTTATGATTTAAGTTAACAATTAACATTTTTATTTACTGCTACTTAATAGATCACTTTCGGTGGGAATCTAGGATTTTTACATTCCTACGAGCCGCGAGGGTTGTGCTCGACATTAATTTTTCATATTTTAATACGCGCCAAATATTTCCACTGGGTTAAATATTAAAGTGAGTTTCGGCGACGGAAGGGTTAAATCCCTGTTAATTAGCGGGTGAAGTTTAAATATTTAAATAGTAATTTTTACAAACGGTAAAGTTAGATTAAAAAAAGTCTTGTTTGTCGGAGCGGCGGGTAGGCCTAAATAGGATGTTTTAATTTTAATATTTGGACGTGTTACGTTTTTTAAAATGTAATGTCCCGTGGAAGCGTCGCCTTGGGAGTAGTAAAGTTAAATTTTTGCTCGTATTGGAGTTTAATGTTTGTAATATAACGTTTGTTTATTGGGCGGAAACGGCGGGTGCTGTGATGTGACTCAGCTTTACGGGTTTATCACTGATACCTCGCTCGGCGGTGATCTCATTCACACCTAGTTTTCGTGTTTTTGTGAGGCTTGTGTGCTGAACAAAACAAACAATAGCTGCAGAAGGAATCCTTGATACTTGCCATACACCTACAATCATTATTAAGATTAACAAAACTATTCAAAACGAAATTAACAAAAAACCCTTTGCTCTATGAGTTTACCTTATGATTGACGTGTTCCTATCTATAAGTAGGTACTAACACAAATACTTACCCATCTCCGGTAAACCTGTTTCATCCATGAATAGAAATGAATTAATAATTAAAAAAGAGCACTGTTTTTAATTAGTATCACTACAATAAAACAATTATTAGGTAGGTACTGATTGAATTAAAAATGCAATTATTACTTTTTCACTTCTTATGCTCGAAAAGAGTGTCATTTTAGGCTTAGCTAGCGGGGCTAAAGTAGTAAGTACATGTAGCCACTAGGAAAAATATGCATACATATTTTTGTTTTTAAATCATTTTAATTTGACCATTCATAACTTCACCGTTTTAAATCCACCAATCACAACACTTTAAATAAACATTTGTATTTGCTATCAACTAACCAGGATACAGTTAGTTATTAAAATCGACCAATCAGGAAACAGAATTCATTTCAAACATTAGGTGTTTTTTACTCCTTAAGACCTCCCACAGACTGGCGCGGCCTGGCCGCGGCGGACAATAGTAAAATTGTCACTAGCTGTCAAATTTACTATTTCCCGCCACCGCAGGCCGCGCCAGTGTGTTGCAGCCCTAAGGCCACAAGGCTCACAGACTGGCGCGGCCTGGCCGCGGCGGACAATAGTAAAATTGTCACTAGCTGTCAAATTTACTATTGCCCGCCACCGCAGGCCGCGCCAGTGTGTTGCAGCCCTAAGGCCACAAGGCTCACAGACTGGCGCGGCCTGGCCGCGGCGGACAATAGTGAACTTGTCATTAGCTGACAAATTTACTATTGACCGCCATCGCAGGCCGCGCCAGTGTGTTGCAGGCTTAAGTCACAATTATAAATTAAAAAAAAACGCCTCTGACAGTCTGTAGCCGCGTCCAAACGTTTAAGCGTGGTTGACTGCAAACATGACATGAGCTATTAGATTGAGCGGGATAGACTGCTGTCCATCTCGCTTTATCTTATGCAGCGTATGCTGTCCGCCGCCGTTTGGACCTGGCTTTATACGGTAAGTAGCGTTTATTCGAGGTGTCAATACTTTGTATCTGTGTCAAACAGTTTATTCAAAAAATCATGGCGCCAAATTGAACAATCTTTTCGATGTTGAATTTATTATTGATTGTGGATAGATAATCTTTGTTTTCACTATTTTCTCGCAGTCTAAGTGAAAAGTAGAGTGTATAACTCTGGTCTAAAAGCCATATTACCACTCGAACAATTTTCCCTCACTTCGCTCGGGAAAATAACCATCTCGTAGTATTGTGCCTTATTTTAGCCCCTTCTCATATACAATCTACTATTGTGTTGAACCGTATAATATATAATTATCTACACAAATATATATAAAAGTAATATAAATTAAATAGATTGTTTGTTGCAATAAAAATAGGAATATTTACTGAATTACCTAATTCGCATTAATTCATTATTAATATTGTTAAAAGTTATCTACTATTTTTCAGGTAAGCAATATTCAATTCATTAAAAAACATGGAAATATAAATACAATATTTCCTATAACGAAGAATCATCCTTTGACCGTCGACCGACCAGGTAGGTACAATGTTGATTTAGAGAAATCGTTCGGTGGAAACAAGTCAATACGGATTAGCCAGATGCCAGGATCGTTCAAGCTTAACAGTTTTAATTTAATCTCCAAAATAACATTTTTAGCATTGATATCAATGAACCTTTTTAAACAAGCCAGATAAACATCCGGATATTTTGTTACCAAAAGGATAAGTTACTTTTATATTCCGCGAAGTCTAGTCGTAAAATGACGTAATTAACTAGGTAGTTATTCTTTATATTATATCCATCGGTAAATAATATAGACAGGTGCTTTTTACAGTGTTTTTTATTATTGACATAAAGCCAATACATTGTATCTGGATTTCAATTAGATGTTGATGTAGGATATTTTTACAACGACCGTAGTAATACCTACTATAATTTAAAGATAAATGCGGATTCTACTGACGTTTTGATATTTGATTGTTATCTTATTTGTTGGTGCGCTCTCGTTTACGCGAGGAGCATTAGCCAAACTTGTAATAACGAGAATGCACTAACCATAACTACGATTCCAATCTAATCTTAACGCAGACCGACGTGGGTTGGAAGACCCAAGAAAGCCTATATTTATAAACTTGGATATAATTAAAATATGACGTAACCATAGGTAATACATAACATAAAGCAGATTATGCCACACATATTCGTACAAGGATTGGTCTCCAAATATCATTTCTATTAGCTTACTAAATTTGACTGTGTCTATTGTTATGTATGACTCAACAAATCCGTGTTTTTTAGATAAGTAATTATTAGGAAAAATAATGTAGGCCATTCCGTTTTGGGTTAACTCAGCATGAAATATTTTAGCATTTTGCGTAGCACGTAGGTATGAGAGCATTGCTACAAATATATTGAATGGCTTGGCTATGATCTTCACCAGAAAGAGCGCATGAACCAAGAAGATTCATAATGATTTAAATACGTTTATATCGCGTTCCGGAATGGCGCCTTGTGAACATTTTAGATGGCTCCTTACAAAATGTCTGCTTGTCGACGATAATGTAGATAATGTGATAGAATAGAATGCAAGCCCCTGCACGTCGGTCCCTAGGAAACGCAATATTTTTCAAAAACGGAATACCCGCATTATAAAACGTGTGTAAATAATAGGAGGTCGCTCCTTTTCACGCTTCAATAATTGCTCGACGGCAGATAAACGAGGATCGGGTTACCGTGGAGAGAAGCGAACGTTAGGGCGTTGTGTTCCTCAACTCTTTGAAGATTTGCCTTTCTGAATAGTGTGTTGCATTTGATTCGGACAAGTTTATTAGCTGCATTATGATGAATGAAATGGTTAAACTGCATTTAGGGACTAGGTACTGTATTCTGTGTATTAGCATAGCGAACATAGCTAAGTACTCGTATTATATTTATGGAGCTACAGATAAAATGGTGAAAAACCCCGTCAGTCTTTATATTTTACCTGGCCTATAGAAAAGTTTTTTCACATACCTAGTTACTACTGCGATAATTGGATATCTCTTGCAAGGTGATTTACCTACCTAAACTTTAAATTAGGTAGATACGGGTAGAGTCTCTAGAATAATAATAATAATAATAACAGATGTTTACCAGTACTTACCTATATTATTAACAAAATCTTTTCATATGGATAAAACAAATAATTCACAGTACCTACCTACTTAATCATATCAGCATATTTTAAAACAGTCTGAAAATGTAATGGCAATTTACTTCAATCTATCTATAAGTAGTACTTATGTTTAATTTAAGGACACTTCACTACCTACTAAATTTTCAAGTAAATTTTGAACAATAGACGATCAACGCCGGGCAGAACACGAAACGTCCAATCGGATCCGACGAATCCAGTCGGGTTCCGTCCATTGTCTCTGCAGTTCAATTACGGAGGTCATCAACACGCCGACAACACTTTTTATGGAATTTCCAGTTTAACGACTCATTTTGATGGTTCGTCTTCAAACGTAGTGATATTTTGTAAATAAACAAGACACTGAAATAACTCATTACCTTTGTACCCGGTAGCCGTGCCGGAACTTAGCAGGAACTTTGGAACTTTTGTGTAGACCAGGTAGGTAGGGCCACACGCTGTCGCATAGAGAAATGTAAACAATTTGACGGCTTCCAAAAGGAGTGCCACACGGATGTCTCGCAGGATACGGTGAAAAATCCTTTGATTTTTTAATTGTCAAGTTTGTTACAATTTTTCGATGACTTTTAGGTAATGTAAACTACTACATTTTAAGTTAAAGAACTATTTAAAGAAAATTGTGTTTACCAATGTATACTCGTATATTGCTAACGAATCCTTTTCCATGCTTCGGTAGTACTAGGTATGACGTCACTAACGTAGTAATAGTAACCAATACAAATTATTATCAACATATAAGTATGTATGTATACAAAATTATATGTTACAATTTTACAAGCCTACTATTCAACGTTGTGAACAAATCTTGTGAGTAGTATTATACACACATCAAGTGAAAGGATTGACTGGAAATTACGAATACAGGTACCTACTTAATTGTGTAGATTAGGTGACAATCAAATAATAAAGAATCTCCAGTAACAAGTATTATTGCACCTAATATTAAAAATATTATTTTAAAAGAAAACTCAATAAATAATACTAATTATGCCTTTCAGATTGACTCTGTATTGGATGATATAATGTAAATGTATTCTATCTACATCTACGTTTGACCAATTATATTAATATAACGATGAGTCAACAGCAAATCTTCGTACTTATTACAATGACAAATTCAATTGAATCATTGAGACACAATTAACGTTCATATACGCCCTGTAAAAATCAGACGTCACTTGGAATAATTATTGTCTAAATAGCCTAAGTCACTGTGCACGCCATAACAGTCCTGGCCGAACTAATAGGATTGCTTGCGAGCAGCAAATAGGCCTACCTACGTATCCGCAGCTTACTCGGTATCTGTCGGGAATAATAACGTGAATCGTGGTTCCGACTGGCATGACTCCAAGTGGCGGTTCTCATTGAAATATTAAGCCAAGACGCCGCAATGCGGTGTCTCACACACGTCGCACCCGCTGCTGCTTGTGTGCATGTGAAGATAATGCAACGGTCGCTTAACCAATTTCCTTGTTCGATTTCCAAATTAGAGTTCTAATTTCAAAAGGCATGTATGGAACAGTCGTTTTACATTTGAAACTACAATATTTGACAACAGTAAAAACGAACTTTTTCATTGTAACAATTACATGCCGAGTTATAACATAAATATAAATTAGTTCATGAAATACATCAGCGAATAAACAAAACTCGCGAAAAATTTACGCTTCAAATTATTTTTTCACCTTAGCACCTCGAACAAGCATATTTTGCTGCGTGAAAACAGTGTGCAAAATGCGATTTTGCTCACTCCGTAGACAAAGTAGCTTTTTAATTTAGATGCCGGGCACTGACATTTCATCGTATGGGGTCTATCACAAGATCAGAATATTTGAACTTTATTAGCTCTGTCCCTTTCATTTCAATACGAAAAAATAAAATGCAGACATAGGTCGATCCATAGTTCGACCATCGAATTTCAAAGTAGACCCCCAAAAAAGCGCGAAACAAGTAACACGTTCGAAAACTATCAAATGAACAAGTTTAAATTACCAAAATAACTATACAAAGGAATTTTCAATTGAGGAATATTTAAATAAAAACATTTGGGAATAAACTCCGTTTTTCATAATAAATAGGTTAGCTTTGACAATCTTAAATTTTCTGAACCTACCACAGCATCAGCAATGCAGTTTCCGAACGAAGCGCGGCGTGCGGCGCCCCATTTAAAAAATTGCGCGCTTTTAATTTGTTTCAGATTTTATTAGGTATGTTATTATTCATTCTTGCGTTATTGATATTAGTTTTAAATATAAAAACTACTAGGATTAATACATTCTCTATCTGACAAGGAAATATAGTGTAGGTAAGTCAGAATTTAACAACACTACGGCTATTTTTTGGTGTGCACGCAAGATACACGTAATATGTGGCTTCGTCTCTTTCTAGCGCAATAGACATGAATGATAAATATTTCAAAAATAGCTCGAAAATATGAGTAAAATCTGTGAATTGTAAAAGTAAAACAGTTTGTTTCTAGTAATGTGTTAGTGTCAGACGAGACTCTCATAGATATTAAAATATCCTTTGGTTTCTCGTGGCTTGTCCCGCCTTTCTAGTATTGACTAACGGCGCGGCCGGCGGCGGCGCTGAGGAGTTAAAACAAGCAGTAACGAACGCCTAATTAAGTTTTCTAATAAAATATAAAATAATCACGAGACGAATAGGTACGTTATACAATGATATATTTTTAATGTGAATATGTTCTCACTGCTGAGGTGAAAAGTTGTATGATTTACTCGAGAGCAAAGTATTTGCATCTCGTCCTTTTGAGTCCCTCGCTGCGCTCAAGATTCAAACTTTGAATCACTCACTACGCTCGTGATTCAATTTTACAATCTTTCACTTCCTCAGGACTCAAAATTTACACTCGCAACCAAAACAAACTTTGCTTTCTTGTTGCGCAAATAACTATTGTTGCTTCGTTGGTAAAGATGAAGCAGTGGATACACTTAAAAATACACTTTATTACATACCTCAAAAATAACAGAACAGAACTTAAAGCTCACAGTAGAGGTAGACGACAGGCGATCTTATCAGACAAGTTTTGGGAAGTGGACATAATGCAACATGTTCTTCAATTTGAGTAGATAGATAGCAAACCGAGCAAATAATGAAATAAATAAATAGTAATATTAATACTAATAAACATACATCTACATAAATACCAGTCAAAGAGTTAGGTACACATCCTTAGAGTATTATCATTTAGATGTCGCACGCATGTTTCAGCACTTTGTATGTTTAACTTTTGAATATTAGCAAAAAAATATCAGTATACATTTATTATTTCTTGTCATTCATTACACGTTTATGAAAGATGAATTTATACTTTGTAGCTTTCGTTAGCAAGTTTCGCTTTTAAGCAATAAAAGTCATGATTAGTATTTTTATTGCGGTGTGCACCGTTCTCAGAACGCTTCGCTGCGCCTATTATCAATTGAATCTGCACACCAATCGAATCCAGCCTTACTTTCTATACTTCCGACTACATTTCTACATTCCGATTGTTTTTTGTTATCTGTTCATTTATTCGTGTCTTCATGTGTCTAGGCAATCGAAGTATTCTGAGCAAATATAATATATTTGCTCAGAATACTACGATTGCCATATATTATACTACTCAAGAGAAAATAGGGGTACAAATATGGTGACCGTTACGTGAAAATTATATTAAATAATAAGATATCGTTTTTCCAGCTATTACTTAAACACCAGCATGAAAGAGGTTAGATTCTGAAGGATGCGGGACATCAATAATTAGCCACTTAACAATATGTCCAATAATTAACAATAAAATAGAAAAATTGTTACTGCCCTTATTTTGTTTTGAGGAGTATATACAGTATCTCATGGATTTCTTTTATGTAGGTATCTATTGTATGGTTTATTGGTTGATGTCCGTTTCTCATTGTTGGCGGGAAGTAGACAATAAGTTAATGCACGTTAAATTCTAAAATTTGTAAGATTGCCTTAGACATTGCCACTTCGGTCGTGGCACGAGTTGTCATTTTCAAACCCTAACTCGAATATGAACTGTGTGGAAATCACTCAATTACATTATTGTAGTTAAGGTGATTAAGGAATTAATATATTTATCTAAATAAGCAACAAAGCAAATAATGCAACAATAACAATTGCGAAAGCTATTCACTGAAGTGACAAATAAACTCGACCAACTGAAGGAAACTCAATTTCCTCCGCAGTAAAGCGACAAAGTGCTCCACAATGGGAAAATCATGGTGGCAATTTATTACGATTGATCAACAAGTGGCAGGGGAACGCCGGAAAGAACGAACGACAATACGAATGGAAACGAACGGAAGACGAGTGTCGACATTCCCGACTCCCGTAGCATTCGGAAAACGCACACCAATGACACCGGGGAATCCCTCCGGCTAGACGGAATTATCTCGCGTTCTCTATTCCCGTTTCGCGTACCATTCAAATTGCATCTCACTCGTGCCCCTCGCGAAAATACCTCCGTCTCTTTCCCATTCGGTTCATTCATGAGTGCGGATTTGAATGGATTTGGGACGTTTGCTTCCTACAATTGGAACACTTTGGGCTTCGAGGGGGCGACGTCTGCACGCGTCGCGACGTCGCGTTCGAGCCGGCGAGGCATACATCGGTGAACCTCGCTCGAATGCTAATGTTACGGTCAACAAAACAATGCAGAAAAAGTGGGCGACATGATGAAACAACGAGCTCGTTTAATTAAAATTCGCATCCGTGTTAGTTATTGAATGGTTGATGGAAACTATCGCATGGCGTGTAGCGCCTAGCCCGGTAGCCGTTGTAACGTCTTATAATTGCGGCTCACCATGTGTTGAGCTCTAATCATGTTTAATTATAGTTAGAAGAGGGAGTCATTGCAGTTTATCATGAGATGAACTGTTACAGTTGTATAAACGCTGCGAGAAAATGATGGATTGCGCTTGTACTACTAATGAAAGTACGGTTACCAACACAAATCAAGAATGCTCTCAAGTTTCCTCATGTTTCATACTAGCGGTTTAGTGTTTCTTTATTTATATCTGTTCGATATGTTAGATTTTTTTCAATTACTCGAGTAAAAAGTCCGAATGATGCCAAGTTATAAATGTCTCTCTTGAATTTATGATCTTCCAAATACTATGTTGCACTTTACTCCCTTTAATTGGCTCTACCGCACGCTGTGGCTTTAATTAATATCAACATTATTTATGTTGGTACTTCTGGATCCTAAATAAATATGATTGTCGCAAAGTCTGCTATTTTACCTACTTTAAAAGTTTCAACAACATTTTTTTTTAATGGGTTAGAAATTACTCTCATATTGCGGACAAATATGGTAAAATTAAAAAATCACTCCCCTCTGAAAGTATATGTTGATTTTTGTGCAATTAACAAACTCAAATGCGAAGTTGCTTGTGGGTCGTTGGACAAAATCTATGCTGTAATTGACATACAATTTCGAGTCGAGGCTCTATGTCTGGTTTGTCTCGCTCAACTAACCATACCATCTATAAGGTACAGGCGCAAGTTCACGTATGATTATTTTTTCTGTCGGTACGTTTGAAGGCGTGCATCGTCATTAATCCAATGCAGATTAGATCAAGACAATGGGAGGCGGAAATGCAGGAAAACGACCTTTTTGCGCGACGCGCTCCGCTCCCCAGTGTGTGAAGACACGCTTACTAATTGCCAGTGAAAATCTTCTCATATGCGCCGGAGTTGGCTTAGTGACTTATTTAAGGCGTTATTAGCATTAATCACTGTAACGCGATTTCAATGGACGTTTAAAGATGTTTACCTTGTTAACAGAATAATTGTGCGAAGGATAGGAGGTACGATATATTTAAAAGGTTACAGATGTGTTTATACCTAGATGAAAAATGGTCATGTAATTGTCACCACGTTACATATTATGTCCAATTGTCATGCATTTACTATGTTAGTTACATCTTACATAGAGACACACTTATGTGATGCTAATAGCAAAATAATCTTAGATTCCAAGCCTTATTTGATTGATGGCTAAATGATTGATCAAGTAATTTGTCAACATCTTTGCAGAATGTAATTTTTTACCGACAAAAATACTTGAGACGCACGATTTCTAACGAAATTCTTTGAATTATCAACGTCAAGTGGCGTATTTATCCGTCATGTATCGAGCTAAGGAAAAACTATCTGCAGCGGCGTGACAAAATGAAGTTATTATTGTGGAGAGATTCCGCAAGATTGAACAATTAGCCCGTTATAGTGATACGGCAAAAAGGCGAGCGAGGTGCGCTGCCGTCTTCCCATGGTAATAATCAATTAAACTAAATAATCAGCGCTTCGAGTAAAGCAGGCATTGTAACTATGTTTTGTGCGTTACAGTAAGATGGGATCTATTCACGTTTGTTTGACTTTAGTATATGACATTAATTTGATTGATTAGGTACATTGTTTGATCACTTCTTGTAGCACGTTATGTTTGCTAGTTTTCATTTGTAACAGACAGTGTAACAGAATGTAACTAATTAGGTACATTTGTTGTCAAATTCAATTTAGGTACCTATCCATTAACCTGTCATCCTACACTGCATACAGATATTAGTGAAAACCCTTTTTTCACAGGACAGGTGCAAAATTATTTTATGCCAATCTCATTTTTTTTTATGAAAACATTTTCTTACTTTATCTGTAGTATTAGTTTTCACGTACATATAATGAAACTTAAAAAAAGATAAATAAGACTACTTATTAATAATACCTTCGATACAAACCGAGACTTACAAAGCAACAAATGAGATAAGAACTACTTAACCTCAGACAGAATCCTCGTAAACTCTGATATACGATTTATAATAAAACTTAATAAAACATTGGCAACATTTGAAAGAGAATCGATAAAACTTAGCAGCTGTAGCGAGCGCCGAACGGACGAAGGTCGCAAGTTGCAGTTTAACAGATAGTAGTAAATTGCAGTTTATGACCGTTCAGTTGTTTTATTTCAATCAATATGCAAATGTCTAACAAAGTAGTGATTTAACTTTTTACATGAAGTGTTACTCATATTAAAGCTTTATGGTATTTGAAAGAGATTAAGTTATGACTGCTTGCGTGATTGGTGACGAAAGGTTTGGATAAGTGAAAGAGTTCGCGTATCTGGGGACGTTATTCACTAGGGATGGAAAAATGAGAGATGTTGATAGAAGAGTGAATGCTTGGGAATAGTGTAAACGGGGCACTCAACGCCTTTATGAGCAGCCAGAAAATATCTCAAAAAGCACGTCTGGCTGTGCTTAAGTGTAAGGACTGAGTGGACGCCCCGCTCTGAGCGGGGCGTCCACTCAGGCCCTACACTAAGGGAGTGTTAGTCCCCACACTTATCTATGGTAGTGAAAGTTGGGTGTGGCAGAAGAAACATCAGAGTCAAGTGAATGCAGTGGAAATGAGAGCGTTGCGAAGTATGTGTGGGGTGAGTGTGAGGGAAAGAATAAGAAATAGTGTGATAAGAGACAGATGTGGAGTGACTGAAGATGTAGTGACGAAAATTGAGAAGAGCATGCTGATAAGATGGTATGGGCGTGTAGAGAGAATGGATGAAAGAAGATTAACAAAAAGAGTGTATGAGAGAAAAGTTGATGGTACCTACAGTTGGAAGGGGAAGACATCCTCGAACTTTTTCCGACCAAATCGGAGAAATCCTGAAGAAAGTTCAGGTCAAGAGTACCCAGAATATGAAAGTGAATGAAGCAAGAACGGTTTGTCAAGATCGTAACAAGTGGAAATCCGTGATCTCTGCCTACCCCTCCGAGAAATAGGCGTGATTATATGTATGTATGTATGTAACTTATATTCGTAATTAAATCGCGGTGTCAATATAATTACTTCTTTATGAATTAATTTATAAAAACCTATTTATTACTTTAACTGCACGCGCGGCACCGCCTGAGTTCTTCGTAATACGTCGCTGAATATAGGGTAGGTAATATTAGCCTAGCTCCACCCCGAAAGTTAATTTTGTATAGTGATTAAATAAACTATATAACCTATGTGCATTCAGAAAGTCCGTTCTATACACAGGTGAAACAATTTTTGAAATCGGTATTGTAGTTCCGGAGATAGGTACATAACCGATTACATACAAACTTACAAAGCTAGATTCCTCTTTATAATATTAGTATAGATATAGACAGTGCTTTATGTCCAAACTTTTTATTGATGTGTGGTAATAAATTCACTCATTCATGTTGTATATACCTACATACAGACATTGTTTTAAAGTTATTTTGAAATATGTGTCTTTGTCAGATGTTGAAATGAACATGAATTTCATTAGAATATTAATTCGATGATGATATCGTGATACACGATGGGGAAATCGGGATACATGATAAAGTAGGTAACTACCGTTAATCAAAGTAGGTACGTTTTCATTATTATTTTCACGAAAAGTTACCAAATCTTAATATTCAAATCTTGCATGCGTGGTCGTCATGCGTCAATATTTTTTAATGTATTTG
The DNA here is from genome assembly GCA_947578815.1 of Epinotia ramella. Taxonomy (NCBI): domain Eukaryota; kingdom Metazoa; phylum Arthropoda; class Insecta; order Lepidoptera; family Tortricidae; genus Epinotia; species Epinotia ramella. The sequence goes on from OX388201.1 coordinate 29,566,292, forward strand.
CTAATTTGCACTACTTGTATATTATCTACTGCTACTCCTTTATTATAGGAACCCCCGTAACCCATTCCTGAGGTTTGATTTCAGGACCAATCGCTCTATATAACGATTGATCTGATTTAACGTTTATAAACTTTTATTAAAAGTTATTTAAAGCCTATATAAAAATATTTCATTTCTATCCTGGGTTTTCCCTGGATATTCGAGTCGATATCTAATCATTTTACTCCATCGCTGTGAACTTGTAAAGTGAGTTTGTTAACAAAGACCTTTTAAGGCTTCTAAAGGCAACGTCGGCGTGGCCGTGACCTTAAATCTTGGAAACTAAAAAGCAATATAACGCTTTATTCGAACGTGAACTGTAACAAACTCGACGTTTCGTATCCTGTATTGATATCGATTGCCATCGTGTGCATAAAAATCGATAGCGGTCCAGATGCACAAAAATGGGGCAGAGGAATCGATTTGTCCCACATTTTGTTTGGCGGTCTAGCGGACGCCGGCGGCGAGGGTAACGCTCGCGATAAGGGATAGTGCCCCCCCCGGGCGGGGGCATTCCCCCTCGCCCCCTTGATAATATTTACCGCCCCCCAGCCGTACTTACGCCCCTCAGTATTTACGGGTTAGAGAAAAACAAGGGTACTCGAGCTTCGGAAGGTGCAACGTAGATTTTAATCCTTTCTGATGTTTATGATTGATGGCGGATTTCGTGATCGGAATTGCGCTGATGTTGATGGATCCCTTCTGATTCCACGCCGCTCAGCGTGAGTCGTGCCACAGAGAACGTTTTTACGATTAGCATTCTGCCACTGAATACTAATTCAATTGGAACCTAAAAAAGGAAATGTGGATTCCCAGGGAAAATAAAACGACACACAGAAATGGAAGCTGTGAGTGAGATGGAGTGATTCTTGGTGGACGTAGAGTCGTGGTTGAAGCGTGTCGTTGCATACAAAAGGGGTACGTGACACCGCAACGATTCTCCTATTTGCCTGCCCTCAAACACGAGAAAATGCAACTATTATTCCGCGTCTTCAATCATGGCGAGAAAGTCATAAGTTTTTCAATTACTCTGCCCTCACAAGACGTTATACACGTTATATTTGACCGTTAAGTTCAAGACTTACAATATGAACAATTCATTTCATATTGCTGCTGGCGCCATCTGCCAATCAACAATAAATTTCAATAGTCTTTAAAAAAACTTAATTAGATTGCTTTTAGAGACAGAGCAACATCACTTACAACAATCAGTGTAGTCGGGTAAATCTCGCCTGTTTGATGGAGGGTGCTAAAGTAGAGGCATTAGAGGCTAATTTCGCGGGGTTTCGTTTTTAGTAGTGGCATTTGTAAGTTTGTGTGGGTGTAATGTGATGATGGGTAAAGATGTCAGTCAGTATTGACGCGTGCCAATGCTCCACGAGTCGTGGCAAGGCCGAAAGACTAATTATTACTTATATCGTTCGTGTGGACAGCTCATCGGCGCTATATAACAGCACAAAGTGTTTTTTTTCTATGGCAAGAATAATCAGAAAGTAATGGTTTTTGGCGAGACCTTAGTTTTGAATAAGTTTCGGCGGGCACTAATAGTATCGACTTACTTACATCAAACTTCGGTTGATGAAACTTTATTGCTTCATTGGCATCGGATAGTTACACCTTAGTGTCAACTGGGCCATACGAACATTACGTACGGACTATTATTCCGAAATTAGTCCACATATTCCTTATTCCCGTTTGACCAAATCAGTTGGTAGTATTTTAGAAACTTATTTTTTTTATCTTGGCCTGCTACAAATTTTGTTTGCAAGCCATTATTTTTTCTAAAATGAAAATGATGGTTTAGAAGCTGTTGTGGTATTCCCGAGGGCACAACTTTTCGAATCATCAATATTTATATACAACAAATAGGTCTGCTTATTTTTTAAGTTTACCATGTCTCAATTAGCGTTCAACGGTAAAAGTTTATTTTTAAAACGCAAATGGTTAAAACTACTCGGTTTAGCAGGTGTTGAATATATATGCTGGTACAAAATAAATACGTACCTATTCGTAAGCGTGTAACGTATCAAATTGAAGTAAAAACCCCAGTATCGTCAGTTAATGTATTTAAAGCGTTATATTTCCAGTTAGCTACGTTTGCATCGAAGGAAATTAAGTTTGGGGAATTGAAACTAGTCATTGTTCTTTTAATTGCGGTCAATTTGAGCGTTCTACCCGAAATGCGCCCGTCATCGTGTGAAGATCCGCAGGCTCGTGTAGGGTGGAAATATAAAGAACGCTTCAATAATACAACTTAAACATTTAAAAAAGCCTACGCATGTGGTTCTAACCCGCGACAGATGATATTGCAATTAGGTAGGTGACGTTGCATATGAGATAGTTTCATGCAGATATGTTTGAAATCAAGTAATAATATCACTACATAGTATAAAACAAAGTCGCTTCCCGCTGTCTGTACCTATGTATCCTTAGATCTTTAAAACTACGCAACGGATTTTGATGCGGTTTTTTTAAATATATAGAGTGATTCAAGAGGAAGGTTTATATGCATAATGCCCGTGCGAAGCCGGAGCGGGTCGCTAGTTAAAATTAAAACGTAATTTTAGACGAAGATGTATTGGTTGAAGTCTATGGATAAAAGAAAGGGAATATTATTATAATCATTGAACTAAACAAAAAACTAAATTAAAGCATCGATAACTCTTTTCTGCGTACCTACATGGAACCCACCCATCTCTAGCTGCACATTTAGGGAACGCTATTTAATAATTCCATTCGAAATATCATTATAGATATCAAAGAAAGGGTTGCACAGTGGGCCGCGCTGCGCTGACTCGCACAAAACTCTATCTGCATGTGCCCTTGATTGATGTGCCCTGTAATTATTAAGACGCGATAATAACAGCGCCGCTGACGGCCGCACTTTGTTTCTGATGACTCAAGACGAATCAAATGAGAAATTCTATCCTTCTCTTAAATAGGACTTATTGCTTGATGCTCTGTTGATTAAACGAACTAAAATTGTTATTAAATTTGTTTCCATTTCTTTTTTGATGCGAATTTTAATTATGTTTTAAGTTATTTTGTTATAATGTAACACTGTTGCACTGGGAATGGAGTTAACGTAAATTAATGTTAGGGTAAAACTAAAATGCGTGGAACAAAAAATGTAAATGCGCAAGCCACGCCTGTATTGTACGGCGTTTCATAATGCTATATCGTGGATTTTATTTACATAAATGGCTACCATACGCAGATTGTCTTTATGTTTTCTGTGCGTGCGACCCGGCCCCACGAATCAGAATATTAACGTAAATAGTAATGGAGGAAAAAAAGCTATTATGCAAATGAAACATTTTGAGGTAAATAGAAACTGACGTAATGCGATGTTAAGAAAGGAATAAGTAATAAATCTTTCTTAATGGCGGGTTTAGTTTAGATTATTAATGCTTTAACGCAACTTTGTAATTTCAGTGGTATCTTAACCCTTAACACGCGTACGCGTTGCGGTGCTATTTGGCACCAAATATTGTCATAAGTTATCTTACGCATCAAAGAGCTACCACGTAAGTGAGAAAGCCAAGCGTTTTATTTATAATAGTTTTAGCCTATGTTGTATTGTATACTTAGTTTAAGCCAATACCAGACAAGACAGACTAACACAATCGCCACACAATTAGATTTATTGAAAATTGTTGTTTTTGGATATCACATGTCAAAATTGCACAACCTTTTGGCACTTCTAGGATTTATTTGTACATATTTGACGACCGGTTAGCCTAGTGGGTCACTACCCGCTAGGCTAACCGCTGCCTACGAAGCTGAAGGTCCTGGGTTCGAATCCCGGTAAGTGCAAATATTTGTGTGATGAGCATGAATATTTGTTTCTGAGTCATGGAAGTTTTTCTATGTATTTAAGTATTTATATCTATTATATATATCGTCGTCTAGTACCCATAACACAAGCTAGATTAGACTAGGTTGATTTGTGTAAGATTGTCCCTTAATATTTATTTATTTATTTTATATTTTTTTCTTCAAATAATGTGTGGTAGCTCTATAACATTTTATGTTTATTTGTATAATGGCGTTCTTAGAGAGACACTAGTATTGGCAGAACACGATGGTGATCCCAAAATTCAATTATACATATTAAAACTAGGCGGCGCTATCCAGTCTCTCTCACACGCATACATTTCTGTTGGTTTACTTTCCTGGTGGAAGCCTTACTTTCATGGTTTAAAATTCCTTATTTTTTTATAAATACGAGCTAAAATGGTTTACAATTTTAAGCCATAGCTGAAAACGTATAGACTTTGTATTAGCCAAGCGGTGCCGCACGGCACCCATTACTGTTCTATAAGCAAGAATTTGACTCAGCTTTAAGAGACCAACCATCTGATTTTAGAATCTTTAACCATAGCAAAACTATCGGCTTGTATAGATTATGGAAGATATCAAACTATTCAGATAATAATAGGTAAGCTAGTATAATATGTATTAATACATTGTACAATGTATTCATCATAAAAAAGTTGCCTTGCTTTCTATAAGAGGGAATAGTGTATCCATAAAATATTAATATTATAATTATTGTAATCTAACTAGGGGTTTCTGTAATAAAACATTCAAAATATGCTGTTAGATATTCCATTCCAAATTGACCTTGTGTAGGGTTAGAACCCTTAAATTAAAATTGCCATTAATTCAGATGTTAGATATGAATGCTTTATTATTATGTATTATTACATTTAATAAGTAACTGTTGAGTGGCGAATATGCTTACGTCAGATATGGGTGCCGAATAAAAGAGATGGTTGCAAGCGTTTAATGTACCCTCCAGACTCGAAAAACATAATAAAAAACAACCATTTGTGTAACAGCGATATGATTTTGCACTTTTTACTTTTTTTCTATTTGCGCGCATGTTTTCAACACTGGGCGGAAGCAAGAGTCACGAATCTATTAGATATGTCCAAATTACTCCTTTTTTACATCGGATGTTGTGGTCAAAATACATTTCTGAAGAATAAAGTTAGATATAATATTATTTTCTTTGTAAATGTGAGGATATATACAATACAATAGAATATACGGATACATTTTTTCTTACACAATAAATCGTATGAGCAAAATTAAAATAAGGCTATAACTTTTTTACTAAATCTAACTACTGTCGTAACATCGTAGACACTTTGATGTTAACAATGATGTCAATTCTATTCGTTTTTGTTAAATCAGTGGGGTCGCCCTATTTTCGTTTGATGTACCTACTTAATTACCTACTATAGAAATTGTTGCAAAATGACTCGTAATAAACTGCCTTCAAAAACATTCATTAAATAATCAATCTTAACGAAACATCTTAATATTTTTATTTGAGTTGTTCAATATATCTGATAATAAAAATGGTAGGTAGTGGTTTCATATGAATCAAACGGGCGTTACAGACGGGCTGCATTTCAGCTGCTTTCTGGCAGCAAAGGAGCAGTTTGAATCCAGTTCCTTTGCAGTTGGCATATAACTGCGTCGTAAGCTGCACACTGACTGCAAGCTAGTTTGCAGGTTGTAGTGCAGTTGGTGTATGCTGGGTTGCTGGGCAATGGAACTGCAATAAGCGTCAGGATTACACGATGACTACAAGCGGACTGTGCAGTCGGTTTGCCGTTTCGATGCAGGTATGTCAACTACGAAAGAACTGCTTTCAAACCGCACTTTTGCAGCTGGAATGCACCTGAACGAACCTGAACCCTGAACGCAGCCCGTCTGCCACGGCCCTAAGCTAGAATGATATAGGACATTTTCTTATTCGTTCGTATTTTTAGTGTAGGATTACCTACGCGAAAAATACGAGTATACGTATACGACTAAAGTACTACATATATTACATATACATAAATTATAATAGTTGGTGAAATATCATTTCGAATCCCCGAACAATATCGTCAACCATGTCTTATGCCGTTATTGCCAAGAAAATATTTGATATCCTCTTTTTAAATGTAATACCTTTTTGGCAAAGAACTCGAAATATTCGGACATTCGGATTGGCCCCCAATCATAAGAATGTGACTAATTAAATAAACGGCCGACCCCGGGTTTTGTTTTTTACAACAGACATATCTCATTTTGTTTTAGGGGAAGTAATTGACTGGCTGTTAATTTTATTTTAATTTTGCGCGAGGGATGGTCAGCTCTTTTGGGTTTGAACATTGACTATATAGGGCTCTTCTACTTGTACAGATGATTCAAATAATGGTATTTCAATTGAGGGAAATCCTCATCTTAGCCCCTGTTACATCCTTAACGATACACATTACACTCTGAAAGATAGCAAATAAAACTCGTTGAACATATATGTACTTACGAGAACAATATTTCTTTGCTATTCCGCTAAAAAAACGTGCTGGTCTATCAGTGAAGATAAGATGCAACTATTTGCGTATAAACATGCAAAAAATTACAGCAAACCACCACCAATATTGACAAAAACCTCGACACGTGTTTCGCCTCTCTACGAGGCATCATCAGGAGATGCTGGCAGGAGATGTTGCTTGCGCCACGTCCACTGAGCAAATTGTATTGTATTGTGTATTTGCTCAGTGGACGTGGCGCAAGCAACATCTCCTGCCAGCATCTCCTGATGATGCCTCGTAGAGAGGCGAAACACGTGTCGAGGTTTTTGTCAATATTGGTGGTGGTTTGCTGTAATTTTTTGCATGTTTATACGCAAATAGTTGCATCTTATCTTCACTGATAGACCAGCACGTTTTTTTAGCGGAATAGCAAAGAAATATTGTTCTCGTAATATATCATGGACTTCCGCAAAGTAACGCCTGATTCAATAAATTATATATGTACTTACATATTTTATTTATAATATGTGTAATTGTGTATTTGGGATCAGTAGGTACACATATCTGTCTAATGTATGGGTAGAAAGGTAGGATTACATATGCGCTAACTTGCTGGTCATGCTGTGTGCTTGCCTTGGATGTCATGCTAGTCTATAAGCTATTCATTAAATAACCATTGTATCTCATAAAGTATGATGTGTGTAGTGTCTGTAAAGTGCACCTAATATATAAATTAATAAAACCATTGTATCTCATAAAGTATGATGTGTGTAGTGTCTGTAAAGTGCACCTAATATATAAATTAATAAAACCATTGTATCTCATAAAATATGATGTCTGTAGTGTCTGTAAAGTGCACCTAATAAATAAATAAATAAAACGTAACTTGCCACAAAACGTTGGTCAAATAAGTAGGTACAACAGGTATATAAAAGTCAATTTACCAATGTCTCCGATCGGTTGGCTATATCTAGGAATCACAAGCAACCAGATGCCAAACAGCACTAGTTGAATGGGAAATCAATAAGTGTCATAGTAACAGTAACAAAGACAGGATAGAAACGGTGTTAAATCATAACAATGCAACATTCGTATCTCATATTACCAATTAAGCCTACAGCTATATTGGAAACAATGCACATATAAGAATTTTAATTGGAAAAATGAGAACAGAATGTTTTGTTGTTTTGATTTACTGTGGGTGAATATTTTCGCTCCAAAACGAATTTAGGTGTGCTCGTTTTAACCCTGTACCAGTGTGCCTTTTGGTGTTTTGGGCAAGATGCAGTCAATAACTGAAATGATTACAAAGAAAAATCGAAGCTAACGTAATCCAATGTATTAACCACTTACAAAACAATTACGTAATAACTCTTACTAGACATTTGTAGTGCCGTTACTCAAATTCATTACTATTATTTATTCTCTGCGTAAATATTTTCACGTTTTTCAAGAATTCCTGGTCCTGGGTCCTGGGTAGGTACCTACATATAAAAAGGTCTGATTTTAATTTGTTTCTATGAGCAACGGGTTGTGGAGTAGATAACTCGTAAGACTAGTAATTAGGGTAAACAATGTACAACGCAGTTGTCGGCAAACAAGATTAAGGATGCATCCTGCGTTCCCGGTGGCCGCATCCGAGCTTATCATCTATAGGGAAAATGTATGAACAGTCGGTTGTAATTATTGCCACGACACAAAAGGACCGCACGTTACAGCCCGCTGTGTCGACACTGGGTAATAACTTGAAGTCTGTATGAATATATCATGATATGGACGCGAAAACGTGACATATAAAGGTGTGAGCAAGACTATTTTTTCCCAGAGCAAAAATAATAATTTCCGCCACTGGTACTACTACGAGTATCTGTGAAAACGGTACCTACTTTTTGTTCAAATGCAAGCTCTTTAATTTATCTGTAACTGGTAATCCGAAGACGTCAAATACTAATAGAATTAAAAAGATGAACGCGATCCTCACTACTACATAGCTACCAAATAGCCTAATAAAATTTATATATTTTATCAGCTCCTATCTTTTAACAAATACGCAATTTGTCGGCATGGGAACAAAACAAAATTATAATCATTTGTATAAATGTCTTCATTCATAATTTTACAGATAAGCGGCCCACATTAAATTAAACATGAATGCCGTTTCAAACTAAAGCCGTTTTAGATGAAATTAATCTTTGCTAGGTGCACTCTGGGAAGCGAGTGCGACACTTTTACGTTGTGTTTGCTCTAGAAATAGTTTGATATGGTAATTCAACTTCCGTAAGTCAAGATAGTAAGGGAGTCGGGTTGTCTGCCAAGCTCGAGCCTGCGGGCTTCGTACCACGGGCTGAATGTAAATCAACGTTAGTGTGCTCCTCAGTTTGCAATGATGTCATCGCAGCTTGTGTTGATTTGGTTGTTTCACAGTTCATGTAAATACCAGTGGAGTTCGCTTGTTTGACTTATTTAGAACAGTCGTATGTTCCAAAATTCTAGTTAGTAGCTAGATATAAAAATAATGCAGTTGGTCTACCTACATGGTATTTTGAGATTTGAAATTGCTATTTGCCAAAATCAATAAAACAACTCAATGAACGAATTTAAGATTTCGCCTCAAATAATTTGATTAGAACTGACACTAAAAAACTTCGGTAAGTACGTATTCATTGAGTGAAAGTCAGTTTTAACAACTAAAACAAAGGCTGCCTTAATTTGACAAATTAGTTTCGATCAACAGAAAGCGGAACTTATAAAATTCAAAACAGTTAAGATTTGTAAACGATTAGCGTTAACGGTAAAAAAACCATTCAGAATTAAGTATTATACAAATAAGGCAGATTTCGTAGACGTTGTGGTAATTTTTAAACAAATTAATAAATAATTGAATAATGCTATCTACTGTTACTATTCGAGCTGAGACGTGTTAATTTAACAATTACGTATTTATTGCTTATTAAATAATTAGTTTTCCTAGCTTAATGCGCACTAGCTCGTTATGCACCAGTGTAGTAACACAGTAGGAAATGCAATTAGCCAGTGCTCGCCACGATGCCTCCGACCCGCTCAGGCGTGTAACTCCTTATCTCTCTTGCATGTTTTTTCAATATGCAATCCCAGACAATCGTGCCGCTTTATCTGCCAATCGGAATTCTCAGCTATTTTTTCTTTCCAACAGTTCTAATTATTGAGTTTCGTAACTGGCCGTTTCGTGTCAATCGCCTTGCGAATTAGACGCTACACACGGTTACCCGGTGCGATGAACCATTTATCGTGGATATCGCTGACACAAGTATTTTTATGATCATTAGTAACCTGCTGCTAGATAATTCGAGCCGATCGTTAGAGGTGCTAGCGTGTCATGAATGGTATACATTCTCAATGGATCACATTCCCTACACGGCAGTATGACAATAATATTGCAGTAGGTAGATGTGAGCGACGAGTACTTTTCAAAGCACTCGTCAGTTGCGACTTATTGAAATTGTTAAAAAAAATCAGTGGAGTTATCTAACGATTTTTCTACTTAATTGAGTCATAATTCAGAATGCTGTAGTTGCGCTCATGCAATTTTAAATTAGTTGAACAGATAAGTAGGTACATCGATTGTTTAATGGCCTCGTACGATGGATTACGTAGATTATATTAATAATTTAAGTTTCCTTGATTACAAGATTGTTGACCATTGTCATGAAATAATAGTTCTGTATAGTCGTATCTATAAGTACAATTAAACTGTTACTACGTTTGAAAACGTATTCATTAACTTGAATTATTTCCACAAATAGAGGTTACCTGTGGCTTGATAAAGTAATAAATAAACTCACAGAATTCCACATTTCTTACTTAAGTAAACGAAGTAGGGGAAAACAGAACCATTTACTTAAATCATATGAATTCCTTACACAAAGTAAGGTGTGTTTCCCCTTCGCAGTGTTTTGATGTCTTAATGATATCGGAATGATGCATGCGCTCCGGATACAAGTGCCAGAACGATATAAACCGCCGCGACGGACAGGCCAATCCTCATACAATTACTTAATAACTTGGCGCACTTATTCGCCTATTCCCGTTGCACGCAACGTTGCAACTAACTTGCTGTAATTTTTGGCATTAACTGTACCAATCCAATACAAATAATCTTGATCCGAATCTAGGAAAATTCATAAAGCAACTTGGGCGATGATAAAATATATGTATATTATTTTTGGCGTGAATGATGTCAAACATGAAAGGTGTCAGTAGTGCTGGCATTTAGCTATGTCTCACGTATGTTTTATTTTACCACCACAACTTAGCCAATCGGCAAGTCACAATTACTGTAACATTCTTCTGCATTTTTCACCTGTGTTTGTCAGACGAGGTAGATAAAAAATAGACGTCTTGCACAACAATGTAATTCTGTTTTATAGTGGTCGTTTATTTATTTAATGCCGTCAACTGGCCAGTTACGGACTGAAATTTGTTTTATTACCTCACGTCATTCCGCACAATGTTAATAGATCTTTGTGACCTTATTGTCACTAGGTTGTACCACTTCTATTTTTGTATTCTGTAGTATTTGTTAATTGGCGGTAGTATTGAATGTTAACTAAATTAATAGCTAATTATTTGTAAATATGTATTTACAAACAAGTTATTTGGATATTTTATAGGTCATATCAATCGGGTGATTTTTCAGAACGAGAATCAAACAGCTTTGAAATATTCCGTCAATAGGTAGGTGGAATAGAACATAGTTCGACACTCAGATTTCCGTAGCTTGAGATGAATTCGCAGAGAGATAGTTACAGACGGTACCTGCAGAGAGAGAGATAGAAGGAATCAATTAGACATATTAAAACAGAAGATAGATTCAGTATGGTCATCATAAATAAACAAACCCAAAGCATCAGCGAATTGAAGCCACAGCACAGGTTCCATAACTTCCCGAGCAGGTTGCGCTCAAGACAAGCATCTTTCTAAACAGTTAAGACTTCACATCGAGAATTATATTTACCAACATAGCCCTGATACATCGTATCTCATTCTAATTGAATTCGCAGCTCTATGACTATTCATATTGAGGTGTATTTTATTTGAAATGGTGAGTTTGTGGCTGCAAAATCAATTAAGTTCTGATGTGAAGTAAATCGTGACCGCGGAGTCGGTGCCGCGAGCTAATCGCTTCTGTACCCTCTTTTTACCTTCAGTTGCGTTTTGAAGCAACATGCACTTTACTACAGTTATGTACATTGTTGAATTATTCTAATATTAATGTTATGTTAAAATGCAATTGAAGCTTTCTGATAAATATTTGTTTGTTTAATAAGTTACCGTCCCTGATGATTTTAGATGCTCTACTAAGTACGAGTATGGAATTGAATGCGCCGTATAAGTTTTCTCACAAGTATTGATTGAGTAACTTTGCAGTTATAACAATAATATGGCATCTAAACATTGTTATAGCGTCATACTCAAAAGAAATAGGTTCGTCGATGCAAAAGTTTATTATATTTCATTCGTAATCGGTTAAAGTTTATGTACGTAATGAATGAGTGCAATGAATGTTAAGTGTAGTTAAAGGGCGAATGACGTTTAAGTACTTGTCATATTAATGTGAGTGATTCGTTTTGCATGTGCAAGGAAAATGTGGGAGTGCATATTATCATGAAAAATACACCTAAGGGGATGTTTTAACGCAACATTCATTAAAATAATGAATACCAAGTCGACCGTCATAACTGCACGAGTAAAAGCATGTGATGTATTAGATGTGACCTATGTAGTCTAGTAAATTATATCCAAATGCTAATGTCTATTGTACGCGTAAAGTTCGAGTACCTAAACATTAATCAAAAATAATTATTTTTATCTATCAGTAATCTTATTTGAGTAAATAAAATGGTTGGCTCGATTAATCATTTACGTAAAAAAGTTATTTTAATTAGCTTCGGAAGAACATTTTAATCTGAGCACGGGATTACAAACACTGAACAAGGACTTAAACGATTCAGAAATAATAATTCTTGTCTTGCACAAGCGTAAAGGATGGTGTCCTACGCAGGGCCAGAAAGGGGAAAGATTAGGGAAGGCGGAGTTCACAGTGTGCGCTATGGCTATATGCTATAATATTGCTTGCTGTGTCCACCATGGACATATGTTGGTACAATACTTGAACAAGTAAGCGCATAGTTAGAGCGCTGTTTATTTTAAAAAAACAACTGTTCTCGTATCATGAAACCATAGCTATAATTGGACGTCGGTAGAAATTTGTATAATTTAAATGGTTTATTACGGAATTTACAGTGCCTTAAAATTACCATCAAAAAGTTAAATATCAAGTGTGTAAAAACATTCGCTCCGTTAATAATTTAAAGTGCAGTGTACCTGTGGCACTGTACCTGGATCTTACAAAAGTTAGAAAAACTAAGAGTAGTTAAGTACGTATTTAATATATTTTTTACCACCAAACTAATGTGACTATAATAATTGTCGTTAAGGACCCGAACAGCGCCGCTCTTTATAATAATAATTTGGTTAATATGAACAATTTTGCTGGCGGGGATGAATAATTAATCGTTGACAGTTACTTTAATGTCGGCAAGTTTATTACAAAGACTTTTTTCTCTACAAGTGGTCTTCGTTTCCATGCTCCCTGACATTATTAAATTACGTCGCAATTTGCGGCGTCCATCGCGCATCTGCGATACCACAGTTATCATTAGTTACATATGCGTTTGCGCATACATCTATTAACATAGTAAATACCATAATAACGTAACGACCTAATTTTTGGTATTAAATGCAATGATATCACACGTTTATGACTTTAAAAAATATAAAAACAAACAAAAGCTTACCTACGTAATTCATGAATCGAAATTATTGTAGGTACCTCTTCGGCATGCCTAATAACGTAATAATGCTTTAAAAATAAAAGACATTTTGTTCAGTATGCTGATAAAAACCGAACTGAACTGCTTTTAGTGTGTCACTTCCGTAAACTGGCGGCTTCAAGTTAGAGGTAACGTACTAATTGCGCTGTTTCTGGCTGAATCGCGGATGAAGGGAAATTAATGCCCTCGGGAGGATAAATGTGCTATTATTTTTCCTAAAAAAAGCTTGGTGTCAAAAGTTTGTAAGGGCAGGTGTGCTTAAAGGGTTGCTGATGTTGTTTTTCTAATCCGTTTTTCAGTCAAATTGATAAACTGGAAGCAATTATAAGCTATCCGAACCGTATTTGTGTTTATGTTTATTTTTATTCTAAGTCTACAAAATCATCTTAGAGCATCTAATAAAGAGGTTTAGCGTCAGAAGTAGGGACAGATACTCGTATTTACATTATTAATTTGATTTACGAGTGGGGTGGATGCTCCCAAATAATTATTTCTACGTTTTAATTGAGAGCTATGAAATTCCTCGCTCTTGAACTGAGAATTGAGAATTATAATTCTGATATTATTACATACAATCAGACATTATATTTGAAAATTAATATCATTCATTTCAAACACAAATTATATTGTTTTTATTCATTTGAATTCAAAACAATACCAAACTGTTTAAATGTAAACACATTTCTACTTGTACCTAGATACATTTGACGTGTGTAGGTATTAAAATAACCTCATAGTAAATAGGCTGTTAGACCCCCACATCCCGGCGTCGGTCCAATTGAATGTTAGCCTAGAACGTATCAATCTAATTCTGCCCTGTCAAACCTAATTTATTAACTGCCTCATTTTCGTTGTATACGTACCTACTGTGTCTGGGATTTAAATATAGATCGATCAACTAAGCAGTAAGCTTTCGTGATACGATAAAAACAAGCAGTAGGTATATGCCATATCAACTGCTAATTTTGACAGTATAACAGTATAACGACGTAAGATTATTTTATTTTACACGCGTTTTGCTGCCATTGTTACAAGGTTAGTCGTCTAAATATGACGTTAGCATACTTAGCATTTATGAGTCATATATTTTTATAAAGTCGTAAACGTATTTAAACAATTTAGGCTTTAAATTTGTCTTTCCTGTTCGTGATGGGTTGGGTAAGACCGTGGGAGCATCATATTATTTCTAAATATTTCGCTACAGGCCAAACTACGTCGAGAGCGCTACTTCTGCAGTATCCTTTGCTTTCAGGAATAATACTATTTTGTGACAAGCTTTTATATTATATGTATTAACTTGCTGCGAGTACGTTCGTTCGTTTATTAGCAGGTATGTGCGGAATAAATCTTGCAAGTAAAGTTTTACCAAGTTCTTGATGGAGACAGAAGGTGACCATAGGGGAACTCCTTATTCCATTATTCCATCCATTATTATAACCCTCTTAACGAGTAGTTATACTGCAAAAAAAATTACAGTCGGCAACGAAATCTTGTAAGTACAGTCAGCATCACATAGTTAGTAGCAGCCAAAGTAGCCAAATATATCGTAACACTTCCTTACTCCTATAGTAATAAAGACGTGTTCCGATATATTTGGCTACTTTGGCTGCTACTAACAATATGATGCTGACTGTACCAAAAATTATTATTTTGGCAGAAACTTACATATTTTGTTTTCCAGTCGGAGTGCGATATTTTACGTGGACCAGGATCGCTCTAGGTATCGGCATATTATATTTTTCACACATCACTTGAGCATGGTAAGTGCTTATAAAATATACAAATTATCCAAATTTGAATGGCTTTAGATTGACGGATCATCCAAAACAATAAACTTCAAAGACTAACAAATTAATATCTAAGTATCTCCAGACGCCACCTCAAAAGAAATGGTCCGAAACGACTGTGGTCAATTTATTTACCAGTGATTCGTTACGGTTTGGGCGGATACTTTGCTCCGATGATAAATTGTACGCAGACCTTAATTTTCATCTATACCCATAAAAAATAATCAAATATGAACACTGAACTATTAGCTATAAGATTCAAAATTGGTTACAATTGTCACACCGCTTTTCAAGTTGTTTAGTACAAATACTGTAAAGAAGACTTTTGAAATGTAAACTCTAAGGCGGTGACGTGTAATATCATTTTGGAACGGAATCGATTTGTAATCTTACTGTGGGATCCGAATGACACTCCGGACTGACAAATGAATACCAGTCACAGTTCAACAGTTAATTTGTATGTTAATGATACGGATTTTATTTTATTTAGTTTAAGGAATTCGCCATTTTGACAATGTACGACTATATATTCATTAGCAGCGAGGAGTTGGATAATCATAAGGAGCTTCAACTTTTTTTTCTTAGCCTATATTGGTGTCACAGTGTTGGGCAAACGCTTTTCTCTCTGAATGCCATGACTCCTGGCCGTTTTTGCGCTTCTTCAGGCCAACTTTGGAGGAATGCGCCTAAAGTCATATCTTTAACTTTAGAGGAATAATGTGAATTGTTATTATAATGATTAAAACGCGTAACATATTAAAGGAAAAATAGACGCTAAATTGCACTCATTTAGTGGGTCGCGACGATCAATCATAGCGGTCGAGTCATCAGACGGTTCAAATGTCAAACGTACCTTAGGGTGGCAATAAAAAAGAAAAAATACCGAGTTGCCATTATTAAAAAAGTGACTGTGACTATTTCCATTGTCGATTGCTGATTCGGGATTATTAACTGACTTGCATTTTTTTTGTGTTCTAATATTGATAGATAGGTTCGAGTAGTGACTTTGATTTTACATGTGTGTAGCTACGGTAAGTGCCGCGATTACAATATCGACGAGAAAATATTTGTGTCAAAATAGAACAAAACGATAGTCATCAGCTGCTGTTCACACGCGAAGCGAAATGAATTGTTTGAACCACTACATCGGACTTCTTTATTTATTGCTGACTTTTTGTTGTTTGCTACTTTCGGTCTGTTAAATGCCTAAAATTTCTTTTCAGTGTTTTGATGCCTTCATTAGGTGCACTATACAATGATAAAGCTTCACTTCCGCGCGACTAGTAAAGTAACTCTATAGTTAAACATTTCTTTAATGTTCAGTCATCATCACATAGTTAGTAGCAGCCAAAGTAGTCAAATATATCGTAGCACTTCCTTACTCCTATATTAATAAAGACGTGTTCCGATATATTTGGCTACTTTGGCTGCTACAAACTATATGATGCTGACTGTTCATAAACTGAGCCTCGGTTTCCGTAAATACAGCAAGAATTAGTGGATTGCTTTCAATTTAACAGAATGGATTTCCTTTAATTTTACGATTCCGTTTGCGTGATCTCGTCCGGTAATAATTTAATAAATTCGTCCATTGGGAGGGAGTAACCTTTACAGCTATAGCTACATGAATGGCTCTATAGTAATCAGTTTTTATTGATCAATTTCTTACAATGGTATCTAGTTAAGTGTATGTTGGTACTTACATTTAACTATACCTAATACGTTTCAATCAACTATATTAGATACCTAGTATATCTATTACAAAATCCAATTGTTTAGTCGTATTTAACGTTCCTAGAGTGTACCATTGTCGATGACACTATAACGTACCTACAGTAAAATTTTATTTGTTTTGGTGTTCATTTGGGACATGACAACATTAAAACCATAGTGACGACGACCTCACATCTTGCTTTTTTAAATGCACCAAGACAGAGAAAGGCAGCACAAAAAACATGATAGGCATGGCAGCCATGTTCCATGCAGTTATTGAAACATTGCATACACCTCTCATTCAGAGCAAGTAATATCACTATATTTCAATATCAAAATTAATTTTGTAGCCGGATATTTCGGTAATTATTCTACGAGTTCTAAATAATATGCATAGAAGTGGGACAATCGTATTAAAAACTTGACTGTTGGCATTGCATTGCGAGTAAGTACGTAGTTAGATCTGCGGGTGTGCGGATCGCGTGCGAGCACACAATATCACCGGAGTCAAGCCGCTCGACGCTACCCCATATTTTAACAACTGTCCTAATGCATCTTGCAATGTTGTTTTAACTGTTTTTGCCCTATTATTGTTTATTCTTTTTTGGCATGTTTACTTTTAATTTTTGTGTTTCGTTTTTTGTTGCGTTGTGTCCCTTTATGAAGGAAATACTTATTCATGGTTTGATTGATCACAACACGGTCATGTCAATGAGATAAATGTTACCTAACTGTTGAAATGCCTAGTCTTAATGAGACCTAAGCTTAATTTATTCGGATTGGACGTTTTATTGTTAATAATAATAACAGTGCATGCATGTTCTAAATATCGTTGGCAGGTGTTATTATAGACAGATTGCATGTAAATTGATCTGTGTTTATATCGCCCGTGCAGTGAGTAGAAAATCAAAAAAAATTGAAATTTGATATTTTCAACGAATTGGATCGATTTTTTTCTTCATTTCAGGTGCCTGTCAATGAAAGCGCCAGACAGGTATGTCGTGTCGCTATCTCACTCGCGGCGCGCGTTCGGTTTCGTTCGGCCGGATTCGGTATCGTTCGGAAACGTTCGAGCGGACTCGGCCGCTCGCCGGTCGCTCAGGCTAAGGGGGTAGCCTGGAAGACCACGATCGCAGGATTTATTCGATTCAGTTTTATTTTTACAAAAACATGCTTATCGATGTTTCATTTTATGTTTATCAATTTATTTTTGCCAACTTCATGCCATAAGAACCTAATGCCAGGTAGGTCCCATTTCTTATGCCATTGATATTTATCTCGATTAATTACAAATCGATCAAATTTAAATAGTTCCATGATTGATTGGTTCAATACATACGCTTTCCTCCGTTGTGCTTTTCTCACGTTGATGTGATAATTTTATTTGAGATTAGCACCTATATATAGGTTACTTGTTGTTGGTGTGTTGGGTCCAGGTTACACTCTAGTCTTTTCAAAAAATACGGAATAATTCCGATCACAGATAAATTTACAAAGTACCTGTTCAATTTCGTAGTTGGATTATTGCATTAAATACATATTCGTATTTAGTTTCTTAAGCATGTCTATAATTATTTTAACGCTAACCCAGCTTTGTTTTCATTTCTAAACGTTCTTCTGTTCGCTTATTTTTACTTTTAGATACAACATGATATACTAGAGAGAGAGACTTATAGTTTGCTATACATTTCAGGCATACCCTGGACTAGAGAAGACAAAAAAACTTTTGGTCGAATGTTATGTTTATGTAGACAATGAATAATGATAGAATAAACAGTAAAGTTTTCACAATTTATTTCAATTACTAATATAATTCGAAGTCTTATTAGAATTGCTCTGAACTCGCCCGGCGGAACTGTTTGCTGTTTAACAAAATACTGTATTACGTTTATGTCAAATTAAACATTCGATCAAGCATTTGATATTTGTTAGCCCAAACAAGGTATAGGAATTGAAATGTTGACAGGTGAGATAGGATTAGTCTTTATTATTCTTAATTAGATAAATACATGAATTAAACTCACTACAATAATGATTCTAGCATGATTGCCTCCTCCTCCTGCCTGACACGTAAAATAATGTGTTTTATCAATAAAGTTCTGATTCTGATTCTGATTAATAAAAAGTCTGGGACTTTGGAGGATAAACTTACGCCTAGTTAGATAAATATACCCTTTATTAAAACCTTGAATTACAGTAGACACATTTTCATATAGATGTAAAAGTTGGCCTAAATTATTAAATTTGTTGTCAGAATAAGTAACCCCATGGTAAATAAGCAGCTCCAAACATACGAAGTTGGACTCTAAACAGATATTGCGCACGGGTACCTCTAATAACGAAACTTCGGATGACAAATGCGTGATCAGCATCAAATCGTAAAGTATTTAACGCCTCCGTTGGCACGCTTCTTTTGTTGAGCTCATAAAGCGGCCATTACCGTGTTTGATAAAACGTCGGTCATACAAAAAGACACGAGAAGCTACCGTGGACTCCCCACTGCGTGCCCTCATTCAGTCCGGAGCCTGCTGTGGTCCATATAAAAGGGAATCCAACAGCGGTCTGGTTCTCGAGTTTTTGTTCGTCCTTGTTAACTTTTTTGCATTTTGCATCACTTATTTTGAAAGAATTGCAGTGTCATTAAATTATCGTTATTTAGTTTATCATATGCTTTTATTTAAATTCGAACTATTTTTATTAAGTTAAGATTAGTCATCTCATCTGCCGCCCATTGCCGAGATTATTCATTTATCATTTGTCGTATGGCCAGGAGTACAAACAGGTAACATGAACAACCAAAAATACCGTGTTGTGTTAGGGCCCCCCCACATTACTGGCGTCTTGTGAACGTTATCATACAAAATTGTGCGTTGCGTCGACGCGGCGTCGACGCAACGCACAATTTTGTATGAACGTTCACAAGACGCCGCCGGGGGGTTGGGGGGTGAAGTAATAAATAGATAGAGGCAGGGCACAGCGCAGAATCATTTCGCATGTATTTACATAGAGCAGTTTAACGGGGCCAATAACTCCATACAGAAGACCGCAGCCATAATAGCAGCACTCACTCTTTAGGTATGTGGTGTTGTGGAACTGGTGATGAGGTGAAGAATGAAGGTTGCAAGACCTACCGATGATGCACTGGGTTGAGAGCGAGGTACCTGCACTTGTCTCTAAAGTCGACACCATGTTAGAATAAAACAAGGTATGCCATTCCCGACGATGTACAGTCAGCAGCAGAAGTTGCTAAGCAATTCTAGTGCTCAGAATGATCTACACACGAACTCTAATGTCAAGGGAATAAGGATCTGTGTAGGTCATTTTGAGCGTGTTATTTTGCTTAGCTACTTCTGATGCTGATCGTATCTGACCTACGTCACACAAATGTTGCCATTGTGCAAAGTTGGCACACAAATGTTGCTATTGACTGATATCTTCCATAAATAACAAGGACTTTTGTTAATGCATGATTAATATAAAAAAAATGTTAGCTAGTTTTACAGTTTATTTTAAGTGAGTGAAAAGGCAACTTTTAAAATGATGAAGTCCAACGTAAATATTTATTGAAAGCACGTAAGTAAAGTAATGCAATTTCAAAACTCGGGTAATTTCACACACTTGGCTACATACTGGCAGTACGCCATTTTTAAGATGCTGACGACGTAGACAGGGACACTGACGTCACGAGCTGTCACTTACCTTGGTTTATTGTACCATGGTCAACACAACGAGTTCTCAAGTCAATAAAGAGTCGGCTACGCGCTGTCACTCTTATGAGAGTCGGCTACGCGCTGTGACTCGTATGGAGCCGAAACTGTCCTTATAGGGATACGGTGTCTGGTCAGACAAGCCTTCTGCTTGTTTGCCACCATCATAGTCGTCAAAGAAGCAAAAAACTCAGTTAAGAAAATATACGTATAATATATATATATATTATTATTTATATATATTGTTTCTGAGTCCCCCCTGTCCCACATCACTCCGTACTTGAACGCGGCTAACTTGTTGAACGCGCCTGCACCTGGCCACTCTGCTGTTCGGGGTGGTGAACCAGGAAACCCCATCGTTAGCTATTGCAAAAACGGGTATGATCCAAAAGTGCGCGCAGATTCAAGGCAATGGCCATGATACCTATGCACCGAACCGCTGCTTTCCGAGGTAGTTTCAAGTTCGCGGCGTCTAAGTGCTGGAATGATATCCCTCCCCCTACACAAGGAGCGCTTAGCAGATACACTTTTATGCTTTTACTGTCATACGCATGCTTAAGGGTTATTTTTTGACGCTCCAGAAATCGATATCCTAATCCAGCACTGTGACAGAAAAAATATGCCAAAAATTGGTTATTTTTAATTTATTAATTTTATTTAGTTGTTGTTTTAGTTTAATAAGTAAGAATTAAATTTAATGACTAATGTTATGTGTACGGCATTGATGCTGCATGTAGGTAGTGCCTACATTACATCTTACCTGGTATTTATATTTATTTCTCTCTCGCCTATCCCAATAGTATATTAGTACAGTAGTTTATATATGTATTAAATTGTATGACGTTTCGGTGAGTCACCAAACGGTGCTGGCTGAAAATCAGCGCTGTAGGTGTCTGACACCTCAGCATAATGCTGAGCCAGTGTCCGGGTCACTACCGCAGCGACACAGTTTTTTCATGTTTTAAGTGCTTTTATTGTTTACTTTATTATTTAATATGTGTGTCCTGTGTGTTTGTGAATAAATGTATCTTTCTTTTTTTCTTCTTTCTTTTTATATAAAAGTACGTTTTGTTTCATTCTAATGGACTCGTCAGATATTTTTGTACTGAATAGCGACGAGTTTTGGTCTATCGGTCGTCAGTATTTTGTTTTGTATGAGTTATAATCCGTGAAAGAAGTGGCTCCGAGGTTTTAATCTAACGTAATGGAATTCGAAGATTTATGTCATCTCAAATTCTTCTCTCACATAATACCCGAACAGTAGCGCATCGAGCATTAAGATAACGATAGAAATGCGTTAGGATTAAATCAGATGACGTATTAATTTTATTTATTTTCCATAGGATTGTGGGTTTTACCATTTCATAAGTTACAAGCTTGTAGGTATTAGTTTGTATTATTAATATCAACCACATTTTATACATGTCTCGATGGTCAGTGTGTGCCACAATCAATAAATTTACAGTAATTAAAACAATTTGACTGAATGGAATTCCGGTTAACCCTTTAGGACGAATAACACCCAGAGTGAACTAAACTTATGACCTTTAAAACATTACGCACCCGTGCAAAACAAACGGCAATCTCTACAAAGGATCCGTTTACAATCTGACGCCTTTTAAACTAACAAAGGCCTGATTCAAATAAACACTAAATCGTTAACCCTTTGACCGTCCGTGGGCAATTTTCAGTTCGGAAAACGGAATGGAAATGATTTTCTAAAGGGCTGACACCCTAACTCCGGTGGTTCTGACATGGCGCCTATTTTCAAGCCTCTAGCCTCACGCCTTTGGGGGAATATGCTCAATGTATTGCGGTCTGTCATTAAAATATACAACAGAAGTTTGAAATTTTGATGATATTTCACATAAGTATGTATTACTAATATGTCGGATTAAATCGCGTATCATTTTCTGAATTCCAACGTAACATTTCTCTCTCTACGCGTATCTCATGACAAATTACAAAATCATCATTTAAGTACCTATCTTATTTTAGATCAATCAATAATTGCTGTTTCAAGTGGTAGAAACTGAAATCGAATATTTATCGCTCGAGCAGGAGATACCCACCCGTTTATCCCTACATCACTGAGGTGTTTTCCCGGCGTTTGTACTCTTGCGGGCAGATTGTCCCCTCAACGAGCCAATTTCGCCTTCTACTTTGGCTCTCTTATTTTATAAACATTCAAACCATTTGTAAGTAGTGACAAGTACTGTTATTTTGCCATTTTACTACCTATGCAATTTATTAGACTGGTGTAAATATGATTCCACTAGCACTCACCAGTGTTTATTGCATTTTCGTAAGTATTCATCATCACTTTAATTAAACCACTATTCATTGTCTTTAAATAAGTACTGTCATTACGTCGTGTCATGAAATTATGACGCCAGTGCTGTCAACATCTTGAGATCAAACATAAAAAAAATTAATTGAATGGAGATTGGTCGTTCAAGTATCCCGAAGGTGTGGTCACAACATCTCATTGGCAATCCTCTTTGATCTCGCCGCCTGTCGCCCCCGCACGCCATACAATAGGCATTCAACCATTCGACTTAGCATTCGACACGAATATACACGATTCGATGTTCCGTTTAGATTTGAAACACGTTATAACCTTATGTTGTGTTAGTGATACATATATCTTTATGTTAGTAGGTATTTGTGTTCATAGCCAAAGTAATACCAGCATGGAAAAACATAGTATTTTTAGCAGACGATCCTGCTATTACGTATGACATAATTAGTATTCCTTTTTCTAATTAGTAATATTTCATTGTACTAAGCACATGTAGTCGTAAATAGTAAAATCAGAGTAGCGTGTCAAAGCTACAAACGGGTCTACCTGAGCCCCCATAGAGGTGCTAACGTGCGCACCATGTGAGAATCCTTGTGTTTAATGAGGCCTCTCGCCAATTATGTCATGCTGGCCGGTGCGTTGCGCTGGGCGCTCACCGCACTCACCCACTTGCGCGCTTGCCCGTGATGAGGAACGTATGAACTTTCCCTCTCGGCAGACCCTAACTGCTCCTCACCCCTCCTCCGCTCCCTCTTATGACACGTCTTCAAGTGCGAAGCGCACCTGTAATCTGCTTACTCAGACGGCTACTCGATTATAGACGCTTTATCTGAAGAATAATTGTATGCCTAAGAAATGACACCACAATGTTTGCAGATAATTCAAAGCGCCCGAGACAAATGAATCTATAAAATTAATTAGACAAGTAATCGAAAACTCGAAAGAATTTCTCCATCTCTGCTGTAGGGGAGCCGGAAACAAATGAGGGGCGGACATTGAATAATTCGATTTCCTTATTTGTACCAATCAATATCTTATGAGAGTATTCGATATCGAGTCTGATGGCGAAAGAGATGTTGAATATTCAAATAATATTTGCACGATATACGATGGGACACTGACGTAGTATATATCAAATTCCGATGTTAAACTTTTGCTTTGGCTGTAGTTGTTCAACAAACTTCTATAAAGTAGTGTTGCATCTGTTTTCATCTCCAGAGATTTAAATTATCAAGTAAACTCAGGTGCAAGAGCACGATAACTAAATTTCAAGTGATCCCTCTAAACAGTTAAAGGGTGGCATCGCTTGAAGCGTGCGGTGGCGGGCGGTCGCAGACGGCATATTAGTAGGAATAATTGCATTTGCTACCGAGCTCACTGACGTTTCCTTAAGAGAGTATCTACCGCTGAATCTATGAAGACAATCGAGTTACCAACATAAACCACCCTCTGGAATAAGTTGGCACTGATGAGAATATTTCGCTTCTTGATTGAATTCCTGACATCTTCAGGACCATTTCTCGGCAGTGTTATGGGAAGGAGATCAGATGCAATTAAGATAGAAGCTTATTAGAGATGAGAAAAATAAAGAAAAATAAATCTGCTGGTCAAATGAAATGAGAGCGCAGGCAGTATCTTATTAATTAAGATATAAACTCCGGGAAAAATAAGCTCATATTAAATTTGGTTCGTAATGCTGTCGGGTACTTATTTAATTCCGGATATAAAATTTCTGTGATTGAGCCCCAGCGGGTGGGGCCGAGGGGCGTGAATTCCAACAAAATTAGCACCAGGGGTCGAAATAAAAAAGCGAAGGAAAAATTTAATGAACAGGAAAATGCTCCTTTTTGCAGCTATTCCATCTATTTATCTACATCGGGATGCCCATTACCTTGCTAAGAGAAAAGTTTACATTTTTAATTTAATGATTCCACTTTGTGGAAGTTGGGCGGGTTTCAGCGAGATCTTAATTTGGGGATTTCTGAGGCGTCTCGTTTTGTAAATATTATTCCTTTAATAAGACCTCACGTCGAGGGGGTGCCTTCTGAACTCCGTGATTATGACTCTCTTGCGAGCTTCATTTTGGACCTCGTCAATTTGATTGGCGCTAATGAAATTTTTCCTACTCTCTTTGCCATTTTCTTGTTCTTGACAGAATAATTTTCAAGGGACACGGCATTCCTTGTTGTCACTTGCACACTCTAAACGATTACCAGACGCAATTTGACGTTTAGGACGGTATTTTTCCTGTTCATTTTTATGTTTCACTTTTGCTAATGCAATTTGTTGGTTATCTCATTTCTCGGTGGGTAAAGTGCGTGTCCCATCTGTACCAAAAATTCTAAATCGTCAAGTCTCAGCTGGCGCGGAGTTCGCGATGACGTTTCGCTCTTAGCGGCTGTTTTAAAATTGAATATTTGATGCGCTCCCTCATGACGAATCCGCGGCGGGCGGAAAGTGCCCAATTCCGCGGTGCGTAATTTTTGAAATATCTTTGTTAACGACTGCGCTCATTACCCCTAATTCCCCATGTACCTATATCACTTTACAATGCTCTAATATTATTTTCAGAGATTAAACTTATATTCCACCTCGTTTTTGTCAATACATTTGTTGTATTGTTCAACTATGTCTATTTTTTTTTACGAATATTAGGCGGTCGAACATGTGGTAATGCAAGCAATTTATAATTTATATAGGCAACTCGTTTAGGTTGCATGTTTGCGTTATTGTCTCAGTGTCGTATTAAAGTGTTTGCAATTATACCTCATGCCATACAATAAAACGTTTCTTCGTTTAGGATATCAAAGGGAAATATTATACAATGTGTATTGCTTATACTTGATCAAACGAAATGTGCGGATACTAGACAAAAAAATATCGATAAAAAAAAAAAAAAAAAAAGCCTACCAAAAAAAAAAAAAAAAAGCCAAAAAAGTGCAAAAAAGTCTACCTCAAACTGCTACTTTTAAAGTTACAGACACTAATTTAAAAAAAAGACTGTTCTGTTTCACAAATTTCTACTAATTACCTTTTTTTTGTAGGTTTATGTTTGATATTGTTATTATTTTTTGGTTGGTCGATTAGCTGCATTTTGTAGCTTTAAAACAAGACTACTTTTGAGAAACTACACCGTTTAGACGCAAAGTTATGAATTAAAAACCAAACTCGGAAATATTCATCAGAAAAAAATTTAAAACGCCTTAATTTTTTAAATAGTTAGCCTATAATTTTTATTTTTATTTTTTTATCGATATTTTTTTGTCTAGTATCCGCACATTTCGTTTGATCAAGTATAAGCAATACACATTGTATAGCTTTGAAATATTTCGATCTTTAAGTGCTATTTAACGATTTGTTTAATCTTTTAATCTTTAAAAAAGAACTTAACTACCAGTCATCCTAAAGGCAAAGCATATAAATTGCTATTCGAGCATAACAATAGTTACTTATATTTTTGAGTTGAAATATGGTTTTCTTTGAAATAACATGACGACTCACTCACAATTTTACTAAACTTATAAGGAATAGGGTAAGTAAATATAAAAGAGTTTCATGAATCTAAAAAATGCAAGACAGCAAAAATATTTCCTCCCAATCAAAAAAGCTTTTCAGCTTTTTAGCTGGATGCCGCATATAATTACTTAATTCCCAGATTTTGATAAAACGATTACTAATAACTAGCAACATATCTGGCACACCGTTATCACACCCGGCTGCAAGGCACTCACAGGTTCCCATTATAAACACAAATGGCAACAGATTAGTTTCTTTCTAATTACATAGATAAGCGACTTCAATAACGGTTGGTTTATCGCATTCATTTGTTTGAAATCTAATAGGAATTTCGCATGTTGATATGTGCTCTCTTTATTGGTCGATATTGTGTTTGCTTTCTGATACTGGTTGTGTTTCGTTTATATTAACAACTTAATAATAAATGTATTGTGGAAATTGAACCCACCTATTCTTATCAGGAAAATACTACTATAATACTCGTACTTAATAATAATACTACTACTACACTACTATTATAATAATACTTTAAAAGTGGTAGTTGCAGGTTGTATACACAACGTTATCAAAATTTAGGCATCTACAAAATATGTTTGTCGAGACCTAATTAAACATTCAGTGATATCATTGCCGTTCACTACTGAAAACTCACATGATTAGTGGATAAATTATCTTTATATCTCAATAAGTTTCCTGGGGTGTGGGTGTATAATGTCCACAATGTGCAAGCACCTGTCAAAATATATATATTGAAATAGAAATTAGCTTTTTAGTTAAAAAAGGAATATTTATAACATAATTAATTTGTAGTCATCTGAGTTGCAATCGCAATTCATCAAAACGATGACTAAATTTATTAAAAAAAAATGCATTATTAGCATTTAGAATGTTAGTATAGTGAGATAAGGTAGGTGAGGGGTCGAGGGGTAGGTTTTTTAGTGAAACATCTGTTGTGTGGAACGTACGAGTTTTTTGTATTTCAAAAGGCGACATGATGGATCAGTTTCAACACGAACTCGTCGGTGCCTTTGTTGCCCGGTTTATGGCTTTGTAATGTGTTTCTTTGTTTGTTCAGTACGCGTAACAGTCGCTTCCGAACTTTGTGGAAAATTACTAGTTTATTACACTAAGTTGACTTGGTTAGTTTTTAGGACATAGACTAATTTAAAAATATTAAAATTAGTCATAATAATAAAAATAGGCTCAGCGAGGAAATCCTGCCAGAAAACTCGGCAACTTGCAGCAGGCCCGATTTTAGAATTCGTTCTAATAGTTTTAAAATACTCATCATAATTTGTATTTATTATAAAATTAGTGATGTTAGTAAATTAGTTTGAAATCTTACTTGTACAATACCTACATATGTACTTTCAGTTTAAATCGTTTCTTGTTGTGCCAATAAGAATAAAATCCATTTAGGAAGACTTAGGTACGTACTTATTCCAATAATTATCCAAGTTAATAACCGAATTTTCTAATAAACTTTGCAGTCTACATATATATTGAATACAATATTTTTAATTGAAAGTCGTAATTGATACGAGCCGTGATTGTATAAGAGCTTTAAAATATACTATGGACGCAATTAGAAATGGATTACGCGACAGATAATTTCTGAAGGCGACAGTATTACACACAGACACAAAGAAGTAGCAAAAAATGGGCCTAAACATCTCCAAGACCTTTGTACAAGTGTGGGAGTGTTGCACGTCGAGAGCTCTTTAAAACCACCGTTGCGTGTTTTTTAATCGGATTTCGTACACATTGGAAACTGAAGTTTAGGTAATCTTATCTTTTAAGAGGAAAAAACGACCATTTCTTTCATATGCTATTGTAAAGCCATGTGACATTAAAAGATTTGGGGATTTGAAGTACTTCAAGAAGAAATTATCAGTCAGACGCGTTCTTCCATGTGCGTTGGGTTTTATCTCTTAGTTTTTTTCGATTTAGCCCGAGTACCAGTCATTCATAGAGATTGAAACCTTTTGGTTTGTATTTGAGAAGAGTAGAAAGACGAGGTTCTGTGCCATCTGAATGAGGAGCCATTCGTAAGGCAAATATGAGCCCGAGCTAATCTCGCGACTGAGCGGTCTTGATATTTGTCACTCGTTTGTACGGCAAATATAGGGCTAATCTTGAGGCAGCGAACGACTAAGCTGTCTTGAAACTTGAGATAGCCTTATGTTGCATCTCTACGGATAATATGAATGATGATATAAAATGATGTTAAACTATGTTTTTGCATCGAATACCTAGTTAAAATAGTGCCGTGTTTAATGATTTCTATTCATTGACAAATACACTTAGTAATCTTAGGAGCATTAGTACTCGTAAATTCGTTATTTTACAAAACAACACACATAAGTAATACAAGTTCTTCGATTTAAAGTAGTGACTAAAGTAGTTAAATTAAAAGAAAGTTACTTAAGTGCTCAGGCGAACATACCCCTTGTTTACATTATGATCAAATGAATGAATTCAATATGATCAAATGATTATTAGATTACCTATATGGAATATTTGCCTCGATCGGTTTGACTTTAAAGTCAAAGATGCTGGGTAAGATCCCTACCAGACGGTAATGTCATTGTTATGTAATTAAATAGCTATGTATTTAGTGACGTAGTTGTGTTTATGCAAAATTTAGGGAATACTAGAATCCTTGTTACACTCTATGATTGAATCATGTTTCCTTTATATAGCAATAAATGCTGTTTTACTGCCTGATTAAAAATAACATGATCTGAATGTTCTACTAAACTACATAGAAAACGACCGATCAAGACTAGTACAGTCAGCAGAAAATACCCGAGTAGCAATTAGCACGTCTGAATAAAACACGTGTAATCCATGACTCGGCCGAACGGGCCCGGACGGGGCCGAATGATCACGAAGGCAAGGAGTGTTTATTTACATGCGACTCGGAGGGCTCTGTGCCGTCCGTGAGAGTAGAGAGGTAGAGTTATGAATGGAAGAAACTGTGGAGTGAGAACGATGAAGAAGATAAGAATACTTGACTGGGTTAGTTTATACAAACATCTTCATATTGACCGATATGATACAGAGAAAGAATATAATGGAAAAATAAACCAAAAATATTTAATTTAAAATAATTTGTTTCGTGATAAGGGTATTATCTTCATATTGACTTTAAATTTAAAAACAAATAGTTGAGTATTATAAATATTATTTTATTAATTGGAAATCTTCTGATGTTTTTTGCTCTAGCAGGAATAGGACAAATTTTGCCCTTTTGATTAAATTTAGAATTCTTTGGCAAAGAAAACTGAACCATAATAAACAAAATAAACAAAATTGTATTACCTAAGTCAAGTTATTTATTACGAGTAATAACATAGTAAATATTACATGACGGCATTATTCTTGAATTTAATCAAATTAATATTGTATTAAAACAAACTGTCACTTTTGATTGTAATTGATTGAGTATTTGAAACTTTACTCTGAAGTGGAACACTATTATAAAACAATATTGAGAAGTAGGTAAATAACTAAATACATAGGTACCTATGCACGATTCTTGTTTATAAAACAGCGTATTATTAAAAAAAATGATTTATTAGAGGTTTTTAAAAATCCTCAAAAATTAAGCCAGTGCTATCGGTAATGCATGCGTTAGTGTGGGTGCTCGAGTCGGAATTTGTACTTACTTTGCGATATTTGCATGTGACTATTCAATCATGAGCATCATGGTACATTCCTTGTTAATTTTAACTAAAATAAACCAATTCATAGCGAAAAAGTTTAAATAACAGTTAGTTTAAATATGTTTTAAATTATACAGGGAGGAACATTTCCTTGGACTAAGCTGAAAGGACAGTGTTATATAAGTGACGTACAAACGATCTATTATAAATGTTAAGCTGGATTTAAAAGAAAAAAAAAAACATAAAAATCGAAATATTTTATCTTAGTGACAACCCTAATACTATACATAGTTATTATTTTCATTTGAAATTGACACATGTCACAAGTCACAAGAAAAGTTCACATCCGATGTTCACGTCATTGAATCTGCTGGATAGGGTTGAAACATACAGTTTTTTTCACCAAAGTTTAACAAGTTGTATCTCGGTAACCGTTAGAAATATTAATATGGTTACTAGGTGAGAAGTAAAGCACTAAACCTGATCTATATCCCATTTGCTTAAAAGTCCATCGATCTGTTCCACCCAGTATAATATTGGCTAGGTTGGTTATTAAGCGAACTAAAGCAAAGACTATGTAGTAGGTATTGGTTACATTGATATCGTAGTGCTTGTCATTTGTTAATTTCCAACCTCCGGTCGTGTTCTCAGTCCCCTAATTTAATTTAAAACGTATCCATTTCCTTCTGGCAAACAAAATAAAGGCAGTTTATAGCGGTTACAGAGAGGCGAAAGTGTATTGCAATGAAGTACAGAAAAAGAGAAACGGGAGTTTTGATTGATCACCGCCTCGAAGCCGTTTTTTGTGTGAAATTAAAAACACGGAGTGGGCATGCGTTGGATTAAAAGGAATTGATTTCGCCCTACAAATAGAGGGACTGTTCTGTTCCTAATACCGATTTGAAATCTCCTTTCTGATGAATTTAGGACTTCTGCACATTGATCTATGTAGTATTAATAATCCAACATTATTGTACTGAAATTTGTTTAGTTAGAAAACGTTTATATACACTCAGAGGCAATGAAAACGGGTCACTTCCCATGGATTACTTTACAAAGTGACCCGTTTTCATTGCCTCTGTGTAATTCCCAATGTGAACTATGAAGGTACGCTAGCTCAGAGGCAATGAAAACGGGTCACTTTGTAAAGTAATCCATGGGAAGTGACCCGTTTTCATTGCCTCTGAGTGTATATCATCATCATTATCATCATATCAGCCGAAAGACGTCCACTGCTGGACATATGCCTCCCCCAAAGAGTGCCAAACGAACTAGTTGTCACTATGCACTCCCTCAACTGAGTTATACATTCACTCAAATCAAATAATGGTGCAGCAACCAGCTCGCGCAGCAGTAGCTATTAGTTACTTTATTAGTTCATAAATACGCACAAACGCATTTAAATGTAAAGCGAACAGAAACATCAACAGAGCAACCGTAACTGTACCACAAACGAGTAATTAAACCATCTATAATATATTAACGTTATGCATACCGTATTCATGGGAGACTTCGTCGAGGTAGTACCATCGGGAACGGGGAGATGTGTAACACCCAATACCGCAAAGGTAGCGTAATAATAGAAGCTGTTTTGAGGCTTTATGAACGATCAAAATTGCAAGAGCACGTGTATAAAACACACTTTGCAAAGTAGATTTAAATTTTAATACAAAGCTTTCAAGGGGCTGCGAGTGGGTAATGTCTTCGCGTTGGAATTGGATGGATTGTAGCGAGTATCACTATACTGGGGTAAGAGCTCGGCGCGTCCGGGGTATATCCATAATCGGCTTTTAGACCAAATTATCACATTTTGGAATTAAGGTTTCAGTTTCCTGAACAATGAACCTCCATTATTAACACTATACGTATGTATCTACATGTAATAATGTTTCTTACTTGTATTTATTCATATTTTATTTTGGACATCTCCCAAGTATTTTGATTCATTTAAACCCACTAATCTTCTCACATTTTTGTTGGCAGCGCGGTTGGGACCGAATTTGGATATATATTTTTAATAAGATGCAAGACGGAGGCTTAGCGACCCTCCGGCCCGGCTGGGAATATCCACGCTAAGTGCGCGGGCAGGAGACTCAGGTGTCGACTGCGGCCGATTTCACAAGACAATGCTTAATAATTTCATTTCACCATTACGGCGGCCATCTTTGCGAGTCGCACAGTTAGAGGGCATCGGCGCACCCCTCTACAGCAATTTGCATTGTAACCCGGACCACGTAGAAAGCCCTAACTGCCATACCACCACCTCCTAACTCTTGAATATATAATTTTGTTGCTTTTATTAACAGCAACTTTGCGTGGGAATTGGCGATAGCCTTCCGCGGCGACTGTTTATTGTGGACGATAACTTGCTAGATTTATTTTATAGTTCAGCTAGAGACTTTGTCCAGCAAGGGTTGGTTCAGGTTTTATAATCCCAATAAACAGAGAAAATGTACGGAGCCATTAAAATATTTGCTGGATTTATTTGACAGCCAGCTTGTTCTGGATTGTTTATTGAGCCCGATGATTACATTGTTGTGTAAACGAAGCTTTAATCATTTCAATACCATCCCAGGAGAAGTGTGGCCATCGGTGCATCCGCTGCCACTAGTTGGAATAAAATTGTTTCCGACATTGTTTAAGTACTTAGTTGGGGTGGTAAAGCTTTTTCCTTTTGCACTGCCCGCGACTTACAAAGTAAAACCAATAGAGAAACTATTATTACGATGGCTCGAACTGTTGCTAAGCGGTGTACATCAAACAGCGAGGTGTAACAGAAGTAAAGGGAAATAGATCTAATTGGCGTTCGGGCGCGCGCCTTAATGTAAAAGTTACTCAAGACGGTTACGGCTTAAAAAGTTTGCGATGATGGTGCCCATAAATTAATGTGTTTGCATGTCCCCACTGCCATTTAGGATCGCTTACAAGTTTTCATGAGCTGAGTTCATTTTAGGAGTGACTATCTTGTCTGTAAATTGAATAAATGCCTGCTGGGTTAAATTACTATATTTTTATACTTGCTCTGTAGTAGTTTTGTGTTCCTGGAGGTGAGCAATAAGGTCACCAGAGCTCCCGAGGATGCGTTGTGTTGAGAGCGAGGGAATTTGTTGCTTCAGCTGTCAACACGGCGAATCCTCAAACATAGCAAGGGTCGGCAACGCCCATGTTACTCCTTTGGAGTTGCATGCGTCTATAGGCTGCGGTGTCCGCTTACCATCAGGCGGGCCGTATGCTTGCTTGCCACCGTCGTTGTATAAAAAAAAAACTATATTTTATTTGAGTGCAGCGCTATTATTGTCCAAAATGTCTGTATATTACGTACCTATGTTGTTTTTGTTAACTGGCAGAAAATCAAGAATAGGGTCATTTCGCCGCGCCGGTTAGCGACCACCTAATTTTATGTGCCGGTGGGCGACCACTTAAGCTGAGTTGGTGAACTGTAAGGATATTTTCTCGGTTTTGTAGTAGATTTCTATTCTAAAACAACAAAAAAATGCATGTACAAGTAATTGTCTCAATAGGGTGTGTAGAATTGATGTTATCTTCAATAGAAAAAACCTTCTCCTTCAGGTGGTCGCTAACCGAAGGTGGTCGCGTAACCAGCGAAATGACCCTACTAGTACCTACTATTTGTTTATAAAAAAATGTGAAGTAGAATTCCCTCCGTAAAACAAGTAAGTGGCTGTTCGGGCGGCAGTTGTAAACCAGAACAGTGATCCAGGAAATCCGGAAATATTGGGCCCCAGTGCGGAATAAATTGTGGCTCTAATTCTAATGGCGACTTTTAGGGGAATGCGTAATTCCATTTCGTGTTTCCAACTCTTTAGGGGTTCCTAATATCGTCATTAATTGGGTTTGAAAGGTTTCTTATGAGGGAAGTTTTCGAATATTTCAATTTACTTCTTAGAGTCATTGTTGTTTTATATATTGTTATTTCATTTTTACAATGTTAACTACTTATACAACAATGACTAAGAAAGCTGGTTGAAAGTTGAAACTGTACTATATGGTTTTTATATTGTGGTTTTAATTTATATGTTTTGGATATCGGTCATACGTCAGCGTTACTGGCTTTTACGATTGAATTTTAGGACAGACGGACAGGTAGTTTATTATTACCAATAGGTTTAGAAAAACCCATAAAATGCTGATAATCAATGTTTACTGCTCAACATGCACCGCGGAACACTTATCGCGAGTGCACTCTATTTATTGTTTCTACCAAAATTACAAAGCGCATACCCATTATGCCCGTGAATGGGCAGAGGACATAGGGGCATCTTATTCGACGACACTTGTGCCTTTGTTTCACGACGTGTTGGGTTTCAACACGTGCAGTTGCATCACGTAACTAATGTAGACGGGGTTGGATTGCGGAGGTGGTAAGATCATGGTGGTTCCGGTGGCAACTGAATCGATTGAAACAGACTGACAAGTTTACTTTCACCTCAGTAGCTCGGAAAGCCCTTTTTTAGGGTTCCGTAGTCAACAAGGAGCCCTTATAGTTCCGCGATGACCGTCTGACCGTCCGGCCTTCCGTCTGTCCGTCCGTCTTCGGCTTAGCTCAGTAACTACTACTACTAGAAAACTGTAATTCGGATTGATTTATATACCCATGGGTATATAAATCAATCACGCTGACAAAACAGAAGAATAAAATCTTGTTTTTTTTTTTTATATTTATAATAATACCTACCTCCTGTTCTTAGTGGGGATGTATTTTTTTTCTCGTTAAACGCATAGTGTGGGGATCGTTGGATATCTTGTTCAAAAATATTATGGGTATCTTAAAACGACTTTTCAAATTAGTGCTGATTAAGCCCAAATTAATGTTCGAGTCATGTCCCCCCGTCCCCTGCCGGCTAAATGACTGCTACTGAGCATGTGAAAAAAATCGGGGCAGTAGTACATACTGGTATAATGAATTTAAAAGGAATCCTATCACGGCTAAGTAGGCATAACTAGTTACCGAGTAATAGTCGACCAACTTAAAATGTACTTAGAAAGGCCAACTTTTGTACATTTGGCCGATTTTTTATTCTTTAACAATACATAGCAAAACTGCATTTTTTTCACAAGACTGCACAGAATATTTGAAATCCAAACGTGTTATTAGTTACTTTTTTAAACATAATAACATGTACCTAAATGCAAGTCCAGACGGACCATTTTCGCCTAAGCTTTTATTTAGTTTCACCTGTTGCGGTGCCTGTAATGAAATCAGTAAATTAAATTTGACTCGCTTCCCGGTGACCTATTCAGTGAAATTTTAATATTATGGTACCATCGAGCTGATCTGATGATGGAGACGGAAGGTGGCCATGGAAATTCAGAACTTAACCGACGTAACCGTTGAGTTTGGGCTCGTTAGAATTGTCTAAATGAGTAGTTGATGATGATCATACAGAAAAGTGCAACCGGCAATAAAAGCTTGTAAGTACCAAAAAAGAAATATTTAACAGAATTTGTTTTTCTTTTTAAGTACTTTCCTTGCTTTAGTGAGGTGAAAATATTTTTGTTACACGGGTGCAGTTATTTTACGTCTCGTGTGTTGCAACACTCGCTACGTTCAGGATTCTATTCTTGAACAAGTCGCTTTGCTCAGGATTCTATATTCAAACCACTCGCTTAGCTCGTGGTTCAAGCATAGAATCCGTTCGCTAGCTTGTGGTTCAACCCTAGAATCCATTCGCTAGCTCATGTTTCAATTCCACACACTCGCCGTTAAAATATAACTTTGCACCCTTGTAAGTATAACAAATAACTATTAGCTAGATGGCTAGACTACATAGAAGTGACCTGGAGCGTTTCACCTTCATTTCATAACATAAGATAAGATGGTTTGGTATTGGTCGCCCCAACCCGAGCTCGTTGCAACACGTGAACGACCCCCATTATGATCTCAAAATTGATAATACTCACGTACGTACTATGTAAATTAGTCCTATTTTTAATTGACAGTTGGAATCTCTCATCAATTATAAACCGATGCTAGTTTTTAACTCGTACGAGTATCTATATTTTCGCATTTCCATGTACATCCGCGGATAGTCAGGTTGTATCGAATTAATATTATTTATATACGCGTGGTCGTCGTGAGTGGAAAGCTAATCGTATCGCGCTCTATTCGCGCGTTATAATTAGTACAAATCGTCTGCTCCGGCCGCCTCCGCGCAGACCTACTAACGCGCAGAATGGAACGCTAAATCTTTGCACTTCGTGAAGGCATATTATCTTTAAGTCTTCCAGATTACTAGAACTATAAGATTCAAAAGAGAGTTCTATTTCGTTTTTAGTATTTATGTAATATTTTGTAAAAAATCAAATGCTCAAAGTTTTTTCTACTACTTGTTATTCGTAACAATACAAATGTAAACTACATTAAGTCTTCATTTAGTTTTAGAATCTGTAAATAAGTGGTAATATTCCCCTGATTTCCCTCGCAGGATGGTACCCCACTAGCTTGCTCGTCTAGGGTTGCCCTGTTTGATAGTCGGTTTGATTGAAGGTCGCAAGTCTAGTCTGATATCATTTTCGACTCATAAACAGTAATATAAGTCAATTGGTAATTTTTAAGTGTACCGTACCTGTAATTGATTTAACTTGGAAACCTTTTCTTTATTCTATACCACAATTTTACAGTATAATTGACGTAAAATGTATCAAAGTAACACCATATACTTTGATAAATTTTAAGGTTCGGCACAATTTTGACGGCTGTAATACACGAATAAATATAAAATTAAAATATACTTCATCGGTTTTTACTGTTCTTTCTGCTTACCAAATTAATAAAAAAGGGGACTTGTAGTTTTATCAGAAAAAAATAAAAACAACTCGTTCTAAGTTAATTTGAGAATTAAACTTTTTTAATGTGAATCTAAAGTAAAACGCAATAAAAAGCTTAGACTTCAAAGGTTTCATAGCTTTTAATCACAAAATAAAGATAGACTATACTTGGGAGGGATTTTTCAGGGTAGTTTTTAAAATCTTGTGACCCAATTCTTCCCCTTATCATCATGTGATATTGTTCCTCCAAAAAAAATGCTATATGCTTTAAAATATTATTACTGAAAATAACAAATACCGCCAGTAATTTCAGAGGCTTACATCAATTTCACCAAAATGTGTGATCAAAGACACATGGATTAGCCGGCTAACGGTGCATTTTTAGGTTTTAGGATTGAGGGTTTTTTACAGTGAAAACTTCTTTAGCGCTGTGCACTTTTTGTGATGGGGAAAAAATGTTAAACTCGCGACAGGTCACGTGACCAACAGATTCGTCAGATTGAAAATTCGTAAGACGGACACGTGACCTGATCGAAAAACTGTTACAATGTCATTGAGTTTTCACTTCTGCCGGCACTCCCGGAGTGCAACCCGGTCTTTTTTTTTAGAAACTGACTACTAACCAGTTAATTACTTAGCACACCGTACAAATCACTTGCATTTATTCTTGACTTATGTCAAGTATCATCTATAGTCATAGTTTTTTAGCCATTATGATCAAGAGGAAAAGTGTTATCGTTAAAAAATAATTTCTCCATGTAATAATTTTATTGTACTACCTACATATGAACCAGTTAACTAGTATGTGACTATAAAAGCGAACAAAACTACTAAGGTGCTTTTAAGCTCTCTAATACAAATATTTTAGTAATGGATGGAAGTTGTTATCAAAATCGACCCGCAAATCAAACTTCAATCCTTCCAATTCCGGGTTATGATACCTATACGAAATATACTATAATCGTGAGTGACAAACGTGTCTAAACATTACACCGTCGAAGCAGATCCATGGAATCCAGTGATCTTGTGAGCTAATAGATTCGATAATTCATCGCGACGCGTCGGAATCGATAGCGCTCGATTGATGGCAGTCGAGAATCAACTCCACTCGCGACGCGGGTGAAACGTCTCTTCACGCTTGCCTTCCATCCGATTAATTTGAGTTTATTCAAGTTTTAAATCGGTTTCATTGGGTAGTAGTAAATAAGTATGTAGACTTTTGCAGGAAATGAGTCCACTGAAGATTTCCTTTTACGCCATCACTTTCCCACCGCAAAGGCAGTCCCAAATCGCGTCACTAAGCGATTCGGCTTGCTTACTTTCGACTTACTAATTCTGAGATTCAGTATACTTCTTACAGACGGCAATGCACTACTGAGTAGCTATAGCTACCAACATTAGTCTCGGTCACATTCCACTCATTGGTTCATTGGCGTTGCGGTATTAAATCTGATGTTTTTGGAACATAAAGTTTTTAAGGCGCCGTAGGTTTAGCGAAGTTAAGCGAACAGAGTTTTTGAAACAATATAATGCGACTGTTTATAATAATATGGTTTCAAAAAAATAAGAATAGTAATCTTGAGGCTTTTCTGCAGCGAGATCAGTGATTCTAAACATGATTAAGCAGTTTTCGCTCGATAGAAAAAAATCACGAACATATGTCTAAAATACACTTAAAATATTCGTAACACATTATGCACTAAAGCTAAAAATATTAATATTGTGTCTAAAAATTGGCAATATCATGTTTGAGAAAACTCAGTGATTACCTTATACTTTTTTATTTATTTAAACGGCCAATAAATTAAAATTAAAAAACATGATATCCGCGCTTCCTAGCACGCACTTCCATCTCGCTCACGCTTATGCTCAGTGAGAGGGAGAGAAGACCATGAACCTACGGCGGCGCCTTAATACTAACAGTGATTAGTTGATTACATACCGTGAAAAAAATAATTTACTATTTCAAGCTAAAGTAGAAAGTCCAAATGCATTCACCTGTTAGGTTATTATTTAATCTAAGCGTCAAATAGGTTTTTATTTGTTTAGTACTAAGCATGAAAGTAGGTATTTATTGAAACTAAGTACCTATACGTATAAAGTATATAGACGATGTATCTAAAGGAAAAAATATATTTATAAATTGCTGAAATTAAAAAAGCAACGTCATTAACATGACCGAGATTCAGGCAATGGAAATATTTTTTAGACCTGCGACGCCACCATGACGGCAAAACCTGCTAATTCATTGTAGCGAATTTAACTGCGCCCTACGAAATCGTTTAGCTTAAGTAGTTTATAATTAACAACAGAATTTAATTACTTAAAAAAACCCTGGCTACCGTACAGTCACAGATCAAACGCGTAAATAGACCGTCACTAATTATGGGTCAAAAAAACTGTTGGATTGAATCCAAACATTTGTCTCTTAACGAATCGTGTCGCGGCGGCGAGTCAAAGCGGCGTGATTCGGCAGTTTGTGCCGTCTTCGAATGCTGGCTGCCCATTTGTTCCCTTGGCTACGCCTACCCAATAAATTAGATGCCTCGCAGCATACCGCATAGTTACAAACTAATGAAATCCCAAAAAGATCTCAACCCATTTTCTTAACAACTTTTCCGAGAGAGCAAACGCCTTCAAAGATTTTACCCCGAGAAATAATTTCGCTAATAACGCTTTGCGCTCACACGGGTATGTTATGCAACCATAGGAATTTCATTAGATACACACGCGTCTGTTTGTTAAGACGCTTTCCATTGCTAAAAGTTTCTTGAGGCGGGTATAATTCCTTTGTTTGTTGTCGGGGTGGCGGGCGGGCTCACCCACTACGTTTTCTAAGTCATCGGGTCCAATTATGCCCCTTTGTAGGTTTTGATATGTAAATTCGCGATTTTATTAAACAAACCGGGATGCCATTCGGGGGCAGCGAACCGGATTAATAGCTTCTTCAGATTTGTGTAATCGCTTTCTCTAAAGACAACATCAGTGGGAAGTCGCGAGGGATCAATTCTCTTTTAAGTGTGCTGAAGAGAAAACCTATCCATTAATTGATATCAAATTAACGACTTAATTAGCATCTATTATACAATTTTCCTACTTTATGTAGTGATTGATTTATCTATATTGTACTTTTCATTAATTACAACCGAGTATTTCAGTCCTAATTGAGTGCATATATTACCTATACTCTTATTTCACAAGTGTAAAATCACAATAAGAAATGGTGGCTGCAGCGCTGCACACGAGCTCTCGAAGCTGTTACAAGTGTTACAACGAACTGAATGTGTGAATTTAGCTCAATAGTCTTGAGTTTTGTTCTTTTTGAAGAAGCAACACTGCAAATAATTATAATTGTCTGTCCTTGTCGAAACGGACTCTGCCTCATTGGTGACGCGACGCGCCCACGACTATATTAACTATATAGCAC
The DNA here is from genome assembly GCA_947578815.1 of Epinotia ramella. Lineage (NCBI taxonomy): Eukaryota > Metazoa > Arthropoda > Insecta > Lepidoptera > Tortricidae > Epinotia > Epinotia ramella. The sequence continues at coordinate 29,606,429 of OX388201.1, forward strand.
TAAAATAATCTCCACACGTAAACATAAAACCGGCATAACGATCGAACTACCCATTCGATTTAAGCTTAATTTTTACCCTAGCACTATTAATAATTTACACGGGATAAAGCCCAACGTTTGCGCCATATTACAACGCATAAATTAATTATGTCGTTCGCTTGTTTAACTGCGAATCAGATGAGTTTTATTGACAATATTGTTGGGAAAGAGCAATTTGCGGGATGGCCACACTGACGCCAAGTGGTCACCAAACAGGGGAGCTGTGCTGTGGGGGCGACTGGCAATTGTCAACTGGTCGTATTTAATAACATCGGTAGTGATAGTTAGCCGGCGCGCGACGTTAACAGGGAGGAGAAGGACTTCGCACCTTCCAATTTCAAAGTGCCTACGTCATGCCAAACAATCTAACACATTCTCAACGCCTATGAGAATGTCTGAAACGAAGAAGCATCAGAAAAGTGGTAAACTAAGTGACTGACTGAATTGAAATCTATAAGTACATACTTACTTAAATCCTTAATCTTTCATTTGAGGGCATAACAGGTACGAAGTACCAGTACAAGTTTTACGAATATATGTATTTTATAGCTAGTTGATTAAGCTTGCCGTATCGCTTTCTGGTTTAAGTTGAACTTAATACTTGGTAGCGCTTAGGCCCGAGGCAAGCTAGTTCCTGACTGCTGTGCGCCTCGAAAGGCGGAGAGTTTCCGTCTGTAACTGGAGCAATGCATTGTGATTGTTTATGTTTACGTAAATCTCCCGTGCTTGAGGCACTATACTTTAAAGCGGCGCATGAGTCGTTAAAGCTCTTATGCATATAAAGCCTTTTGCTGTAGAACCTGAACGAAGCTCTTTCCACACCTCCGCAGCGAACTATCAGAGCGCCGGTACATGCAAATGTTTCCATCGCATTACTGTAACTCAATACTCGCACGAATGTACACAATTGCATTTGGGGTTGCATTTAGGAGCTGACACACCGGCGCTATTATTGTTCAAACAGGGGCTTCCGTTCGTGTGGACGAGCCTTATGTCTCTATTAGATATAGGTACATTAATAATTGCTCCGTTAATTTGCATCAGGTTCAGAGTCAATTAATGTTCACATATATTATGTTGTTTACGACCGGTTAGCCTAGTGGGTAGTGACGCTGCCTACGAAGCTGAAGGTCCTGGGTTCGCATCCCGGTAAGGGCAAATATTTGTGTGATGAGCATGAATATTTGTTTCTGAGTCATGGAAGTTTTCTATGTATTTAAGTATTTATATCTATTATATATATCGTCGTCTAGTACCCATAACACAAGCCTTAATGAGCTTACTATGGGACTAGGTAGGTAGGGTATTTGTGTAAGATTGTCCCCTAATATTTATTTATTTATTTAATTATTATATTTTTAGGTCGAAAGATACCCTTAGTTTTTAGGGCAGTGGATAATACTTTTGCCCTGCTTTCGTTGTATCAAAGTTCCTTTGAGCTATTTGGTAATCTTACGTTTATTTATGAAAATTGCTATTTGGCGAGGACCAAATTCTTGGCCTTAGTTAGTCGGTAGTTAGCTATACAAACTGAAGAAGTCAACAAAGTGTACATTGTGACATAAAAATTACAGAATTGTAAGGTTAATTTCGGGTTGCAACAAAAAAACTGTCGTAGAAAATTTAATTGAGTGAGTTAAGCTGGCCAACATTTGGTCCTTACCCACTCACTTACCCACTCACTTGCTTGTGGCAACCACAGTCGCAGACCCCTAAACTGATGGTGGCAACTGTGGTTGCCAAGCGAAGTATGGGCTTCTTTGATACAGAAAAATAAAAGCAAATTAGGCTACCTTTTTTAAAATCCGAAATCAAGTGTGCGCGGTTACTTATAATCGAAGAAGTTTCTCAGTTCCTGATATTGATTAATGGCCGGTTCCAATAATCAATCTACCGATAGTTTTCCTTACCAACAGTTACATTTTGACACATTTTCTACGGGTAATCTGTCAAAATGTAACTGCAGCCGGTAAGGAAAACTATCGATGGATTGATTATTGGAACCGGCCATTAAAGACCCTAACCATTATACATACTACTTGATGGCCGTCCTCTGTCAAACATTTTCATAACTTACCTACTCACTGCCATCGTCGAGTGCGATATTCATGATTATACATGCGACATGTGCCTCCAAAATCGACGAGAAGCCGTATTTATTGGTACAATTTATACGTCTCTGCTCGACTACGAGTAATGGACACTAAAAGCACGCGCTGTCGCCTCGAATTAACACAAGCTTTTGTTATCATTCAATTTGATTCCGCCGCTGGCTGTTTTATTATTTTAATGAGCCTCAATTTTCAGCGATAATTGAATGCACGTCGTGCTTCGATTATTATTTCATCAAACGTACGGAGCTGACAGCGTGCAATAGCACGCGTGCGTTTCAATTGTCCAGCGTATTTGGACTTTAGCCAACCAACAGGCTTTGACTGCTGAGAAGTATGGAACTTGAGTATGATTAGCTGTTATTATGTTTCCCTGAGGTTTTGACATAAAAAAAAAAAGTACGTAAATCATTTTATTACTACATCTACAATCTGTTATTCCTTTAGCAAATTTAAAGGAAGTGTTGAAGATGTAAATGACACCTAGATATTTAAGAATCAGTCACGATATAACTAATTAGTAAAAAAAATGACAAATCAAATTGCAATGAGTATTCGGTACTCATTGTTGGTATTTGTACTTCAACTGCCTATAACTTTTTTGAAAGGTCGCTCATTGAACATTTTGCGTGCGCTGTAATATCGTTAATTTGGCCTGAAATGGTCGCCATGTCCCGCCCTGTCAGTAAATTATATACAGTAGCTTCTTGCCCGCGACTCCGTCCACGTGGAACTCTTTTTTATTGTAGCTCCATACAAACATTCACCCCCTTAGGGGATCATTTCCTGGATATAAACTATCCTATGGACTCAAACTATCTCTATACCAAATTCCATCTAAGTCGGCTCAGCGCTTTATGCTTGAAGAGGTAACAGACAGGCATACTTTCGCATTTATAATATTCTTATTATAGTATGGATTTGGATATCCATTTCATTCATGTTGTTCCAAAGCCATTGCAAATTTTCACATCCGCTACATTTCACCAAATATAGTATGCATTGATGTTTGCCTAAAACTAGTTGGCCTCGGGGAGCCACAACACAATACCACAAACGTATTCATTTGCATTGTATTTGTATTGATCGTGCGCTCATCTTTCACGTCTGCACGTCTATCATGAGACGGCCGCGACATACTTTCGATTTTTCTCGCACTCTACCTCTTGTTCTAAGTGTTCTAATAAGAGAGAGACGGTTAGTGCGAGAAAAACCGAGATAGCTCGCGCGGCGTCTTGTGATAGCCGTACTGGCTTAGTGCGCGTGGAACCGAGCGCACGCGAAACGTACGTGCAAAGTCGATTCAACCGAAAACCGAATACATTCCCGGAGTAGATGCCATAGCAAACGGTAAGGGACATTCGTACGAGTAAATTATACGTGCTTTTATTTCGCTTTACGCAGTTAGTTTTACGTGTAGCTATGTAGTTAGTTAGTTGACATAGTGCAGTCGCTTTAATTAAAGGGGTGCGATTTGATTTGTAGCTGGAAGTGTGGAAATTATTTGTAAATAATGAAAGTAACCTGATATATAGGATGAATAATGTTAATTTGAAATGTACTATTAGGTACTAGTTTATTTTTAATTTTGTAGAATGTTGTGTTAATGTGAGGGTTGCCACGTGTAGGTGTACCTACAATTCAAACATTACATGAATACAAAAAGTAAGCTTCTGTTAATATATATCAGTTTTTAGACAAGCTTTTAATTCTCACTATTATAGTTTATTTTCAAACTCGCCAATCGCTCATTAAGACAATTCTGAAGAACCTAACCCAATGAGTGTGGAGAGTTTAACACCAGATCCGCGCGATGATACCATAATGTTTGATTGTGACCTGACTCACAAAAGTTCGTAATGTTTCAACTCAATCGATCGCTGGAAAGTACGTAGAATCAAGCACCATCGCAAGCACCAGTATCCAAGCAAAATGTATAAAAAGCATAGAATAAATAAATATTCAGGGACAATCTTACACACGTCGACCTAGTCACACAATCATCGAAAACTCGGGAACAAATATTGGTGCTCACCACAAAAATAAATGCCTCCGGTTTTTGGCAAGGGATTCGAACCCCGGACCGCCTGCTTCGTAGGCAGGGTCACTACTAACTAGGCCAAAGTGGTCATCCATACATATTATGGTATTTACACGTCCGCTTATTTCAATAAAGGCAGCCGGTCACTAGACGAACGCAAGTGACGCGTGGCCGACTCCGCACCGCAGACCGCAGCACGAGCCGTGGTTACCTAAGACATAGTACCTATACATACGTCTTGTTCAAACCATTTCTGCTCCGTGGGGTTGCCATTCAAAGTTGCGTGCGTACATTACGAAAATCCATGATATTATTGTATATCTTACATGATCTTACAGTAATTATCGAGGAATCACTTGTACGAGTAATAAAGAATAGAAACATAGGAATATCAATTTTCACTTAATGTGTCTTGGTAGCCAGCCACTTAATATATAAACACCCGCAAAATTCCTAGAAGACAAACCATTTCGATTTCGGTTAAAACTGTTAGCAAGTGAGAGGTTCGTTTTGACAGCGCTCTTCGCGTGACCGGTGTGCTTAATACGTTTTTTTCTCTTTCATACAGAGGTCGAGGAAATTGATTACGTCTATTAACTTGTTTCTCAAAGTGACAGCCCTGGCTATTAACGATGGCCGCGGTTAGATTCCAATTTGGACTTTTGGGATCTGATAGTGGATACCTAATTATGAAGTGGGGAAGTGGGCTATTACAACGTTATTAATATCATTTTTAACGTTAAGTGGTTTCTCCGGAAATACATATTATGATGTGTGATGAGATGAAGTACATGTCTCGCGAAGAACTGCTAAAAATGATTCATCATTGTATTTTATTTTTAATTTGAATACTGTCGAGATTAACCGTGCAGATCGCGGTGATATAACGTCAGTATTACAATTATCTACCGTAATAATTCGTTAAAATCATAACAAGAAAAATAGGTACATGCGTTTTTGCGTTTTTAATGTTCAGTATGCCGAGCTGAATTGTTTTTTTCCAGATAGTAAGTACTATTACTGTTAGTGTCCTAAGAGAAATGCAAATAATATGAAATAGGTACAAGACCCGCTAAATAATATTTTTTGCAAGTTTCAGATTTTAAACTCGTGGGATGTGTACATTAGAGGTATTTTTTATTAGTCTTGATAACACGTTTCTAAATACTAATACATCTCTTAAGTAAATTTGTTTCGCAGCTTCGTTATTTTGGGCAGTGTAATGTTTTACAAAAAAATCTTTCGATACAGTTCATGACTAACAGAACCAATCATAACCCGGATGTGGAACACAATAGAATGATTCCCACATGCCGACAAAACAAAACAAGGTTCAAACGGAGCCTAAACGCTGAAATAACAAATTGATTACAACGACCAGTCTTGTTTTCAAGCCCAAGATAGGAGCTTTAGGTGTTTGTCTGTTTGGATGACGTTTGAAATCGCCGGTCTCCGTGACTATTTCACAAGCTTGCAGAAATTGCATATTCATGTCGTCTCCCACTCGTCAAAAACTGTGAACTACGAAAATTCCCCTTTCCCTGTCAGTTTACGACCCACCCACAACGAGTTGATGCTCCGGCGCCCCAAGGCATGTGAGTATAGTAGGTCAAGTGCAAGGTTGTGACAGTCGTAAAGGAGTATGAAACATGTAAAAAGTTAAGAAAAAGTCACTTAATATTTAACCCCTCGCTGTGTAATTAAGTTTTTTTATCTTTGCCATGGAAATGAGAAATGTATCTTTATTACTACGTGTGTGATATTTGTCGTCGACACACACGTAAAAACAACCTAACGTATTTCAACATACCTACACCTAACAACATATTTATAAAGAGAACCTCATGTCGTTGATCTTCAATTCTATTCACTTACAGGCTTCTGTAATTATTAAAGACAACGTTATTCGAGGTTTTTGTTCTATTATTTTCCGCTATTCATCTATGACTTACCCCAAAGAGTTTCTAACACAGTAGCGCGGCTAGTCTCACTCAGCGTTCTAATATTTAATAGTTTTATGATGTATTATCAAAACAAATCTCATCGAGTTAGTCTGAAGTACGTGTACGTTTTGGTTACAACTGCTCGCCTCAATGATCTTGATAGTTTTAATACGAGCACGAGTACACATATATGTGTTCATATTAAGACATGACAGCGTGCAATTTAGTTTTAATAATATTCCTAAAATATTGTTTACTGATGATCATCGTGTATAGCTTATTTTTAGTCTGCCTGGTATGAATAATACATGTATAAATGATACGATGGATTAAGGTATAGGTAAACAGTCACCGTGGTTATTTTAGTGGGATATGATAGATTTACCGAATTATTTGTTTATAAAGGACTGCTCTAAAACGTTAAAATGTTGTCCTGTTAATCCTATTTTAAACGGAGAACTTGCAAAACGAACGCGAGCATGATAATATGTATCTATATTCTATACACGATGAAACCGCGGGGCAGAAAAAAGCGCGTTTGTCGCGGTGTATGAGCAAAACCGGTATAAAGTAAGAGACGTCTGGCATTTAGCCCGGCGCGGACGCACGCATTATTCATGTCTACTAATTGTAATTTCTCTATGCTGAATATTAATAAATGCAATTAGCCTAGTGCCTTCACGAGTCACATGGCTTTTCTGCTCAACATTAATTGCCACCGCCAATTGATTGGCATAGATCGAATTGATAAATAAATAACCCTGTTTAACGTTTACTTAACTTCTGACGACAAAAAACTTGGTAAATTAATGTAAAATAGTATCAAGACTATCTGGATACAGATGTGTAAACAGTCGATACAAATGACTTAACATATTTTTTCATCGTATTTTATTATGAACTTCTGTTCAACATCCAGATGTTTGAGTCTGATCAAACAAAAGAATCATGAAATATTCTCTCGTACCGTAAGATTGTAAGCATTATAAACCTGATTTATGATTATATTTTCTTCCTACTGAGTTTGTTAGTGGTTTATTTAACGAATATTTTTATTTCAACATTTCAAATCTCATGTATTTCGAAATTAATGGTTTTACTGATTCAATAAAATACTCTTTATTGCACACCTTAATAGTATTACAGAACAGTAGTACAGAAAACAGAGAATATAAGAGTAGAGGCAAGGCGGTCTTATCGCTAAAGAGCGATCTCTTCCAGGCAACTTTTGGGTAGCGGAGAGAAAATAAATAGTCATAACTAATTGGGGGTGCAACCAAAACTATTAGAATACCAAAAACATTAAGCATAAATATATATACACAAAATAATCATACATACCTATACAACGTGTTCCCGCCAATTTCCGTTAATTGAAAGGGGGCATAGCTTAGGTCAAATAAAGGTAATTTCTCCAAGACACCAGTATCTTAACTCTTACTGTTAGCAAGATATTCAACATTTTAATTTAATCAGTTATGCAACTTTAACCAGTGTAAACGGTTTTTTGACGTGCATGTCATGTGATGTCATTTGAACATTATCACATTTGACACTAACTTTTCATTAACTCTTAAGACCCTTGTACAATAACCGTTAATGCTAAATTTAATTATTTTGTATGAAAATCGAAAAAAAAACTTTTTTTTTTTTGAAAAACTAATTATGCTACTACTACTACTACTACGTTCTACTTTGTTTCGGTGAATGGACTCTGCAATATGCCGAAGTTCAAGGAAATTCAGAAAAACACCCTGTATACAATCATTCATACCTACGAGTATACCAAAACCTATAGTGCTAGCCAACAATAAAGTACAGACCAGTAGGTACTAAAACAGCGTATTATGGGTCAGACAAATAATTTAATTAAGACGGTCGATAACAACTTTTACCGAAATGCAATTTTCCTGCATTGGTTATCTGCGCATCGGCACCCAAATCGCAAATAATTGCATTAGTTAAGGATTTTATTGAAGTGAAAACTTCTTTAGCGGCGCTGAGCACTTTTTGGGATGGGGAAAAATTGTTAAATACGCGACAGAATTTTGTGACGTCAGATGTGAAGAAGGTCACTTTTTGCTGCTAGCCGATTCGACTTAATTCAAAACTGAACGCTATTCGTAAGAGTATAAAGCCGTTAAACACTTTTTGCAATAGCATATTCTGCAAATAAATTTGTAATAATACCAACGCATCCGTTTTGCTATTGAGATAATTCGAATAGTTCGAATTTAGGCGTTATTCCTAAAGTGTAAAGCTTAGAAAAATATTTACCAACGGCAAAAACAAATTGATATCTTGGTCGCCACCGCCGTCTGCTGTTGTGCTGTTCTTGCAAATTAGAATAGTTCGAATTTAGACGTTATTCCAAAAAGATAAAGCTTTGAAAAATATTTGGCAATGGCAAAAAGAAACTGGTATTGTGTTTGCCGCCGTTTGCGACGGGCCCGTCCGCCTAAGTAATTGATAATTGTTTATAAATTTGCGTCAAATTCATTTTTAGGGTGACACCGTAAGATGTCACGTGACCTGATAGAAAAACTGTTACAATGTTATTGAGTTTTCACTTCTGCCGGCACTCCCGGAGTGCAACCCGGTCTTTTTTCAAAATTTATATTATCATATTTCATTGTGTATATACTTTTTTTACATTATTATTACTATTGTAATGGGTTTATTGCCTGAAATAAAGAAGCATTGATTCATTCATTCATATTGTATTTTTTTCCTAGCCTATAGTGACCCACTACTGGACAATGGCCTCCCCTCTCAATGTCTACTCATTCTTATACCTCGCCCTCGGCCTGCCACGCAGTCGCCTCCCAATCGTGCGGCACCCACTCTGTGGCTAGTTGGCCACCGCTGCTACTATATCCCCAGAGGGGGGGTACCCTCTGGGGATATAGCAGCAGAGGTGGCCAGCCCATTCTCATTTCAGCGGTCTAAGCAATGCAAGTTTTTGAGCACAGCGTAGAGTTTCGGACCCGATCGATCCGTTTGACTCCCAGCATGCTACGCTCCATAGCTCGTTGGCAAACCTTCAATCTGGTCTTTTCTACCTCAGTGAGTGACCATGTTTGGGCACCGTAGTAAGGACGGGCAGAATACACATATCGACGCGTCTTCGGTTCAGGGTTAAAGAAAGCTCTAGGGAGTAGCTCTTTTAAAGACCAATAGCTTCTCCAGGCGTTTTGGATCCGTCTTTTGACTTCCTTATCCTGCGTATGGCTGAAGGAAACTAATTGGCCTAAATATGTGTACTCGTCGACATAATGTATTAACTGCCAGTCTACCTCAACCCTACGTTTCGTGACATTGGTTATTATACTGGGTCTTCGATCTATTCATTACGAGACAAGCTTGAAGGCTTGCTGAGATGCTGAGCTTAGATCTTGCAGCAATGCTTGAAGTTTCTGGGCTGTTGAGGAGAACAGTACAATGTTGGCAAAACGCAGATTTGTTATTCTTCTTTCGCCGATGACAATGCCTCTATTTTCCAAGCGGAAAATATTCATATTGTAATACCAAATGATATTGTAATATAATTGTGTTGTAATACCTTCGTTAGCAGTTAATTTCTCAGCCGGCTGCCGACGTCGATGTTTTTCTAATAACCTGTTTAACTAATCATAACGTTTATTTTCGTTCGACACTGAACGATCACACGTCCGGGACTATTCTGTTTCAAATCTCTTGCCTGTTTGTTTTCATTTATACATTTTTTCATTGAACACACGCTGAAATTAAACACGACACTAATCGTACGTAAAGGTTTATGTCTAGCAACCTTAATTGTTACTTTTGTTAATAAACTGACTCAAACAAATACAATCCTGCACGAATCGCCCGTGCATTTCTATAAATAAATATGCATTTAAAACCGTTCTAAATTCTTCATCTATCTTTCAAGTGTCTTTATAATGGGTCGTAACGAAAACTGCGCTTAAGTTTTTTGCCCCGATGCAAGTTGGTACATAGTTGAAAGCCACCGATGGCATACGAATCACATACGAGTATGAGATATGACTTGACGAAATTAGACCTCAGGATTAGACGAAATTAATTTGTAAATTTACAATATCACGGTGTTAGTTAATTTTTTTTGACCGTTTTAGGTAGCTATAAACGAGTTTTTAGTAAAAAAAATAGACAAACGGTAGAAACGGTAGCAAAAGTTTAGTGTATCCTTGATGAAGCGTGTCAATATGAAAGAAAACTATTAGGGGCTCAGAAGTAAAAAGCGAGTCGCATCCGACATGGACCTAAAACTTTAATTTGTTTTGATACATTTCACAACAATGTTGTAGGCGCCGGGGAAAAAAGTTAATTATTTATTAGTAATAACCGTCTGTCTGTTCAATGGCGCATTGTGAAACGGGGCCTTCGGCTCTGGCAGCCCACCTGCTTAACGAGGTAGGGATACTTCTATAACTTTAATTCGTCGGTATTATATTTTAAAAGTTGCGATTCAAGAGTGTAAAGTACAATAATGTCAATGTTTAGGTATTCGTTTAAAATCCATTTAGGAATGGTAACTTAATACTTTTTAAATAAATTTAGAAGGTTGACGACGACGCCTAAATAAAAAATAAATGCCTGTTATTTAGCTATAATGGTTTAAGGCGTGTCGGAGTAGCGACCGGTCACCCGTCTAGAAATTGTATAATTTGTGCAACGGCACCACCGAACAATTGTCCAATACAGGCGTGAATGGTGCTCGGACCAACACCCACCGACTCCGAACAAAACATGCCAAACGCACGCATTCTATGTTGTCCATCGACGAGTGTGAAAAATAAACTGTCACAAAGGGAAAATCATTAAGGATTCATTTGCGATTTTACAAACGCAAACAAAGCACGTCAAACGCAAGGCGCGGGTTATACTTAATGCAACAGAATAATATATAGGCAGAAAGATCAGTGTATACCCACACTAGAAACATTATTATGTATTTAGTTATAAGTCTCTAAGCTTTATGCAAAATCCACAAATCGCATCTTTAATGAAATCCCTCAGCATATAATAGTTAAAATGGGAATTTCAAAGAGGCTTGCTAGAAATGAAATAAAATGATAATATGTCGGGAGCTATTACTGTCTGACAATAGGGAAGGACAAAAGGGAAGCGAGATGGCTCTTCAGCGAACACGATTAAGTTACATTGATGTCTCGTCTGCTAAAACGAGAAATATGAAAGGCGTATTGAATTTGCTAAAGACGTTCATGTTTTTTATTAAAACTAAATACTTGCTACCTACACATTGTATTATAAACAAACTGAAATCAAAAACCTTACGTCTAATTCAACAAATGTAATTACGTTTATCGAATAGTCTATTTAATCGTTTAAAGTTTTTATCCTTTGATATAGGGTACAAAGAAATAATACTGAAGCCTGTATCAAAAGGGTAATTCTTACTGTGCGGAAACAAAACGGAATCGCGAGTCTTTCTGAAGATGACGTCTCTTTTCCATTCGGAGCAGTTATCGAGTTTCCTTTGTAATTAAATATTGAAATTAAGAAATGAACAGTCGCTAATTACAAGAGGTTGTCCCTTGAGGGCTGATTATGTTGCTACAGCATTAACAGAAAGGGATGTCTGGGACGCGGCCTCTTATTACAATTAATATTTAAGATTTTGTTACCGCCGTCAACATCACAATAAATGCGAGTTCTAGTAAGTAAGTAAAATCTTCTAAACGTACTTCGTTATATAGCCTGTGTTTGTAGCTTACAAGTATCTGTAGTTTATTTTCCTATATTCAATTGTTGTCTGCAGTAATTGCATTAATTGATACCTAAAATATATAATAGGTACTCAAGTGCTTTAAGTAATGTTTACTTTTCAATATCAATTCCGTATGGGGCCGTTGAATAACAGATTAACATGAAAATATAATGCCACAATTCATAGTGTTGGCAACATCGGAATCTTAAATAAAATCAATGGACATTTCAATTATTTGGACCGCGTGGCGTGCGGTTGTGATATTCGTGCCGATGCCAATAAAGCGGACGAGAGAAAGAAACGATGTGTCATTTGTTAATTTATATAGGACCGGCAATCATACAAAGATACACATCGCTAGTTTTTTTGCTCCAGTCTACTTACGACGTCAATAACGAACACTTTTAAGAGATATCTAAATATTTATTTGGTCTTAAAAAATAAGGCTTTGTTAGATTGATACTTTAATTACGTGGATAAAAAAGTACTGACAGCTATAATAACATTTCATGATGAAACTATCAGATCGCAGTAGGAACAGTCCGGTAATGCGGCCGGAATGTCTTTATTAACTGTCATGGAATCAAGCGGAGCTCCAGGAGCTGTTTAATACCCTATCAGACAAACGTAATTAGTTTTGTAAATAAAATGCCTCGAGAAATTGAAACGTAGCTACCTGGCCGGTGCAGTGACTTGCCACATTATGCGCGTATGATAGTGCTACAAACAGTGTAAAATGCTTGTATAATACCCATATAATGCATAATTATACTTCAACATATTTTACCTTGTACAGGAAAGCCACGCCGTCGTACAATGACATGGGCCTGCTCAAGAACCCTATAAAGCCATTTAGACTTTTGAGAATCAATCCAAATATTATAAATAATGGCGATGACAATAATGTGATTGAATCGATTGTGATTTTATAATCGTTACTTGAGAGTTGAATATTTTTTTCTTTGGTTAAATAGTCATGTAAATTACCTATTGTCAGTCTCTGTGAAAAAAAAAATCCAGTAAGAAGCATCTCAGAAAAATAATAAATGAGAATGTATTGTTTGAGAGTTTCCCGTGTTCATTTGCAAGGAGATATTAAAAATAACTTTTGCGGGAAAGATAAAAATTAAGCTCCCCTGTCCGGAGGGACAGGTAGCAGCGGGACAGCATCTTGCTTGAACTGCACATGAAATAATTGTGCCCTGAATTATGCCCGCTAAACTTTTCCACCCCAAGGGTTTTTTTATTTAATTTTTATTTTTACGACACAATTAAACTCGGCTTTGCTTTCAGTTTTTATTGTTACCGTCTATGTGCCCTCTAATTTTTGGCTTCAATTAGGTTTTCTTCTGTTGTTTTATTAAAACATTCCTTTTAATGTTGACGATTTCCAGCTTCAATTAGAAAACCCGTTTATCCCGTTTCTTTGATATTAGAATATTATTTTGCATTTTAGCGTAATTTTTAGAAAATTGAGTTTAGTGATTGTGATGAAGTCAATAACACGTCCTCTCTTCTTCCTCAGGTACTTCTCAAGGTAAATAGGTATCATGTCTATCCGAGGAAAGAACCCATCGCGCTCCCACCGGAACTCGTTAGAGAATACACGGACGCGTTTTTATAACCGAATTTCATTTATCATGTTTGTACTGAACCCAAGACAAACTGCTACTGCGCTTGAGTTTACCATAGATTAGATAACGGCCGTTTGTTTTACCGTGTCGACCGATTCGTGAGCCATTTTTAAGACAGAGCTTCGTTGTTTGGTCTAATATTCAGACTTGCTTCCGCAGGGCAAGGAACTTTGAGGAGGAAATAACGTGCGTGACATCCCGTCACCAAAATCATTGACACAGATTAACCCATTCTTTATGGAATATTCGTTTTTGACATGCGTATTCGAAACGATAAAGCTGATACATGTATAAAACAATAAAAAATCTGACGTCACCAACAAAACACATACCTACGTAATCAGATCATCAACAAAATAAAGAGCAACATCAATGAAACCGAAACGAAAGTACACGAAACACTTCCAAACAATAGTAATAGTAGTTCGTTTTTCACAAGTTCTAATATCCATCTGACACAAGTCTCATACAAGAGAGATATTTTTGAACAACAAACGGTTTTAAAAGAGTTTAATTTAATATGTAAACATTCCCATACGGGTCGTAACGTGTAAATAATCGGGTGTACAAGAAAAAATATACCTATACAGATTATGACTATTAGCTTACGATAGACTGTCAGCGCGTTGTTTTTTTTCTTTTCACTTTTTAACTCGGTATAGCTGTAGCTGTAGACAGGGAAGGATGTTTACACCACGTGGACGTTATGATTTAGTGTCAGTAATTGGGAGTGAGTGTGAACACGTACACTAAGAGTTGAGAATAGTAAATATAATAACAAAGACTACGGCGTCTATTCATAGTTTAGTCAGCGTTGACTTTGTTTATATTTCCAATCGTTTCACGTGGCGCCTTTTAACAAGAGAATATCGGGGCGTTCCGATTTTGAAGCTTAAATTTATAAACAGTAAACTGCAATGCAAGGAGCATACAATTTTCAGACTTACCGTCACGTCTATGCCGATCAGGCGATCAGTATTTGTGTGGTGTATTGAACTATATTAAATCATACATCTGAGAGAAATATCTGGGGACTCTTTTGGGGGTGCTATTTGATCAGTGACACGCGGTGAGTGATGAATATTGCCAGGCAAATATAACAGAAAGCAAAAAACTATCGGCCAAACGCGGTGTTAGTTTCAATGGGGTTGGCCGCTGGGAGTCCACAGTGCGATTTATGCTCTGTTTTATGGGAATCGATCAGTATTATAGTAGGTAAATGAAACTTAGGTTCTTGTACTTGTTAGACATCGTCTTAGTTAAGTATTCGCAATATAAAGTTACAAGATAACTATGCTACCGCAGTGAATTAAAGAATTCCGGTTGTAGGTTATTTTAATTCGTTGGTAATACGTGTTTAACGTTACCTCGATCAGGTACCAGGTATAAAGGAATAAAGTTTTTCCCTTACAAAATCGTTATGTCATTCACATCAAATTATTTCACCTGGCCTGCGGAAAAGGTTTTTTTCAGTATACTTGCAAATGAGTCTTGTAAAGATTGTAACATACGTATTGAATTCTCATGTCAAATCTAGGGTTAAAATTAATCTGAAAGAAGACGCTTGCGCATATGCACCGTTAATAAATCGTCGCGGAATCATTCAGCAATAAATCGAACGCTTCTTAATGGCAGTTTATCGCATTGAGCTTGCGGTATTCAGATTACGAGCTAAGTGCCGCGGGGAGCGGCGCGTGTCGCCTTATCTCTGTCCCTCGACACTTTCAATATTCGATTTCATCGCGGTTTTGTTTTTTTACCGACTATAGAATACAGATCACACTTAAGTCGTGGTCACACTATCGGCTACTGGGTAGGTACGGGTAAGTCGTCTCATAAGTCGTACGTGACGGAGCCAACGGATTTTCCGTTTTGTTTTCACATAGGTCTTACAATGTTGTTGTAAAGATGCACAAAGATTTGATCACTGACAAAAACAGAGAATACATTTAATAATAATAATAAATAATAAATATTAGGGAACAATCTTACACAAATCGACCTAGTCCCATAGTAAGCTCATTAAGGCTTGTGTTATGGGTACTAGACGACGATATATATAATCGATATAAATACTTAAATACATAGAAAACTTCCATGACTCAGAAACAAATATTCATGCTCATCACACAAATATTTGCCCTTACCGGGATTCGAACCCAGGACCTTCAGCTTTGTAGGCAGCGTCACTGCCCACTGGGCTAACCGGTCGTCAATTTAATGTGTAAGGTTCAAAAAGTTTTTAGAATTTAATTATTTAGTATTACTAGGTACTATATTTACGGTTGAGATACGAACAGAAACTATTTGACTAGTCAATCGTAAAAATCATAAAGTACACTTTAACAAAGAGAGGACAAAATCTACATCTCACATTTGTCAGGAGTCTTAACAGATTGATAGACAACTCTTTTGGCAACCCTTTATCGAATAAGGAACCTACAGCAGCAGGAAAAATCGTCGCAACACCACAATCGCACCCCAAAGCGTAACCGAAAACGAGCACCGCAATCCAAGCTAATGGAGTGTCTCATAATGACGGTTGCTGACATAAAAATAAATAGGCGAGAGTCAGTTTCTGCGTAAGGCGATACTATGATAACAGCATCGCCCCTCCGATAATTGCCAAACTTACCCGAACGTGATGATACTAGTTGTAATGTAGTGCAGATTAGGTGCAATTCATCTTGTGCTCTAGTTTTTATCCTTTTATTATTGTTCATTTGACTTCAGTTCATGATTGACTTCTCAGTATATGGTGAAATAATCAGTAGAGGTAGTGAGTATGTTGAGCCATGGTGTATTTGCAAATTTACAATTACCACCCAAAGCTGACCAAAATCATAGAAAAAAATCAGCGGTTGCAGAATTCAGTACCTATTGGTTTCTACGTAATACAAAAAAAAACCTAGACAAGAACACGCTATTTCTGGCTCTAGTATAAACGTAAGGAATGGTTTACATGATACAATTTAGCTCGCCAACCAATAGGCTTAACCGCAAAGATTTAGGTGACAAAGTTTATTGCGTCCAAGAATATACCGTTGTCTATTACGATCATAAATCACGGATGGGAAAACAATAAGCGTGAAATTGTGGAAACTGCGGCGGACATCTTTGCTATTAAATCTTAGGGGAGTGAAATAAATAAAAATAAATCTACGACCACACCCTCACGCGAAAACTTGATTTATAAGATAAGTGGCGGTGCATGCGAGACTATTGCAAGTGGATTTTAATTGAAATAAATTAATAATAAGTTTTGCTTATTGTTTGTGTTGCTACAGAGTAAAATCTTTAAATGTTGGGCATAGCCTGTGGATCTCTGTCAGATCCAATAATTTTAACTAACCAAGTTAACATTTTAGTCACTGATAGATATTAAATAAAACGATTTACCAATAAAAACATATTAAATCGAAGTTTTATTCAATGACTAATAAACGCCGAAACCTAAGACAATGATTAAGTAATTATCAATATAAGTTTGGTCACTTGCTACAAATTATTATGCATATAATGAAGAAGAAATCACGGTCAAATGTATAGCTACCTTGACGGATAAGAAATATTATGTAACCTGTACGTCTAGCACAACTTGGTGACAAGTCGCTCCGCGCGCGACTGAGGGTCTCATTCACACCGTGCAAATCAGAAAGAGGAGGGTAGATCTTTCTCGACTCGCGACGCGGCGCGTCGTCAGTTGTGCTAGCCCCCCTGCATGATAAGCAAATGTAAAAAAACTAAGTAAGTTTACCTGATAACCTGAACTGCCCATGCTCTTAGGGTATTTGAACACAGTTAACGGACAAAATGTGGAGGCCCCAAGTGTAAGGGTGAGTGAGAAGTTTTTCCTCACGCACCGCTCCGCTACCTCGCACAGTTCTGGGGCCGTCGACAAGGTTACAATCGACAAGCTCTAACGCCAATAGAAACTAATAAAATGTAGGGGAATGACAGATGCCGACGAAACACTTTTCTTTAACATCTGTCATTCCCATACATTTTATTAGTTTCTAATGGCGTTAGCGCTTGTCGATTGTAACCTTGTCTAGGACCCCTGGTCAATGACGTAATATAAAAAGAGGTAGATAGGTTATAAGCACTCCAAAAGTGGCACACTAAAACTCAGCCTATTATATATGACCTTTGCCTCAATGTCGCGTCGTCAATGGACGTCTCAGCTGTCAGATTTGGTGGCCATTTTTAAACACGGAATTTCATATAGACAACGTGTCTACCTCCTTTTTATATTACATCATTGGCTCTGGTGGATACTTCTACTTACCCTAAGTATTCTCGTGCCGGGTTAATTTTGGCAGTTTTTTTAATTCTCCTCTCTGTCTTGTTTTTTATACATTTTGTATCGGCAATCAGAAAAAGAAACTTAAAAAAATATATCAATATCTAGGGAAACGTTTTTCTTCATAGGTAGGGTAGGTAGTACACATGATTCTAATCAGGGAATAGGTATCAAAATATTTCAAGAATAAAAAGTAAAAGGTAGTATAGGTAGGTAAGCTTTTGATAGAAAACACCTAATAATGATGGTTCTCTATGTATGGGCAAAAAATATTTCCCAGTGTCACTTCCCAATTTTTTTTTCCAAATGTTCATTTGGCAAAAAATCAGTAGTAAAGTTATTGTTTCGCATTTTATCACTTGGCATTATCTCCTATGACAAAATATTACTTCGCAAATTATTGCTTGGTAATAGTAGTTTATGCAACGAATACATAATCAGAGGCCTTAAAATAGGAGTGTGGTTTTATGAAACGATCACACGAGTGTTTTAAGGCTAAATTATGTACAGTTGCATACACTACTTTATCTACACACATATCATAAGTACTCTAGGGTGGGTTCAGAAGCCGTAGGGAAATGACCTGCATTGCTAATAATAGTGCTACCTGTAAAATATCTTTTCATATCACATGCTCTGAAAGTGGATCGTTGTTGTTCTAAAAAGTGTGAAGAAAGTGATACGTTTCTGCTCTAGTGCAGTAAAGTAGTGTATTACAATTAGGCCTAGCCTTATAAGCATTATGCGAGAACTAATTCAAATAAATATCAGTACTTACCCCGCCACTTACAAAGGGATAGTAGATTGTTAACCAAGGGCTGAAAGGCACCCATTTCTGACGAGATATTTTGGCGCTCGAACGAAGTGAGAGCGCCAATGGTCCGAGTCAGAATTGGGTGACTTTCACCCGAGTTAAACACTCTACTTTTCATATCGAATACGAGGAAAGTAAAAAAAACACAGACGGAAAATTAAACAATATGTTTATTCAAAGTATACAATTCAAAAACGGCAGCCACCATTTGACGACCGGTTAGTCTAGTGGGTAGTGACGCTGCCTACGAAGCTGAAGGTCCTGGGTTTGAATCCCGGTAAGGGCAAATATTTGTGTGATGAGCATGAATATTTGTCTCTTGAGTCATGGATGTTTTCTATGTATTTAAGTATTTCTATCTATTATATATATCGTCGTCTAGTACCCATAACACAAGCCTTAATGAGCTTACTATGGGACTAGGTCGATTTGTGTAAGATTGTCCCCTAATATTTATTTATTTATTCATTACCTTGACGTCATCCTCAGAAATGGGTGCCTTTCAGCCCTTGGTTAACAATCTACCATTGTTGCAATCGTGGCTGCATTTACGATATCCGGCGGAGTGTTCATATCGTTCTCGGAGTCACTACTACTCATATTTTCAACTAAAATGTGAATTACAAACAACTTTTCACATAGAATTGTAGAAACACAAAAAAACACAGAAAATTGTAAAGTAGAAACTTTCATAACAGCAAAATACCAACAAAGAAATGACAACATAGTAATGGCGGCAAACGTATGTTTTTTTTTATCATAGACAAACGACTGAAGTCCCTATTCTCATATCACTCGAGATCAAATGTCGTGGGGTTTATATAAAAAAATATACTGAATTGACTTTTCGCTTCGATAACTGTTTTAATATCTATGGATACTAGAATAGAGACCCACTTGAGTTTTGACAGCTGTTCCAAATTTAAACTTTACAAAAATCTGTACTGTAATAACATTAAAGTACAGATTTTACCTCCTACCACAGATAAGAAAGTTCTCATAGTAAAATTGGTTGTAATAATGCTGATCATTTCCTACGGTTTCTGAACGCATTTTAGAGCTCTAATGATATGTGCGTAGATAAAGTTTTATATGGTCAAGTTTCATTTGGTCAAACAAAAATGTGCTATTTGTTCGTTTGGGGAATGAAACTACTGCCATAAGTTTTGTGGGGAGTGAAATTTGGTGAACAATATTTTGCCGAAACGGCAGGATACCGATAATGATATTCTAGTTTGGTCGAATTGCCACTGATGAGGTACAATAGTGTAAGTAGGCTCGTGTCTCGTACATTTCGGCAGTAACGTGCTACCATGTCCGCAGCTCCAGGCCGGGTCGACCACCGAAGCGCGCGTCCGGCGTGGGCTTGTCTCTCGCGGCCACGCAGTTCCCCCCGCACCCCTTCAAGAAGCACCGCCTCGAGAACGGGGACTACTCACCTTACGAAAACGGACACATGAGCGGTATGTACTTTTTCACGCCACTGCTCGGAAATGTGGCAAAAGATGGTTAGAATTCAGGCTACAAAGCTGGGGTTAGTTGGACGTCGCACGAACAGGCCATCTATGAGCTCAAACTGTCCAACAATGTCTTTGTAGTCCAGTTTGAACAGCGATTCGAACAATCACAGCTCCCCCCGCCCCTGCCCCCACCCCCGCCCGCGCCGGCGCCCACTCGCGTGTGGAGGGCAGCGCGCGGTCGGTCCGGCGCGCTGCTGCTGGCGGGTGTTTCATATTGTGATCTTTAATTAGGTTCTTCATTTTGACTTATAATTATAATTATTTGCAATTTCCTCGCAGTAGGCGTGAAAAGCACTATGTAATGTCGCGGCTAAAAGTGCAATAGATGGACTCGTCTCCTCCGAGGTCTTCACCTTTGGCTCGGACCTCGAACCCACTCGTCCATCTATTGCCTACTTTCTAGCCTACAACAATGTACTATTCATGTGCTTTTAGTTTGTTACGCATGCAGATATCACTCCAATACAATCACTCATCGGCTTATATATGTAGGTACGTCCCATTGCTGGCCACAGGCCTCTCGTGGATAAGAGCGGACGGGCAGTAGTCCCGACTCCCCACACTGGCCCAATGAGGAATGTGAATACAGCTTTCGATTACTTCGCATATGTCTGCAGGTTTCCTTACGATGTTTCCCTCACTGAAAAGCTAACGATAAATATCAATTGATATTCCGTACATAAGTTCCGTTGCACCTATGTAGTCCCGAAAAACTCGACACGAGCCGGGATTCGAACCTATGACTGCCGTTTGACAACCGCAGACTTATTACTTATTAATTTTATCGTTATTGAGAATTTGAAACAAGTGGTAAGTAATAGGTGTGTAGTGTAGTGTAGAGTCAAAATGTATTACTTATTACTCCAAAAGAAAGAACACAAAAACATATGTCTAGTGGATAAAATCCCATTCAGATATCTCCCAGATCACAAGCTACAACCGTTTTAATATTTGAGAGAGAAAACGCTCGAGGATCGTGACGTCACGATCCCCTAGCGTCATAGTAAATGGCAATCGTTTCATATGAAGGTGCGTTTTTCGGAAAAGGGACAGAATATACCCCTCTTAAAACTTTGGACACATTTTTGTGATTATTTAATCCTCCGCTTTACTTTTTTCTCCATTTGACAATATTTTTATTCCTTTTTAGAGAAAAAGAAAATAAATGATATGGTGTCTACACCCCTATTCCTACCGTTCGGGTCTTTAACACATTTATTTCAGAACCGCGTTGAGGTTGTAAAGAAAAACCTTTTTTACAAGTATGATTTTAATAATCTCTTTTCAGTAAAATAACACATCACCAAAACTGACAATTACGGCTCGGATACAGAATATGTTATGTTAGGAATTGGTGCGAAATCAGATTTTGTCCTTGACGACTAGCTGCGTACCACAGTCATTGCCAGTCACAGCAAGTATTTAAGTAGATATAGGTATAGAAAGTAGGACTGCAGAGAACAAAACGTATCAAATATCATCCAGACTTACGAGTAGCTGCATATAATATTAAAAAGTTAAAAAATTATTCACTGCTGGATTTCACCTTGAACCTGCCGCGATACTGGGGTATTCACTCCTACCATTCTGTATGTATGGAGTGTACCCAACCGAGTGTAGTAACTCTTCTTACGACCGTAAAAACTCTGTTCCTTAACTTTGCAAAACAACATTATTTGTATAGCAAATCCTATACTTTGTATTGAACGCTCTGCCCTGAGGCCCGACTACTGCTTGAGATATGTAATGAATGAGTTGCCTTCTATTTTAACAAACAATGAGCACGTTTAATTCACGTCTATCATCGTAATCTGCGCAACATAAATCATAACAAAGGTTACCGTAATACGTGATAACATCAAAATCGGATCCCGTAAGCCACCGTAGGCACCGGATATGAACCCAGCCTCGCAGGGAGGCTCATTTCGTATACAAATTACATAAATACAAAATTATCCCAACAAACGGAGAAAAGGGAATAAAGTGATTAAATAGAGCTCAGCGCAAGACGGCTAGCAATCAATCATTTTTGTCGCTTACGGCTTTGTTGATTTAGTTCTGTTTTGTTTCTCTCGCTCCCGCAGGACGCGGCGCGGGCGTCTCTCTCGGGCTTGAAGTGTCGTGCCAGACAAGGGAGCAATTACATTCGTGATCTTGCATAAGCGGCACTTGCTTATCGCGCGCTGCCGTATTCGACTTTGAGTGTAGTTTGTCCGCTTTTTTTCCCCAAATTTGCAATTCGAAACACTCGCACTCGTAAGTGAAAAAGCGCTGTTTTTGTCCGCATTCCGCATCTCCTCATGATGACTTTACAATGTAACTGTAGTACCCGTGCCTACGTATGTAGGTACATATCTTGTTTTAATGCAGTTATTTTAATATTTATCTCTCCTGTTTTATTTTTTCATTACAACTGTAGCTTATCATTTAAACTTCCCATTTTTAATGATGAATGAAGTTAGTTATTGTTGAATTAAGTCACGCAAGCTAAAATAAGTAGTCTGCTACAAAAATAATAAATTACCTTTTAAGTACAAAAATTCGTCAAAGAAAGAAAAGCAGAATTCCAACCATAAACACGCAGGAACACACCTACACACAATACGAGCTCGTTGTGTAATAAGTCCCAAGTGTGATGTGAACAACAATGTGCTGATATATTTTTAATCCATTAATAACGGTAACGCAGTTATAATTAAATTTGAGCGCGTATCAAGTTTCCTCATTCCTACTGTACGGGATTCGGAGTTAAGCCAATATTATTTTGACGAGTCGTTGACAGTGGTTTACAGTTGATGAAACAAACACACACAGGCATTGAACAAGATACACACATTTGCAAATGTTCTTGTGCGTGCATCACACATCTAAGTTAAGGGTGTCACAGGAGTGAGTTAGGTGGCGGGTGGCCCATTTTCACCCTGTGAAATAATAGGATACGAAAACATTGGAGGCAGGATATAATCCTCGCACGGAGGTAGGAGAATGGGAATAGGAATATGAAATGCGCGAAAGGGCCCGTAGTAGGCCACGTGCGTTGAAAGGGTTACCGGTGTTTATCTTCAGATTTGCCGATCGAAATCGATGCTCTTCTCGTGACTTTTTTCTAGGTGAAAATTTATTATCACAGCAAGTTTGTCAGCATTGGTTGGTCAACAAATGACTTTAAGTAAACCCATTCTTGTTTTCGTCTAGTAATCCATAATATCCGTAATCAGTAATCACCATAGAAACGTCCACATAAAACCATAGAAACGTTTAAACTCTTTTCCAGCACAATGATTAAATACTTAGTGTTGTTAATACAAATAAAGCTGCCCCATGATAATCTGATAACAATCAATTCTTGCATTATCGCTTTTACTAAAATTTTTTTTTGCTTCTGTTTCATTTACACTTAGGTCTTCAATATTCAATAACAAGTAGGTAAGTTCCTTTTGGCAACCCTAATAAGTTGGTTCCGGAATATGATGTTTTTGATAATAATTAAAGGTTTCTCTGTCGCCGTGTCGGATGTTACATATAATAGCGTGAGCTTGATGGAGTAAAGTCACCCGTAATTATAAGGGCTGATGGCGCATGTGACGTTTTCCTTTTAAGGGCACAAAATACCGGGGGATAATGTAAGGCATTATAACATTACTCGCAGGGGTACAAAGCTTTACATTCTGATTGAATTCTGTGACTGAAATTAAGTAAGGATTTGGCTGTTTATGTTAAGGGCGGGGGATGACGGATCAGGCAATTTGCTGTTCTAGCCTGTTCACGCCTTTACTTGTGATGTTAACACGTTTAATTACTTGTGATGTTAACACGTTCATTGCAATGGTAACAAAAAAAAATTGCCCATTTGAGGGTGTAAGAACAAAATATACGTATCTTGAATACTGTCTTGCGATTCTTATGCGTACCGTGAATAAATTGATTGTTGGTTCGGGTCACTATCAAAAACTAACTTGAGTAGATGGGAATGTCAAACAATAATTTAACATGAAAATAAATGCATTTGCTATTGTGAAATAATGGAATGATTAGAAGTAGATATATTAAAACTTAATTGAAGGATTTTACAAATCCGTTACTTAGAACTAACGCAAAAATAGGACATCTTGGGAGAAGGATCGCTACTGCATAAAGTACCTATAGGCTTTAGTTTAAACACAATTAATTGTTTGAAACACGTTTTTACCCATACAAAAAGTGATTTAAACAAATCAATCGGAAATAAAAACCTGTACAGCTATTCAACCGGAAGCTATTAAACGTTTATCAGATGGCAAAAACCAATTCGCATTCTATCCTTACTCAGCGAAACGTAAGTAGGTATGTGTTATTGTTTTTGTTTCCGTGCAGCACGTACCACTAAGTTTACTTTGACTACAACTTATCCTACTATATGTAAAAAAATGAAAAGGCAACCTTGCCTTTAGTGGATTAAGGTTTGCATTCCAGAACAATAGAAACGCAAGATATGAGATTGCGAAAATGAACAGCTGATGTTGCAAAACGGTCGATAAACACTAGTGTAGTCAGCAATCATAGCAATTTCTTGCTGTTCACGAGCGCGTTTACAATTTTTAATGGTTTAAACATTGAGTTGGAATTGCGAGCAATCAAACAAATTGCGCGCCTCATAAGGAAATCGCAATAATCGAGCAGTGGCAACAATAATTAAACACCGTAGCGAGGCGCGACGCTGCGCTTGAGCATTGCGAGTGTGAGGAGCCACGCTCCCGCGCCGCGCCGCGCCGCCGCGGCCACTGTGCCGGAACTGGTCAGATTTATGTCCTTATTATTCTTATGACTGATGTAGATTGATCGCAATTCAATTCCTTACTTTACTTCGCTTTCCATGTACGTATATCGACCACGGTAATTACCGGCCTATTCGTAATGCAAACGTCTGCCCCCCTAGCACACTAGGTTTTATGTCCGACATAAAGCATTTGTCCCTCTTGCACTCGCATATTGGCCAGAATGGGACGAATGCTTTGTGTCCGACATAAAACCTAGTGTGCTAGGGGGGCTGATATACATAGTTGCGACAGTTGTGAATATAGTACAAGTCATAGGGATCATACAGAGATTTGGGGACTTAGTCATTCATGTTCCCGCTAGTTAGGGACAAATATGTAAGAACGTGGAGTAAAAAAATAACTATTATATTTTGTATATATTCTTCCCATTTGCTTTGGATGATCTTTTGTCCTCCCAAATCTCCATAGTTTTTTGTCAAGTCAGAAATGCAGCCAGATCTTGAGTGCACATCTGTTAGAAATCACGTATTATTTTAATGTACGTAGGTAAACTATAATTATTTTTCATTTAGACCAAAATACTCTATGAAGTCCCATGAATAAGAACAACGAAACGAACGCTCAAAGAGCCTGCCTTTGGGATGCGATCGTGTGTGGGTTCATTCCATTGGGACCATTCGGTGGGAAGACAAAAACTTTATGGGGCTACTTTTGGCGTGCTCGTGTACACTAGACAGCATAAGTGCATGGTCAAGTCGCAAACTGTTTCCCTTGACGCGCTTGCTAACGCCATCTATGTGCACGACGTGTAATATCATTATAGATGTAAATGTAAACCTCAGAGGATCGGCATAGTTTCACTAGATGGCGCTGTTAACACAGATGGAAACAAAAACTAATTCCTCATCTTGGATATAATTATATTTTTCTTGGGTTATTATTTTTCCTATATTATACTGTCAAGTAATCTTGCCAACGCATTATCGATCGATAATGGCGGTATTATGACGCAATTTGGAATGTGCTTTCTATTTATGTGCTACCTTTGTGCATTTATTTTTCTTGCGATGTTTCCGATTCACTACTAGTGAATATCCAAACAATTCCAAAAACACTTCTTTCCCAACATTTTTTTCGTTGGGTGCGGGAT
The DNA here is from genome assembly GCA_947578815.1 of Epinotia ramella. Classification (NCBI taxonomy): domain Eukaryota; kingdom Metazoa; phylum Arthropoda; class Insecta; order Lepidoptera; family Tortricidae; genus Epinotia; species Epinotia ramella. The sequence goes on from OX388201.1 coordinate 29,632,475, forward strand.
TTGAACCCGCGACTCTAAAGCTAGGTCGACAGTTACTTGCCTCGTTAGCCACTCGACCATCGGTTCAATTGACTAGGCAGTCGAAATTCATCATAAGTTTATTTTGCTGCTCAGATATTAATCCATTACGACTATGATTAGTATAATAATCGATGAGGGTAGACGAATGATTCAAAACTACCATACTTATTCGTTTTTATCACAAAGATGTTACATGTTCGTTCGTAGACCTACTTCAGCTGTGTTATTCATATTTTTTTTGGATATCATGAATATTAAAACTAGTTTTCTATGTAATATTGATCTAGTTAAAAGGTCGCAAATATTTGCGATATATAAAGAAGCTACAGAAACTGATCTAAACGTAAGTCGTTATTTTTACATGTTTGTGATATAATTATCTACTATAAGTAACTACTACTTAACTATCATACATTTTTCTGATGATTTATTTATGTATAATATTGTTGCAGCTAAAAAAAGGTTGAGCAAAAGGAAACGTCTCTGCTACACCGACAAAGAACGGCCACCAGCCATGGTAATGGACTACAAAGAAAATGATTTTGAATCGACAAGGCATTTCGTTGATTTATTGCACACAAGTGTGGACTGTTCGAGGTGTCTCCATAAAGAGGAGGGTTTATACTATCATGGGCATGCTGTTAAACCCTTGCTTACAGAGAAGCACATAAAACAGCAATTTGATACAATTTGGACACTGGACTAAATGTCATGTTTAGTGACGAGAAGTGAGAAGTGTTTAAATCTATTCAAAAGGACAATATAAGTTCATTTTCAGTGATCACGTAGTGCCTAACATGGAATCTGGTGGTATACCTAACTGTGAACATGTAAGGTTTGAAGAAAGACAGACCGGGTTATATATAAACAAGTGACAAAAGTAACATATGAGTAGGATATTGTTTTCATCATGCTTTTTTAACCCTATAGATACTATTAGTAATAGATGTGTTAAGTTAAGGAAAATTATTATTAAACAACATAATCATGTTAATTAACGAGATCGAGTGACATAGATAACCGTGGAATCCTACCATTATAATCTATGAAATATATGGTCGTCTAGTATCAATAATAAAAGCCTTAGTGAACTGTAAGATTGTCCCGTATTTTATTATTATTTTAAATGTCATTAACACAAATGGCGGGTTTATTTACTTACTTAAAAGCTTACTTATAGATTTGGCTAACACCAGAATGCGTTCGCCTGATATATATGTTATCATAACCCGGTCTGAAATTATTAATAAAATTGTCAATAGGTTTTATTTTTATTGGGGTAAAGCTTCAATCTTTTTCCGATTTTCGGAAATGAAACTTAAGCTACATATAACCTCGATAACATGTTAGAAAGTGGCTAATTCACTAATACTATTAACAAAAACTTCTGTTAACAGTGTTGCTGCTAACGGAAGGCCAGAAAACAAGGTTGTAATTTGGCCTATGATATGGCTGTCTGAAGTGAAGAGTGAAAAAGTGAAGTGAATTAAATCCAGTCAACAGGGCCATTTAAGTTTATAGTGTTATAATAATACGCGCCGTCATAATGGTCGCGTAGTTCCTAATATAGAAAAAGTGCAGATGCTGTCGGTCAAAGAGTACGGATTACGTTAAGATTTATATATTCTATAAACCGGGTTATCCTAAATAAATTAAAAATATATATATTGTTTCAGTAGGTAATAGGTATTAATATGCCGTTTGCTTTCTTTTTTATATTCCTTTACTATTTAAAATGTGATATTTCATAAGATCAAACAAGTGTAAGTAACGGTGAAAGACCAAATAAAATTATTATGATTATTTTCAAATCAATAACACAATAATTCATGGTTTGAACGCTCACATATAGGTATAGATATACTATGGCAATTAACACCTTAATGCGTTCTGCTGATTTGAATGTTAGATAACCCGGTTGTAAGTTAATATTGTCAATATTATATTTATTGGGGTGAAGCTTCAATCTTTTTCCAATTATGGAAATGAAACTTAAGCTATTACCTCAATAAAAATGTTACAAAGTTGCTAGGTAACTATTATTATGTAGTATTATAAAATTGCTTTAACAGAACTGTAGTGAACAAAATAAACATATTGAAACATAAAATGCTGTTTTAATTATTTAAGTTATGAATATATAATTTTCTTTATGACTAATATTTGTATATAAAGCACTTTCATCTATAGGAATAGAACAAATATAAAAAGATACAAAAACATAAACCTCCCATTACCTGGGATTCGAACCTCGACAGTTCTAGGCCGCTGAGCCTAGAGAACATGTCTTAATCCATTGAGCTATCTCAACATTATAGGTAATGGTGGAAATATAGCATTCAAATACCAGTGGTATCGCACTTAAATACAGCTATTATAAATTAGCATTTACCAGCCTTGTTAATAGTTATACTAATATGAGAATATTTCTGGTGATAACAAACAGGTGTCAATTTATAGGTATTTAATGTGCCTAGTAATGTGCTTATTTTCTGCGGTATGTCTAAATAGTAGCGCCAACAACGCCATCTAGTTTAATTATTGCGCACCACGTGCAACTATGTGAGCAGCAGACGTCAAACGATGCAAGCGAAACTGAGCCGTAAGGTGTCCATGCATTATTGCAGCCGATAGTACCTAGTGGAATTTTGGTAATAGGTATACCAAGAGAATAATCTAGAATATGTTGTGTGAGCTCCGCAAAACATTGAATAGTCGGTTATACATTTTTAAATAAAGGAAAAATTTAAAAATTTAATGCCACGAGCCGGATTCGAACCGGCGACCACAGGCATTCATGGCCCGTCGCTACTAACCAACTGAGCTATCGGAACAATCCGGTTCGGCCACCAAATCTTTCAATCAGTTCCTTCCTACAACGCCTTAGGGAGGCGTGTAGCGACATCTACCAGAAGACTAAGGCTTCTTAACGGGACCAACGTCTCAAATTATATTGAGAAAATGTATCATTTCGTTAGCAGCGTAACTGCTTAATACAAAATTAGAATAGTCGGTTGTTCTTCAGTAAAGACTTTTACAAATAACGATAGAGTACTTTAAAATATTTTCGTCTCTCTTTATACCAAAAACATGTACGAGTAGGTATTTCAAATTAATACATGGGATTCCTGTTCCTTTTGTTGGTCTAAACCTACTTTTATAGATATGTTGAGTTTCTAACAGCTCGAAGCAGTTTATGTACATAAATTAATTTGATATTATTTTTACTGCCTTCGCCAACAGTGCGTGTCATTGCTAACAGTCGAGGAATCGTGCGTTGAAACTCGTGATAAACTGTTGACGTTAACTGGTATTGTTTTTCCATAATTAGCGACCACAGTACCTTATTAATGGCAGTTCAAAATTATAACAACATTAATCGACATGGATATGCCTCAATGGACTTAAAGTAGGGTCACCTGTCTGACAGTTAGCCACTCGTACACAAGTAGCCATCGCTTTATTTGGCAAACGCAACGTTGCCGCTCCGTGCAACCGCGCGATTTAGATGTCAAAACGGTTCCCCTCCCCCGTCCCCAGTTTGCAGCAAGTTCGCGCAGGCGTCGGTTGTGTGACATGGAAGTGAGTGTTTTTCGATGGAAAAAGTAAAAAAAATAACGTGAGTAAGTTTCCTTTTCACTTCTTTTAGTTTATTAATTCGAGAATGATTATGTGTCGGTTGTGTAGGCTCTTTAAACATACTTGATATGGTATAGGTACTGTGTGCGTAGCGACGCTCATTTAAAAGTGAGGTTAGTGTAACGGCTTTGGGAGCAGGGTGTTCTACAATTAGCCAAAATGCTACTTTCAACAGTTAGCCATGGCTAGTTGTGTACTAACTATGGCTAGTTGTGTACGTAAACCTTGTGTACTATGGTTAATAGTGTAAGAACCTATTTGTGAGCTAGTTCTGTTTTCTAGGTTCCATTATAAACGTATAATTAATCATGTTATTGTGCATTTTTTAGATGGGGCGTACTAATAAACAAGAGCGAAAAAAAGGAGGGTTTTCAGCAGATGCTATGAAGAAGGCAATTGAATTAGTTCAAGGTGGGATGAGCATACGGAAGGCTAGTAAAGAATGTCAACTTTGTTACCCGACAGTTCGCTTATACGTGAAAAAAGTTACATAAATCAATAATAATTGTCGTGTAATAATTAACGTGTAATAATTGTCGTGTAATAATTGTTGTGTAATATTGTTGTGTTTACCTTACGTAGGTATAGATGATCTCTTTTTCAGTTTCATGTTTTGTTATTTTTAAAATTCAGAAAGACTGATTTCACCAATTAGGTATTCGTCTTTTACTATACTGGTTAGTCGTTACGTGCTACGTAAGATTGGTTGATTTTATGACCATATTTGATCATAGTAATAATTATTATACCTAAAGAAGAAATATTTTTGTTAAATTTGTAGTAGTTTGCTCTTTATTCCAAAATAATTGTTGTGTAATATTGTTGTGTTTATACGTAGGTATATAGTTGACCTCTTTTTTCAGTCATATTTTGTTATTATTAAACCTCAGAAAGTCTGATTTGACCAATTATTCGTCTTTTTTACTAGACTGATTAGTAGTTACGTGCCAAGTAAATTTGTTGATTTTATGACCATGTTCATTTGCTCGTAATAATTATTATAACGAAGAAGAAATATTTTTGTTAAACTTGTAGTAGTTTACTCTTTATTCTAAAATAAAAAATCTAAATTCCTAACGTGTTATTATTACAAAATAAATATTTTTCATACATGGTGATTAATTGTGTACCCGGTGGTTAATTGTTGAAAATTCGCCGGTTAATAGTGTACGATAGTGTGGACACAGTTAGCCAATTCCCATTAAATAAAAAAACATCCTTTTCTCAGTTATCGTTCAGAAAATAATCAGTTTTTAAATGCCACTATGTAGCTAATGAACCTGGCTTTCGACCACATTAGAAAAAAGTTTGGTTGAAATGAAAAACCATGAGTTGTGGTGGTTTGAATTTAGTGTGGTTAACTGTTGAACTGGTCACCCTACCTACTATGCAGAACTAGAAAAATTGTGACAAGTGAAATGACTTTTTTATTTTAAGTACAGGTACATGTATACATGGCGTCCCAAGACTTTTTGTTGCTGAAAGAAGACTTCGTTATTTTTAAAAGTTAGTAGTTATACAGCATTAAAAGATTTTCTAAAAATTACTTGCTTCGTCTGGGAATAGAACCGACTAAAATGTGAAAAAAAATTGCCGTATTTTTATGATGCCGATCGAAAAAAATTACATAAAACAATAAGTCGTCTTAAGTAACATAGTATCTTAAAAGAAAGGAATATCGTAAAATTAATAATTTTAATCAAATTAAAAACTGCCGAAGTGAGTATTTTTTGTAAATTAATTAATTAAATGCTCAAACTGAAATCCTTCTTGCAAATCGTCAATCTTTTAACAGGTTCGCTGCCTGTTGATTTTCTTATCATATTATAGTGAATATTAGATATGATATGGCTCAATTCTGTTTGCGAATAATCAAAGCTATCTATGGAATGATAGCTATTTTTCGAACGTCGTCGTCGGCAATAAATAATTTTCTTGAAATTTGTATCAAACATTTTACGTTATTCCTTTCTTTTAAGATACTATGTTACTCAAGAATAATAATATTTTTTTTTCCATTCTTTCGATTAGTATCGGTTCGATTCCAGACGTAGCAAGTAATTTTTAGAAAATATTTGAATGCATTATTACTAACTTTGAAAAATAACATAAAGTCTATGTAGTATATTTAAGGCACTTTCCCTTCATGTCGCATAGTCCTGGGACGCCCGCCCTGTCTACTCCTGAAAATTCGTTAATTTAGCGGTCATATTTTTTTAGCAGCTAATACGAAAACCCGTGATTCAACATCTCGTCATCCATCCATAGCTATTATGCGTAATCGGAAGTCAGACTTGTACACTGGCTCGCCTGAGACGACTTGAGGGTAATTGTGAATATAGATGGTTAGTTCAACTCATCTTTGCGCGCGGCCGTATTGTGTGCGCGCGCTTCTTACTACAATTCTGCCCCCCAATTCTGTAACTTGTTTTAAGCTCACCTCAACGCTCACCCACAAATATATCTTGACACCGCAATGCGTAGTAACTAAGCATAGGTAGAGGTCTAGTTTCGTGGCGGGTGACCGGCGGGATGAGCCGCATTAGCGCGTAGGGAATAACAGCTCAGGTTGATTTGTGTGGCAGTGATACGGGAGTCGTCGTGACAGGTGCTCGCACATATATAGGGCACGGACATATACAGCCGCGTGCAAAGATGATATGAACTATCTCCACTGGGCTGTTATTCGCTACGCGCTAATGCGGCTCACCGCGCCGGTCACCCGTCACGAAACTAGACCTCTACCTACGCACTGCGGTGTCAAGATATATTTGTGGGTGAGCGTTGAGGTGAGCTTAAAACAAGTTACAGAATAGGGGGGCTGGTATTCACATATCAAGGGGCACAGTCAACCCGTAGTCAGTAGGTTATGGAATTTCTGAACAATTTGATCCGCTTTTAATGCTCTGGAGTGTACTAGCACTAAGTAATAGCGTCCCTTATTGAGACTATAACAACACCGTTTCATCCATTATACATCTCACTCAATCGTCTAGTGGTCTGTTGTATATGTTTACGATTTATTTTTTTTATATAATTATGAGTTGCATAAGTTTTGTACGTAATTAAATACTTCAAACCATTTGCAATATCCAATTAGTCGTTTTTAATACGTAACTGTATTAAAGTTAATCCTTTGGATTTTTCATTTTATTGTTGATGATGAGAGCTGCTCTATCTTTTAGCGGTTGTTGTCTATGTGTAATGCGCGTGTCACACTGTATTTTATAAACATTTCTTGTTATTTGTGTATACTAGTTCTCGAAATATTATCAAGGTATTTGTTTTATGGACCTCTCCATAGCATTCGCGGATTGGAATTTGCCACACATGACTCGTACCAAGTATTTGAACCACAAGAGTATACAAAAATTTGCTTTGGAGACATATTCGTGTCGTGACGTATGCATTCCATAATAATTCATATACTTATGTTGTTTATATATAAATATCTGGAAATGCCTAAATATAGGTCTCGTAGTTCATAGTTTATCTGAGGACAGCCAAGGGTATAACGCAGGCTTTTACCTTGAGGCTGTAATTTGTCTTACTAATTACTTACGTTGCATTATAAGTAGAGTGGACAACAATAATTGATAATAAATTAAATAATAGAAACAAATAATGAAAAATATTTCAACCTCCGACACAATTAACATGCATACCATCTCGACATGACAATAATTAAATTTCAAAAAACTCAAATCGGTTCTGCCGTTTGGTAGCAACGAAGCCACAGACAGATGCACTGGCACACAGACACACATGTTCATCTTCTTCTACTTCTTCGTGTCGAGGTTCCTCAAACAAGAGATGCCGTGTGTATAACACCCCTTGTTTTCGCTGGGGTTTAAAAAATGCTGTGACAGCCTTGGCAGCTCCATCAAGCAAACAACGTGTCTATAATAATAGCGCTAATCTTTTAATTTATTGGCTTTGTCATCGCAAGATAGGTTTAGATCCCAATCTAAAGTACTGAAATAATTCTCACATCAGCTCGGCTGCAAAATAACTACATGTTTAATGAGCCTTTGAGCATAATAAGTAGTTTTCATTCGCATCATTTCGCGTCGGCACACATACTTTAAAACGGTCATTTAGATCATTTTATTGGATATAGTAACCTAATGTCTATTTGTTTTTCTACTTTAAAATAAGTTTTCTGTTGTAATAGTAACGTTTTTCGGGAACTAGTAGGTATACTGACTATCCAACATCACAAATTCGTAAACATCGCTTCAATTCCCTTTTATTAAATACCCTTGAACGTACCATATAATTAAAAGTATTTATAGTGTAAAATTAACCATAACTCTCAAAGCAACAGCAGTACCAGTAATGATGAGTATCTACATTCTAAAATATTGATATGTTCCCCACGTAGGCATTCCTCACACTTCGAGATACAGTTTAAATTAATTTCCCTTTTTGCTCGTAGAAAATGGAATTCCACTTAATTAGAGTAAAGGGTGTAATTGTGTATTACTACTGCGAACATTCTTAAAATATTCTTGAAGCTCATTTTTACAATTATTTTAAAGTTTACCAACGCAACATAACAAAGGAAGGGTAATTAATGGCTGTTTAACGGTTTCAAATATTTGTATTGTTTTCAACCTTTGTCCGTGTCATTTCATTGCAACATGAGACAGTAGCATTCGTCTTGACACGGGCACACGCGGGTCGTGTGCCGGGTAGGTATTAGCTATTCATCAGCAACTTAACGATACCCGCGAGTGTTTTCATATCAATTGCTTTTTCGCATCGTATCGCGTCGTGCCGTTCGGTAGATCGATCAAGACGCAACAAAATTATACGTTCCTCTCTTCCGTTACTCAGTTCATTTGGTTTCAAATTGACGACACGTAATAACCCTTCATCAACCCGTCGATAAAACTACTCGTCATGTACGACAATGATTAATTTGACAATTAAATTATCAATAAATGATTGAATTGATTGCGTCTTATGGCAATGGCAATAAAGATTAACGCAGATGCAACTCCAAACGTTTAATTTAAAACCAGTTTTAACAGTGTGAGGCTTGTTTTAGCAGCTATAATAACCATATATTTATGTTATGAGATGATGCTGCAGAACAGCAAGTAATACATGAGCAAATAAAGTGTAATCGTAGAGCAACCACTGCTAAGTAGGATACATCACATGTAGCCAAATGTAGCGGGATTGAAACGAAGCCCAACATCAAATCAAACAAATTCTCAATAACAGCAGCTGCCACCAAAACCACCGACAGATAATCTCTCTTTTGTGCAATACATGTTATTAATAAAAATATGCTTCAATATTTCGAATCTTTGATAGCAACATTCTAACAATAGTATCGTTTCTTTTGTTAAAATTACGGATGACTTAATTTTTATTGTAGAGACTATGCACTCGAAGCAATTTTCTCTAAGGCGATTGAATGATGGAATGATACAAATTTGGTTCACAAAGCATACAAATAATTATTAATATAGGATATATTTCGAACGCGATCATAGTAAACTGGCTCGTTAACAGGGGACATAATAACCGAAAGTATGAAACATCGTAATCCGAGTATATATTTATCCGAGATAAAACTGTATCCTGGCCAATTTACGAGTAATTAAGCCTGACCCTCTTTCGCTGAGGCCTGAGGGAGAAGTTTTATTTGGTTCGCGCTCGGGAAATACTCCGGGATTGCCTTCAAACTCTAGTCCTCTTGGTCACTACTCCATGATTATTTCCCTTCATTCCGATCCCGTCCCGTGGTCTTTCAAATATTTGACACTTGCTTCAACTAAGTATAAACATAATTATAATTTTAATTTTGACAGCTGTGCCAGTTTAAGTGTCAAGCGTGTTGAATTCAATTTAGCTATCTTACATTTTCCTTTACCACAAAAATGTGCAATCATAACGAGTTTAAGGTGGTTCGCCGACCATACAAAACGTTTTTTGACATTCGCAGATTAACGGCGTGATCGTAATCTTTCATAAATTGGCCTTCCATTTGCGCGAAATTCCCCATTTCCTAGAATAGACTTGTATAAACTAGAACAATTTGAGAAATTAGTTTGTCACGTGATACTTGATTCTTGGGAATTCTCAAATTATTCTAGTTTATACAAGATTATTCTAGGAAAGGAGCAATTTCGCGCAAATGGATAACCAATTTATGAAAGTGTCTTACACAAGTTTCTTAAGATATCACGCCGTTAATCTGCGAATGTCAAAAAACGTTTTGTATGGTCGGTGAACCACCTTAAACTAAATCGTAACGGCAATGTTTAAGTATAGTACCTGTCTGCGTCTGAGCGCCCCACTGCTATAACTTCTCAAATTGCGTCCGTAAGTAAGGGACGCGGATTAGCGTGTGCTAGGGCAAATATTTTATTACAGTCCAAATCTCCAGCCCTCAGCGTTTTATTGTTCATAAGGCTCGTCCAACCCAAATGAAAGAGTTTATGGCGGAGACGACATAAGTCAGCGGTGTTGCTGCGGTAGGGAATTTAACACGTTTAGTGGGAAAATAAAATGTGCGATTAAGGGAAGTTTCGTCTCGTAAATAAGGTACTTAATATGAGTAACCTCGAACTTAACCAAACAGAAATGTTGTTATGGGCCTAAATATCTTTATTTTTACAGTCAAAAATTTAATACAACCTTTTTAATAAACACCAGTGTCCTGAAAAATTTAATTAACGTCAGCACAATAACAATTTTGCTACTTTACTTCGTCTTTACATTGAGGATTTAATGTTAACTTTAACATGACATGGCAACACTGGGCGACGGATTTGTTGACTCAAGATATTGGCCGTCCATTTGTCTCGACTGTGTGTTACAGTATTACTGTTATTGATTGTGTTCGACGCGTGACTTGTGTCGACGATTGACCGACAAAGACTCAATTGCGATTGTCGTGTTACATGACGTGTGGGGGACGGTGTTACGGTGGAAGTGGGCTGTCAAACATTTTCATTGCTAATCTCTGAAGAGGTTTTGTGAAGGAATACTATTAACTTTATTTTATTAAGTATATTAAATTATGTCAATCGAAACACCAGCATAATGGATAAGTATTTGTGTTTTTCGAGTTATCGTTGAAACGAAACCCTTTATCTCACTGGTTAATTTCTTCGAGTCTGAACCTAAACTAAATAAGTATAATCCTTTATATTTGGGACTGTGTGATATGATATGCGAGATGAAAAAAAAATAGGTATTCCAATATTACATACAGGCCATGAAATGTGGTGTTACTTATATTAAAAGTTTGACGTTGGATAGTTTTTGCTAATATTGCATAATTTGAATATTATCGTAAAAAATATTCAACGTTTAAATTATGCTTAAACATTCACATAAATAATACACTGGGCATTCCTCGTTGATCAATGTTGCCGGTAGGCAGTGCAAGCGACATGTTAAGGCGATCCTCGAAATTGCACTCCGTTATTTGAGCGAAACGTATGCCATTGGTACGGCCGTGCAATTATGTATTTATTGTAAACGCTATGATCGCCGGCCGACTGTAATTTGCTTTTAATTCGCCGTGTTTCGTATCATTTTCGAGTTCGTTTTGTTGCCCGTTGAAGATTTGTTGGATTCCCACAATCGCACGTCACACAGTGGAAACGCACAGGTTGTGTTTCGTTAATCGAAATAAAAGTCCCAAGTTCTTTCGCACATGAACGGTAAATCACATTAATTTCAAAGAGGCTTGGTCACCTGGCTGGAGAATACTGGGTTGGATTTCGTGTTGTACCTACTAAGGTCTGACTGCGGTCCAATGTTCTAATGCTGTTTTCTATTATTATTATTAATTTACTTTTTATCTGATCCATTAGTTACCTACTTGAACAATTTACATATACAGGAATGTTATGTTGGCCCGTTTTAACACTTTTAACGTAGAACCTTCGAGAGAGCTCAAAAACGTAAATCGTAATTTGTTTCCTTATAAATCTCTCAAGGTGCTCGAAAGGAATGCAAATATTTTTACCAGTGTATTGATACAATTGCAAAAGTAAAAAATGTTACATGAACCCATGTCCAAAACTTGCTGTGGCCAGGAACACGCCGGTAAAATTATTTGGAGTCCTCCCGAGTACCTTGTATATTAGACCACCTTAGACGAGTATCTGCGTACAGGTAAAAATAAATGAATCCTTTGTTCACAGTAATTAATAGTTGCTTCCAAGTATTTATTAGGAAACATTGTATCGCATTATTAGACTCAGATTTATTCCTGGACAGTTTTACGGGTGTAATAATGTTATTCCTTTCCATTGATTTACAGACCATTACGGTAATGGTAAGGTATCCAGTTAATACCAGCACCACGTAATAAAATCTAGGAGTCTTATTTACGATACGTTATATTTTACGACACTAACAAAAGTATATACAATATTTATTTTTATTTTTAAGTAGTGCCTATAAATTGCGTCTACTCCATGCATGCCGCTGTTGGCGAATCGATGCAGCTCGACATTTATGAACTAGCAGGGTTAAAAAGATTGTTTAAAGTAAAGAGCTGCGTTAAAGTCAGCAATAATTGTTCGAAACAAAGTAGATGTTGTTGCAAATTGTTTGTTAATGGATTGTAATTCCGCTATGACGTGTGCAAAATCATTAGTTTAAGCATCTTAAATTTCTTTTATCACTTTTATGCCTCAGCGCCTTTGGAAAGATGAAAACACTGTAACGTATAGCTAAATTTAGAGCGGCAACGCTTATACTTCGGATAATTTTAATACAAAGCAGACCACATGGTAACATAATTATATTTTTTATATAAAACTCATAATTTGAATCGCCTAGGAACTGTATGCAGCTTTAGTTGTGCGTTGTATGCGCGGAGCGGTTCACAGGGATTCCTACATTGTCAGCCGGGCGCTCGTTCTTTTCGCTTTATAGCCAATCATTTGTGTGTTGCTCGTTTGGTCATTTTGTAATCTACCTGTAATAAAACTCAACGGTTATAAGACTGCTCCATTATCTTTGACCCGGCGAATCTAAATTTACTACTTATACACTTTGTGAGAACCTTTAATTAATATGTTTTGTAAGGTTTTTTTACATCTTGCGTAACAACTGTCAGGCTTCTGGAATAAAATAATAATTTGACAGCCGCATCCAAATTCTGTTTTTTGTTTGTTGACCAAAATGTTTCAAAAAACGCCCGTCCTTAACTTTTGCGGTTATGATTGGTTTCATCCCAACCTCCTTTGAACACATAAGTGATATAATTGGGGTCCCGATTCTATCGATTCTAATTCGAAATAATGGCCAGTAATTTTGTACGATCATTTGTCGAGGACAGTCGATATTCGATCAATAAATCGATGGAAATAGATATAATAGCGGTCCACAAATCGACGTTTCATTTCTTTAAATGCCTGATTAGTGCATTGGCTTAATAACAGTCATAATGGTAAACGGTGAACATTTTTGTTGAGATCGCGATGAGCCAAGGCAATTTGTAAATCGATATATTTTTCAGATTCTTGCTGGAGACTTGGTTGAATATTGTGTTTTAAATGTGGTAACTTATTATCAATCACTTGATTATTTTCATAGTTTAATAATAGTTTTCCGATTAGGTATTTAAACACAAACCTCTCACAAGATGAGGCTTGTAAGTACCTACGGATTAGAATCCTACTAGTTTGTACTATCAAAATAAACAACCGAACAAAAACACTGCTTTAACTTCGGCACGAGAACACTTTACCTACTCAAACAACTAAGCTTATTGACCGTCCCAATTGGAAAGAGATACAAGTACTCAAGATGGCTTGTTAGAAAAAGAAGGGGCGAAGGGTTGTTCCGACCGCAGGTTATTACGAGATTTAACACGTATTCGGTTAATTAGTAAGTGCGGTTGTCGACGCGGTTGCGGGGTTACGGGAGAGGATTTGTAAATATAATTTTTGGTTCGGTGACCCAATTGTGGTTCTTGAAAGCTACCAAATTAATTTTATTTGTACTCGTGGTTTACGGTAGGGATGACGCAGATACTGTACCTATTTGAGAATAAGTATGAAGCATTTCTTACTTGATGTGGCACCTGATTAAGTGATTACCTTATTACGTTCGTAGTTTTATGCCTGAAAACGGAAAACTAGGTATGCTTGTTAAACACGTTACAAAAAAAAAGACAATTCTAGGTAAGTATGGCTTTGTTTGGTCACTGCCTGAGAAAATTAAACAAAATATATATATTATATAATATTATTAACATGATTATAGGTTTAAAAAATACCTTTGATACCTTGTATTATAGGCAATTGCGAAAACTATATTTTATTGAATTATGCTGTACCTACCAAATTCTTTGCCGACACCGGATAGTTCTAATTTTCAATTTGTTTGATCTCATTTATATTCATTTGATTATCTTCTTATTTTATCTCTCATCTTTACAGGCTAGGTTTTTAAAAATATTTTCCAAGTAATCTATCTTTTTCAATATTATTGAACAAGAGAGTGATACTCGTAGGAACAAAATGCTCCGTTTCAGCTCGGGGCAAAAATGCTTTTCTCCTCTACAGGTGGCATTTCTCAACAGGCTCTCGTGAAATTCAGTGACCTGGTTCGATAATGATTTGTTTTCTTTTGTCAATTAGATTTATTGTAAAAAATCGGCCAAGAGCGAGTCGGAACTCGGCAATTAGTGTTCCGTACATTCAGTTATTTTAAATGATTCCTACTTTGTCTCCTGATTTTGAAGCTAACTACTACTAACTAAACTGCTTGAATTATTGAATGGAGTTGAACAAAAATTATATTTCTATATCTTCGATTCTCATACTTTGTTGAGAGGCTGATGGCTAAACAGAATTTCTACGACGTGTATAACTAAAGAATATGGGAAATTGCTAAAAACGTTGTCAATCAATAGTAGTATTTGTGTCATTTAACATCTGCGCAAAACCTATCTATACTCTTAAAATATGTTAAAATCACCTACAATTATTATTACGTACGTGATCCATGCGGTATATCACTGTTAGTAAAAGTATTACCAATAAAACTTATAAATGCTTCCATTGAGAACAATGGGGACTTATAAACTTTAATTTTCTGAAAGTATCCTGTGAAATGCAGTTACGCATTCGTCTTCAATATATTCATTTCCCAGTACATACGAAAAACGAGTCATTTTAATGTTTTAGGTCCTCGCCTTTTTTTTAGGTGTCGGGTTCAAAATTTTCGCAGTAAGCTCTCAAACATGAATGGTATAAGGCAACAATACGATTCACCACTACAGTTCGGTATTCCAATTTTAAATCCAATAAAGAACCTCGTACTTTGATGTTATTTTGTTTCTAGATTTTAATCAAATAGAGTCAACAATTTGTAGAACTGTTAAAATATAGTACACCAAAAGCTGCTTGTAGTGTTGAAACCTGAAGCCATTATTAAGCAAAATATTATTTATGTATTTTAGTAACCCAAACAAAACCGCATATTTATAAGAAGATTCAACAGGACTCCCGCGACCTTTACCAGGCCCCGTATCATGGTCTGCCTTATCACGCGATAAGTGACAAGATAGAGCGTCCGTCACTGGCTGACACCGTTCGATGGAACGAGACGACGCTCTATCTTGTCACTTATTGCGTGATAAGGCCGACCATGATACGGGGCCAGGTCATCGGTCCACCTTGTAGAGGGTCTGCCCACGCTGCGCCTTCCGGTACGTGGTCGCCACTCGAGAACCTTTCCGCCCCCATGGCCATCATCGGTTCTACGTGCAATGTGCCCCGCCCACTGCCACTTATTGTTGTGTGTTGTGTCATCATATCAGCCGAAAGACGTCCACTGCTGGACATAGGCCTCCCCCAAAGAGTGCCAAAGTGACCGGTCCTGTGCCACCCGCATCCAGCGAACTCCAGCAACCTTTACCAGGTCATCAGTCCACCTTGCGGGGGGCCTACCCACGCCGCGCCTTCCGGTACGTGGTCGCCACTCGAGAACCTTTCCGCCCCAACGGCCATCGGTTCTACGTGCTATGTGCCCCGCCCACTGCCACTTAAGTTTAGCGATTCGGAGGGCTATATCTGTTACCTTGGTTCTACTGCGGATAGCCTCATTTCTGATGCGATCTCGCAGAGAAACTCCCAACATAGCCCTCTCCATAGCCCTTTGGGTGACTTTGAGCCTTCTTATGAGGCCCATAGTAAGCGACCACGTTTCAGTACCATATGTCATCACTGGCAATACACACTGGTCAAAGACTCTCGTCTTGAGACACTGCGGAATATAGGACGAAAAGATGTGCCGTAGCTTCCCGAACGCTGCCCAGCCGAGTCGGATTCGACGATTGACCTCTTTCTCGAAGTTGGACCTACCTAACTGGATAGTTTGTCCTAGGTATACATAATCGTCTACAACTTCGAGCGTAAAGTGTCCGATTGTAATGGGAGTTGGTACTACATGGGCATTTGACATGATCTTCGTCTTATCCATGTTCATTCTTAGACCAACTCGCTCGGAAGCTTTACTGAGGTCATCGAGCATCGTACTTAAGTCCTCCATGGTCTCAGCCAAGACTACTATATCGTCAGCAAACCGAAGGTGAGTGATGTACTCGCCGTTGATGTTGATGCCTAGCCTTCTCCAGTCCAGAGTTTTGAAAACGTCCTCCAGTGCAGCGGTGAACAGTTTTGGAGAAATAACATCTCCTTGCCTGACTCCCCGCTGCAGCGGAATAGGCTTCGAGTTCTGGTCCTGGAGTCGAACTGACATAGTGGCGTTCTCGTACAAACACTTCAGCACTTCGATATAGCGATAGTCAACTTGGCACCGCTGGAGAGACTGTAGTACGGCCCAGGTTTCAATCGAATCGAAGGCTTTCTCGTAGTCCACGAACGCTAGGCAGAGGGGCAGGTTATACTCCTCGGTCTTCTGTATAACCTGACGGAGCGTGTGGATGTGGTCTACGGTACTGAAGCCTCTTCGGAAACCGGCTTGTTCGGGAGGCTGGAAGTCAGCTAGCCTGCGTACGAGACGATTTGTAATGACCCTCGAAAACAGCTTATAGACATGGCTCAGAAGTGAGATGGGTCTGTAGTTCTTCAGCAGGGTGTTGTCACCCTTTTTGAAGAACAGCACCACCACCCCTCCGTTCCATGCCTTTGGAGTTCTCCCTTCCAATAAGACGGAATCGAACAACTTCTGAAGGGCCGTAAGGACCGGTTTTCCACCCGCCTTCAGGAGTTCGGCTGTTATTCCGTCTTCACCGGGAGCCTTGTTGTTCTTGAGCTGTTTAAGAGCCATTACAATCTCGTACAGGCTGATGTCCGGGATGTCGTCGGTATGTTGTGTAAGGGCTAGTTACTTACTTTACTGTGTTGTGTTAAACTTTAAATTTGTCGAATCCGCGAGCGATAACCTCTGACCAAGAAAAAAGATAGACAGAGCATTACGAAAAACCTAGTGAAGCCGGTTTTCAACCAAGCCAAATAAGTTTAGCACACGCTCACGCGCACTTATACAAACTAAAAAAAATGCACAAAACTGAATATGGGAACACTAAATACTGTGATAACTATGACGCCCCTATTTGGTTTATTAACCTTTGGTCTAGGTATCAGCTTTAAATATGGAACACTAAAAACAAACATTCATAAAGTACGGAGTTCTTTATTTGAATTGGTATAGATTATGACAACAATAAATCTGGATTGTCGCTATATAGAGTTTAATTACACCACACCTAAAACAAGATATATATTAAAAAAAATATAAAAAAACATAGATACTGTAATTAAAATACAACACTAAAACTACTATTAAATTAAAATAACTAAACCTTCAAATTAGAAAAAATAATTAAAAAAGTAACTAATTAAATAAAAGACCTGGGCCTCTTGGCAGGGTGCCCATCACGCAGGCAGCATTCCCGCGCTGAACTGCGATTGCGATTCTTTTCGCGAGAAAGCTGCCGGCGCGTGGGTCGCCTGTTGCCTCTCTCAACCTTTTGCTGAGCTCCCTGTGGAGCTCCAGCGCACCCTTACCCCAAGGACCTAGTGTCTCGACGCCGAAAGCGAAGAACTGATATTGGGCGCCGAGACAGCTGTATTTTGAGACCTTGAGGCGTTCTCGAGCATCTGCCGCCGCCCCCGCACTTTTGGTAGTTGCCGGTAGGTAGGACGCCGCCAGGGTGTCAGCACAGGTGGCGTCCCACACCAGCGCACGGCCCAATAAATCAATACAATAAATCTTATTTTTACTAGATGCAAATTATTCGTCGGATTCATTCGGAAATACGGAAATATAAACTATTCACAATCTATCTCTAAACTACCACACACCTCTAGTATACAACGTGTTAATAAAATAACGCAAAACCTGAAAACCGTTTGTTCAGAATCGAGAGTAGAATGCGAAAAAAATAAAAAAATAAAATTTCTTGTCAAAATTTTATTTTTTTATTTTTTTCGCATTCTATGCTCGATTCTGAACAAACGGTTTTCAGGTTTTGCGTTATTTTATTAACACGTTGTATATTGACTCCCAGATCCGCAACAACTACACCGAATCGAAGGTCAGACTTTAACTGGATCGTGGGTAATTGTTGAAAACACCAGACCTGCGTCGTCTAATTACTTGACATCGGGTATTTTTCGGTTTCGGGCGGAACAAATCGGAAACAGGAAACAACACGAAATACAATGCTGTGTTTTGATTATATGGATATTCATTTATTTATCAGACTGCGAAGTGCAATGTACGTGACTAGGCACGGCTATACTGAAGAACCAGCGTAAAATGAGACGCTACACCGATTTTATTTACTTTAATTTGTAAATATAATTTAAACTATTAATGCTAGCGTTTTTGAAATAGAGCTGGGGACAGCACTGTATGAGAAAAAGTTACTTTGGTCATATTTACACTAGTAACAGCTATCGTAAAAAGAACTCAAAATGTGTATAGGTTAGGTAATTTTACGAGCTTTCGAATGATACCCCACACGTTCCTTACAATCCAAAAAAAAAATCGAAACCCCTTATTACTCCTCAAATTGCCCCCTTTATTGAGGTTTACACTTTTTTGACTTTATTTATGTAATTAGGCCATAAATTTCTATATCTATACCAAATTTCAGCTTCCTATGTCAAACGGTCTTCGAGAAAACTGGCTGTGACAGACGGACAGCCTCCGAGTGATCGCATAAGTGTTCCGTTGGACCAATTTTGGTACCGAACACTAATAAACAAGTATATGTGTTACACTATGTCAATTGCGCGAATTATATATCCTAATAAGTGTAATCCCATTCCATATTCGACTTGAATTCGATTTAGACGGTGCAAGAATTGAGTCCCTAGGTGTACAACGTGACATCGTGTGGCTGGAAAGATAACGGCCCCGACTATGTAAATAGCGCCCAAACAATTAATAAAGGGCCCATTGGTCATGATGTTGTCTAGAACTTTAATGTGCTTTCTGACCCTAAGAGATGTGTATTTTATACCTGTTGTTTTATGATTGGTTGGTTTATAAGTTTAGGTGGTACTGTAACCAAGGTACGAGTACGACTTACTATTGTAGAACGAAAATAACAATGTTCGCATTGTGGATACCTATATTTTAATATTTGGTGATAAATGTATACTTACTCACAATTTTCTTTGATTTTGATTCTAACTAATTATTAAAATGTTACACTGTTGTAAACAGGTCGTTGCCGAACACCAAAAATGGGACTCTGGTGTAGCGCACCAAGACCTGATTGTAAAAAACTGTCGGTGAAAACTCCCTCGCAGGCAGCGTTTAATATCAACGTGCCTACCCGCCGTAATCGCAGAACAATGCGACACATATTTAATACTCAGCAATCCCGAAATCCTTTGTAAAACGCTGCCACAATGGAAAAGGGTATTCCTTTTACGGTCCAAACGTTAATTCGCGTTTAATTCGACACCTTGTTAATTGTTTTCACCCGGTCCGTTTGGCTGCCCAGGCCAAGACCCCGGCACCTCCAAAAACACCCATTCCGGGGGTCATTTTAAGAATATTTGCCCAACGCCCCCCCAATGTTTACACGGGTTGTTTGTGGTACCCCGAAAACAATAGTCTCTAAATTCATTGCTCATTTTATTATTGTTGATACACCGTTTCGAGGGATTCGATTATTGGGCCGAGTAATTAAATGATAATACTAAGCATTAATTGGATTTTACCTGAGTGCGTGATTACATTTAAGTGCAGTGCTATTTATTGAAGATTGTGAGGGATTTGAAATTGAAATTGGTTATTACGAGGGTCATGCCAAAAGAAATTAGATAAGGTGAGTCGGGGCCTATAGTCTGTTTTACCGACGGTACAAAAAGGCGCTCAATTCAAAAGAATTAGCTGGCTTTTGACCCTCTTCCCCCGATGTTACTCTTGCCCCGACTCACCTTACTCGAAAGTTACAGAGTTTATTCTTTATTATATGTAGTTATCTATTTTTCGAAGTATTCACCGTGAACACGTATACACTTTTCCATCCGCCTAAACCACTTGGAAAATACTGATGACAACTCTTCTTTAGATACCTCAGAAATTTCATAATTATACGCTGCCAGGGCATCTACTTTGTTCTCAAATCGCTTTCCTTTTAATTTTTCTTTAACTTTTGGGAAAAGGTAAAAATCACAGGGTGCTAAATCAGGGGAATATACGTTTTTTGAACTGAAATAGTGAAGTGTTCTAGCAGAAGTGTGCGGGGCAGCGTTGTCGTGGTGCCATAGCAGGTGCTGGGTTCCTGACTTCAGCCGCTTGTCACGCCAACTGACAGTACTCTTGGGGCACAAACTGTCACTTACCATTCTGAATTAACTGTCCTTTGATCTTCTAGCACTACCGTAACAATATGACCCCGTCTTGCAGAAAATTGAGGCAACCATTCGTTTCTGTGTACTTCGTGCTCGGCGACATTTTGTTGAAGTCGGCTCATCTTCAAAGCACCATACTGTGATGGACTGTCGCTTTGTTTCAGGATAGTAGTTATATAGCCATGTTTCGTCACTTGTCAGTATCTCGTAAACGTTTTTTTTTTCGCCAGGGTCGAATTTATTTATCATAAATTTGCACCAATCCACGCGACGGTCTTTCTGCAAATCGGTGAGTTTGTGCAGCACCCATCTTGAACAACGCGTATGAAGGAACAGTTGATCATGAATGATAGTTTGCAATGCTGCTGATCCAATGCCCAGTTCACGCTCGAGCTCTACATATGTATGTAATTCGTCGGTTCGCACGAATATCTTTTTCCACAGCTTGCACATTTTCTTGAGTGACTGCGGTTGGCGGCCGTCCTGTCTTCGCCTCATCTTCAAAGCTCTCCCGTCCTCTTTTAAATTCAACAAACCAATTAAAAACAGTTGCACGTGAACGCGCAGACTCACCAAAAGTCGTGACTAAAAGCTCAAAACACTCAAAACACTGAGGCTTTAAACCTTTTTGAAAGTCATAATAAATCATAACACGAAAATCACGTCGAATGAGCTCCATTGTTGCGGCAAATTCCCCCCAAATTCAACCGGAAAGAAAATATAAAAAAAAAAATGATTTTTCGGGTGTTCCATTTTTGAATTTATAAGCAAATAACCTGTGGTGTATAACTTGCCAGTATCAATCAAGTGTCCATGGAGTACGAGTATCTAACTTATTTTGGAATGACCCTCGTATTGCTTGTTTTGTTCCATTGTTTAAGAAACGTATTAGGTAAAGGTATCATGTTGACTTGCTGTGAGTATCGAAATAGGTAGTAAATATGACTGGAATATTCTGTGATGGAAAAAACTTTTACGTAGCGAATTAATGAAATGTTTATGAAAAATATTTGTAGATTTTAATTTATAATGACAGTAAGATTATAGTAAACCCAAAAGAGAGGTACAGTTGCTGGTACCCAACTGTGCCTCTTCATTCATGTAGGTCACTTTCTTGTTTCAGAGATCGCGCGCATGGAGAAGTCGCCGCTGCTGGCCAACGGCTACAACGCGCCGCCGACGCACCTGGGCCCCATGGGCTTCATGCACCAGCACGCGCTCATGTCGCCGGGCATGCCCCACCACGGCGTGCCCAGACCTGACGGCTCCATCATCAAAGGACAGCCCATGCATAATATGGAAGCGTTGGCAAGGTAAGCAGTATATTTTACCTATAAGCGGCGAAAGTCAAATACCGTCGTCAGTCAAGACGGTGTCATTTGCACTGTCACTTACTCGTATTAAGAGTACAGTTGTCTAGCATACGAGTAAGGTATTATTTACCGTCTCGGTCCTTTCAAACTAAATGTCCATTACCGTTTTAGGTAGGCACCTACCTACGGGTTTAAAAGCTATTTTTACTACTCTCTACATTCTTATACTAAATATTCAACACCATCTGAAAGGTTTCCGAATACGGCGTGAAAATCGATACACAATTTGTAAATCTTAAGTACATAAACGGCTTAAAGAATAATAAGTTCCCGAAAAGAAACCTGTAAGCGGGTCAGCAGTGGCAGGTTAAATGTCTGATGTTAATCCTGTTAGATAAGTACAAACAGGCCCGAGCACTTCCTGAAGACCTACAGTGCTCACTTGACTCGCCCCGTCTTACTGCCACCCTTGTAACTCAAGACAACTGTGCTTCTAACATACATTTCTGTTACAATCAATACCTGCACGTATACATCAGTTCGCAGATTAGAATCATCCATACTTAATATTATAAATGCGAAAGTGTGTCTGTCTGTCTGTCTGTTACCTCTTCACGCTTAAACCGCTGAACCTATTTGGATGAAATTTGGTATAGAGATAGTTTGAGTCCTGGGGAAGGACATAGGATAGTTTTTGTGGGGGGTGAAAGTTTGTATGGAGCTACGATAAAAACGAGTTCCACGCGGACGGAGTCGCGGGCAGAAGCTAGTATACTATAAGTTATTGTAGTTGCTATAATATTCATACAAGAGTTGCATAAACTTATCTCAATTAACACTACCACTAATTAATTTATGATGAATACTCAATTACCAGAATTATGCATAATTAAACGACACCATTTTCTTTAATCGAAGCCATTGTTACATTGTTGTAAGCGAGGGAACGATGGCAAAGTAGAGCTATCGAGAATGCTCAGTTATTATTCACTTGATTACAAATGTCGAAGAAAAGTTTAATGAAAAACAAAGAGCTAAAGTAATCGAGAAACAATTTCGACGATCACGCATGAGTAGCTCAAGCACAAATATAAGCGATTGTTTTAAAAACATAATTAATTTCTTCGACCCCTCGCTCAGCCTAACGGAACATTTAATATCGAGTGCTCATAATTATTCCCGGTACATTCAAACCCTTTATTCATTTACAAACTTTTCTTTTCAAATACTTGAGAATAATGTTGCAGATATTTTATCTTTTTTCGTGGACTTCTTTTAAAGTATTTTTTATTGAAAAAGGTTTCTTGACAAAGAAAAATTAGTAGTTTAATTAAATATCTTTCAGACAAAAAAGTACCCGTATTTCATCTTCATTATTTATGTTTGTTTTATAACTTTACTTATATTTAAAACATCCATTTTCTGTGTGTTTTTCTTTGTTTTTCTTATTTTATTTGTTTGTCGACAGATCTGGTATTTGGGAGAATTGTAGAGCAGCGTACGAAGACATCGTTAAGCACCTTGAAAGGTAAGACCTCAGATCATGGATAGAAAGCCTAACCTTGTCTTGGCAATTGAATACACTTTTTGTGTTGAGACACTACACGAATGTCAACGCCGTGCTTCGGTAAATGTACCAGTTGTACGAGCGACCGACGCTTCGCTCAATCATTGTTCAATACAATCGATAAAGCTTGAAGATAATCTCTCTGATTTGTTATAATTGGTTGACACTCGGTCACTGTTCTTCGTTTCTATTTATTCTTATGTCACTTGCTTGAGTTTATTTATTTTAGCTCTTCTCATCATCATTCATAATCCAATAAAACCTGATTAGGTAGGTACTACAGTTACGTTGCAAGGTTAGGAGCAAAATTTAATAAAAAAAATACTGAAATGTCATCGGCGTGATTAAATGTTTGTAATTTAAAAGAGCAAAGATATCACAGGAGGGTGTGAAATTAGAGGAGACAATTAGATCCGTGGATCGGGTGTATTTTTAACAAATGACCGGTTGCGGGCCGGGCCGGCCCCGCGCCGCGCTCAATTCATCAAGCTCATTCAGGCTAATCTCGATGCGAGGAAAAAGCGGCTCTCATGTAAATTGGACCGATTTCAGCCATTCGGGGGCCAATCGTTGGGGGAAAGCACTTTTCTTTTCGTGTTTAATGGATGGTGATGGATTGTCGGGCCCGCATTGAACGATACTCGCGGTTTTGACTTCGTTTTGAAGTGCACCGATTGAATGTTGCGATCCGATTAGATTGAGGACACGCTGGGGAGCAGCTTGGGTAAATAAAAGAGCGGTTATGTTAATTCGATCGGGCAATAAAACCTCCAGGTACATACAAACATACTTCCCAGAATTAGGTACAGTTTACGCAACGTAATTAATTAATTAATAACAGTGTCTCCTCAGAGGTAACAATTTCCTGCAAGATTTCCCTAATTCTTCTCCGTAGGTTGGAGTGATTCTTGCCCCGAAACCCATCCAAATCCTTCTAATTAATTCTCTAGATTGGAAAATAAAATGGTATCCTCTCGTCGGTGGGTCCTTGTGTGCTCGCCGGGTAGAATTACAGTCGGACAGCGCGCCGTGTACCGATGTGTCACTGTCAGCCGGCGATCGAGCCACCCCGGCTTAGAGCTGTTTTAAACAAATTAACTACGCTACGTCTAAAAAGTGTTTTTTTTTAAGTTTGGAAAACCCTTATGATCGCTAAAGTAGGATGTACGCATACGGGTCGGTTACGTTTAAACTGATTCTAAATCCGGGTTTCAAACTATGTTTAATGTATGTAGAAAACTACTGCTAAAGGCATTGCTAGGCTGCTTTATATAATCTATTCCCTGTTTTATAAATACTAACGTGTTAAAAAAACAGATGATATATATAACATACTATATATTAAAATTTCAATGCAAATCATTAATAATAAAAAAAGACAAACAAGCTAAAATATACTTTAGATCTTAACAAACAATCCAAAAATTGGTGTTTGGTACATATAATTATACGTTCCTACACAAAATTTTTTGCATGCCCCGAAGACCGGTTTTTAATGTTAAGTCCAATTAATTGACAGGATTATCTCTGATTTAATACAGTCTGTTTGTTTTGTTTCTTCTTGCAATTAATAAACAGGCCACGCGAAACACGGGCATGAGTAGGTTTATGTGAATTAAAATGGTATTAATAGAATGGAAAATGATTTACCCTTTTTGATTGTATTCTTTTCTCTGTTTTGTGTGCTAAATAAATTTTCTTATTCTTATTTAAAAGGGATATTCCATATGCTTGTAAAAAGAAATTAAGCAGTTTTTAATTTGATCTTAATAACGTACTCGTTCAATCAATCCGCGACAGTTACTTCAAAATATCACACGTAAAAGATTAACAAATGTGATGATAATGGATAAACGCAAGTTTTAAATACTCCGGAATTTCTAATTTTTAAATCACTCTGTACACTGCCTGACTCAAATCCGCGCAGTCTATCAACAGCACACTCAATTAGCAGTCAACAAATCGTTGGGATCAATTCATTCGGCCGTCTAATTCCGTTTCGGTTCGAATTAGGTGCGATTTAGCAGCTAAGCTGGGCACACGTCGCCGTGACATCGACCGTTACTCATCCCCGCACCCCTTGCAGAAAGGCTCTGCTGATAAATTGTGTCAACCTAAGCAGTACTTTAAAATTAGAATACTTTGCGTCAATTTGACCAAACAAGTATAAAGTTTAATCCACAGATCAGTCGATACAATTTTACCGTTTAACCTCAGGTCAAGTCCTTATTTGTGTTTGGCCGAATCTGATCATTGGAACCTTCCAGTAGACCTAATTTAGAACACTTAATAGGTATCTTTATTTTTTATAAAAAAAAAACATTCTGTGATGGGTGTAAAATACAGTACAATAAATATGTACATATTTAAATATTGAAGACTTCCCAGGATTAGGTACTTATTTGGTTACAAAGCAATGCATTGGATTGTAAAAAGTCATCTTAATAATTTATTTCGTAACCTAAATAATTGATTCCTGGTCGAAAAGTTACTTAATAAACGATGTCTCGTAAGTTTTAAGGAGCCAGCGCCGTATTACGTAGCATTGGCGTGATTGAATCCACCACCATTAATTTCAAGGAAGATCAAACGAAGACCGAGGGTGATATTTATCAAGGATATTGCGAATTATTTTAATCAAATCAAATTCCCTTCGTTGTAAACAAATGCTTTTGATTAATGAGGCTCGCGACAGAGCCCCACAGCCGTTGTGATAAAACATCCAACGAAAAGACAAAATTAATGGTCATAAAATGAACTCTTGCAGCGCAGAGATAAAGATGCTGAATGATATGAATTTTAAGTGATTTTTCTCGCTTCCTGTATTGAAAGATGATTCCGAGGATCGCATCTGGTGACTCGGTACATTTATATCTTTAGAATTGGCTGCGAGGAGGTAATTTCAGGCGATTAGTGAGTAACTTTCGGTGCTCCGGAGATATTTAGATTGTCATGGCGCGGAATCATTAATAATGCGACTTTTGATTTTCACTGGTGTGATATGCAAAGGGCGTTATGAAGGGCGCCTCGTCATGGCAGTCGTCAGCCCTCGGATGCCTTCCGAGTTTGTCACCGATGTGGTCGTACTGGAATTTTAACTCGCTCTTTGTACTTTGCCCTTTTATAGGATAGGAGTAAACTATTCGGTTAGATTCAGCCAGGAAGCCAAGTTATTTGTATATTCCACAACCTTTGATAAGGAATTCTCGATTAGTTGGCGAAAAATAGTGATGATATAAAAACTATAAGCATTAAACGTAAAGTGTTATATGAAATCGTTGAAACTCAAAACTCTGATGAGCAAATATGCAATCAAAGTTTTGAAACAAGTGTCAGTGCGCAAGCAAAATTTAATCCCGTCATAATGTAAGTTGCAGCGTCAGCCTTTATTAATCTGACGGCGACTGACAGCTGTAGTCAAATTTCTCATCAAAAATAAGAATTAATGATGAACAGCATTAATCATTAGCTGGCAAACGGCAAGAGGTGTCTGTATCCCATTATTTTGCATTACTAATGATATGTACACAGATAAGGGAGGCTTTAAGAGAAAAAGCGTAAGTCACCGCGGATAAGGCGGGGGCTAATGATTTGGTATTCGGGAGGCGTCGAGTTACTGGGTTATTTGAATATCTGGTTGGAAGAGTGATTGCAATTAAGTACGTATAAAAAACAGTATTTATGAGCTTTTGTGTAACACGCAGCCATCATATGTACTGTATGTGTAACAATTATGAAGCGATAATGCTTACGCGTTGTCAGTTACAATTCGTGTCGCCTATAATTTATAGCGAGTGGAAATATTAGCACTTATTATAAAATTAATTTTCACTTCTCATGCTCAAAAAGTGCGTCATACTCGTATTAGGCTAAGTAAGCGGGGCTAAAGTAGTACATTTAGCCCCTAGGGAAAATATGTACACATATTTACGATTTAATTTGACCAATCAAAAAAGTTCAACGTACTATACATCCACCAATCACAACTCTTTAAAAAAACATTAGTATTTGCTATCACCGAACCAGAATACAGCTAGACATTAAAATCGACCAACCAGGAAACAGAATTCAGTTCAAAAATTAGTAGTATTTTTTTATTCCCTAATTCACAACAATTAAAAAAATAAACACCTCTGACCGACTATAGCCGCGTCCAAACGTTCAAGCGTTGTTGACTGCATACATGACATAAGCTATGAAGATTGAGCGGGATAGAGTGCTGTCTATCTCGCTTTATCGTATGCCCCGCGTATGTTGTCCGCCGCGCTCGGCCGTTTCAGACGCGGTATTGTTGATTGTGGATGGACAATCTTTGTTTTTACTATTTTCTCGCAGTCGAAGTGAACAGTAGAGTGTATAAATCTCTGCGGGGCTATTACAACTGACGCCGTGCCGCGACGCGAGTTGAGAAAGATCTACCCTCCTCTTTCTAATTTGCACTGTGCGAGTGAGAAATGAGACGCTCAGTCGCGCGCAAAGCGACTTGTCAGCAAGTTGTGCTAGACGTACTGGTCTAAAAGCCATATTACCCTTAGAACAATTCCTCGAAAAAATAACCATCTCGTGGTGATATGGCTTACTTTAGACCCTTGTCATACAATTTACTATACAGTGTGTGGCCTGTAACAGGGGCAAATATTTAAAAGGACGCTTCCTTAGAGCATCTGTAGTAACCCCTTAGTCCATTTTTTTTATTTATTCGGAGTAGTGTTGATCTAAAGTTATGACCTTCAAGTAATGTATCTTGGCAGTCTTGGCACCACGAGATCATAGCACAGCAGTCAATGCAGATTTTGAGGTAAAATCATGTCATAATAGATTTTGCATTTTTGTTTTTAAAAGATATTGTTCGATTTTTAACTCTTTTGTTGTTTTTAGTGTTATTAAAAAAAAAACTAATTGCGTCACCCCAGAAGAGTAAAAAATACACGTATTTACTTTAAAAAACTAAAAACTTTTTTTTCAATTAAAACTACCTGGAAATAATTGCTCACAAGCTCAATAGTCTACCGTTTCATTTTTTGCTCCTATTCCAGGCCACACCCTGTATAACTAGCGCGAAACAATTTGCGACTATTATTTATTATTTTACTCTTAAGTTTTGGCTATCAAGACGCCGAACTCGTCCGAATATAATTTTCGCGACAGATTTAGAAAACACACCGTCGCTCACGGTCCTGGGTTCGAATCACAGTAAGGGAAATATTTGTGTAATGGGCATGAATATTTTTTTCCGAGTCTTGGATGCGGTTTCTATGTATTTAAGTATTTATATCTATTAAATATATCGTCGTCTAGTACCTACCGATAAAATAAGCCTTATTGAGATATATGGTGCTAGTTCGATTGTACCGTATCTGGTAGGGTACAGCGGATCATTATTGCCTTAGGTAGGTACAACGTCGCAATGCTGCCCAGCTTTAGTTTTTGTTTTAGCTTATATGTTATTCGTTATTCGATTTTTCAATATTTAAAAAAATACCTTATAATGTAAAAAAAATCATCCTAATCCTACTAATATTATAAATGCGAAAGTTTGGATGTTTGGATGTTTATTACTCAATCAAATTTAAACGGCTTAACCGATTTGGATGAAATTTCGTAAGAAGATAGTTTATAGCCTAGATTAAAATATAGGATAGTTTTTGTCCCGGATCCATGCAGACGAAGTCGCGGGCGGAAGCTAGTATTTAATCATTTATATGCAGCTCTGTATTTATATTAGTTAAAATGAGCTTAAAAAAATGAATCAGTCAAAAATTCTAATTAGAAATAAATTTGTTCCCAGTACAAAACACGGGCAGGTTCTTATAAGCATTTGTACTTTCAAAAACTCAAAAAAAAAACTCAAATGCTTTATTTGCCATAGGTATACAGGTATACATGCAAATATATTATTAAATGGTAAATAATGATTATAACTAAAACATAATGAGCACATATAAGTAGGTAGTATTATCAATTTACGATGTCATTAACATAATTAAAATTAAATAAAATAAAAAAACATATTGTCATAGATTTTTAAAAAAGCGGTGTAGGAATGTCAGCGGAAAAATATAAAAAGAAAAATGATATAATAACAGAAGAAAAAAAAAAAAAAAAAAAAAAACTAAAAACTTTAACAAGAATACTTTGCTGACTCGACTCGGGTTTGACACATTGATGAGCTTTCCCATCCCATCGTAATAACGGATACGTCTATAAACTTTGTCATCGATTATACCGTCATTTTATCTCTGATCCAGGGGTGACACTTCCAATACGAGGTGTCATCAAGGCTTGTGTCATTAGGCAAATACGGAAGACAGATAACAGGCGCCACGTTATCATTACCATCCGATAGCGGCGTCGAGTATTCATTTAGAAAATCGTAAAGGACTAACGCGAGATAAAATTACACGCATGTCTGACACGTACTTTGAAAATTAAATGCCTGAAAATGAAAATTTACGCGTAGACTTTGACATGAGGTGACACACTCATCAGTCAGTGGGTTTCACTCAATAATGTCTAATAAGCAACTAATCACTTCCTCACAAAAGGCGTGACCGTTCTATTCGGCGCGGTTGCCGGTGTCACTGACAGAAAATGTCACTTTTCCTTTAATTATGCCCCGGCCTCATTCCTTCGCGGCCTATTAGTATGCATCAATCAATGTTGCCAATACCTATTTTTTACTCCCGAGTGTTTTTTTCTGTTCGGGTTTTTGTTTATGGGGATTTTTTAAGTGGGGAATAATTTGATGAGGTCCGCCACCCGACCGGGATGCGAGCTCATTTGTCATCGTCTTGTCATTTCTCCGTTTCTTTCGAACAGTTGGATCGCAAAGTAATTATTAGTTGTTTTTTCTATTTGCGTCTCTGAAACGTCTTTTGTGTGAACTATTGATCTCGTGGCAAATTACAATTATTGATCGTAGCGTTAATGCAGGGATCCAGATTAATCGAAGTTGGTTTTTGATTTTTACTAAAACCTTATTCAGCAATCACCACCCCTCTTAGTCATAACAACGAACGAATAAAAACACTTTGGTAACCGTAATGCATTACAGCATGTAATCAGACTTGAAACAAAGAGTCCGTGTTATTTTCTTCTTCAATAAATATCAATGTTTATGACAGGGAAATGCCCGGAAATTATATTGAGAGGGGTCATCCAATCCTCAATAATTAACACGATTAGCAAACGTACGTACCAGGACTATGAATACTAAATCAACGTGTCATGCTAATACCGATAGGGTAAATCAAATACGCGAATCCACAGATCAAAAGAATTCATTACAATGTGTAAATCGTGATTTGCATGTGCCAGAGCGATGAATATGCATCGGAACGGCTGAGTATGAACATCCCGTGCTGCGTTTACATGTGGATTCAAATTTGCGAGTGAGTTTGTCTCAAATTGTCAATAGATGTCGCTGTCAAATGACTAGATAACGGGGAGAAATAAAGCAATAGATTTAGAAGTCGTAAATACTTTTCCCAAAGCAATTTTAAGTATTTATTTAGTTATCAGGCAGGCTGTTGTAACAACTGATGATGCCTGTACCCAATTAACTTTAAGTAGGTATATAATGCGGATGCGGAAGGCGAGGCGTGGGTAGGCCCCCCACAAGGTGGACTGATGACCTGGTAAAGGGAGTCCGCTGGATGCGGGTGGCGCGGGACCGGTCACTTTGGCACTCTTTGGGGGAGGCCTATGTCCAGCAGTGGACGTCTTTCGGCTGATGTGATGATGATAATGATGAGGTATATAATTGTTGTGCTTTAATTTTCTTTTTTGAACAAATGTGCTTGTCTTACTTATTAGAACAACTGACAGAGACGCAGATAATAGTTGTAATGAGACAGCAATGTCTACTTCTTATTGATTGGAAAGGATTCTATACAGGTCTCAAAAACTGTATAATTTGAATGTGGAAATTATTTAATATTAAACTGATTATTGGTGGTGCAATAGCTAGGCAATTGAAAAAATATCGAAGTGGGAATGGTTGGCTTCATTTATAGTAATAAGTATTTAATTTGTCCACTTCTTTATATGAAAACATGAAGTTATCTTCCCTACTGTCTTCCCATTTCTTTCGTTAGTAGCTTGGATCTAGTCCGCGGTCGAGTGGACAGCCCGCCCAAACACTCCTTCACCGAGCAATGCTGACTGCGCATCAAGCCGGACACTTGCCATTCCGTTCGCTTTCTGACCTTTTCCCGTTTTGTTATGCAAATCCACACTCCGGGGAATTACATAACGCGAATAAAAAGTATTCCGCTGTTTACACGCTGACGGCGGCGTGAGTGTGTGTGCGCATAAATCGACTGAAGCCCCCGTTATTTCCATGTAAACATTGGTCAGTGAATAAATTTTTAAAGTGCGAATCTTTCGTTTTGTTCTGTTATTGCTTTGGTAGCTTTTGGACTTGGTTTGCTGCGTACGTTATTGAAAAAATGGCTGACGGACTAAACTGAAGCTTTGCATCCTACACCACGTAAAATAACTCGGAGTCTACGCCATCCGATAATGTAGCTATCCTTGGACTTGTATTGTTTTATGTTTCGGTATTTATTTGCATGCCATCTATCTACGTAATTGTATGTAAATCTGCCTGTCCACACAACTACGAATAAAACATAGACGGAAAAATAGTAAAATATGAAGTGGAGGTAACCAGGCCTGGCATGGCATCGTGGTGCGGCGAGCGGGTGGGTCGCCCGCACCGCGCGGCCCACAAATCAAATGTTTTGATAGCCGCGGCATTAACGAGACAATTTGATTGCGGACATATCCACGCCAAATTGCTTCTAAATTATATTTTCTGTTTACTTTCTGCCAAACTCCCTCAATACGTGACGTATGAGCCAACAGCAGATGCATTTGTTTCTGTTACGTTAATTATCGAATTTGTTTACTCGATGTTTCCATTACCGTCCAATGAAACGTTTTCATTAATTCCACGCGTGACATTGTTTTGCTTATGCATATTCATTAACTAGATTTATTATCGGCAGATAATCTTTACAGAGTGTCATTTTTGAAGTTTCACTATCGAGCCTGTTAAGTTAATCGCAGCTATTATTAATTAAATCTGTCAGACACGTGTGTCGCACGCCTACATAGGAGCCTTCGATTTCATTCAACGAAAGCAAGATTTTATCTCAATCTACGTTAAGATCTGTATCTAACGCGGTCAGAGGCAATATTTCCCATGGCTAATTACTATACACAATTTATCACTGCGGAAATGTCAGTGTTCGTCAATCAGCTACCTTTGAATGGAGCAAAACTGGAGCCTGTAACGTGTAGGTCGTAATAATACGATCGGCTTGGAACTTGCATATGAACTAGTATACAAACTTCGAATTTCGAACAACAGAGGTAGCTCCCGAGTCAGCGCAATACATTTACAAATTTTGCAGGTTGGTGGTGAGGAACGCCATTTTTCTCAACATAGCGATAGCGAATCCCCATAACCTTTGAAATGGCCAGCAAGGCCCATGGTATTACGTTTTTGGAAACGTACTTAGGTTACGATGATCGCTTATAATTAGACGTGCCGCACTCAAAGGGGTGTTTAAGACTGTAAATAAAACGTCAGTCTCTCACATTTGGATGTGTTAGCATTTATTGATAAACTAGCTGAACGTGCGAACATCGTTACCCCATACAAAATGCATAACAACATTTAAAAAACAATCGCAAATTTTTTAAAGTTTTGATAGTAATTCTGCTATTCGGAGCAAAGACAAATTCAACAAACCTTCACATCATAAAAATCGGACTAGGCGTTCTTGAGTTCTAAATGGTGTAACTAACACGACTTTGTTTTATTTGTATATATACTGGGTGGAACAGATCGATGGACTTTTAAGCAAATGGGATATAGATCAGGTTTAGTGCTTTACTTCTCACCTAGTAACCATATTAATATTTCTAACGGTTACCGAGATACAACTTGTTAAACTTTGGTGAAAAAAACTGTATGTTTCAACCCTATCCAGCAGATTCAATGAAGTCAGCAGGATTCTTGTGACTTGTGACATGTGTCAATTTCAAATGAAAATAATAACTATGTATAGTATTAGGGTTGTCACTAAGATAAAATATTTCGATTTTTATGTTTTTTTTTTTCTTTTAAATCCAGCTTAACATTTATAATAGATCGTTTGTACGTCACTTATATAACACTGTCCTTTCAGCTTAGTCCAAGGAAATGTTCCTCCCTGTATATAAAGTGCTAACAAATTAGGTACCAATACTTTTAGAGCTGATAGTACTCGTCTCTAGGAGTAGACTTAAGTAGGTATGAAACATTTAAAAGTGTGTATCACTTTTTGGAGATTTTTAGGGATACAACGTCACTGCGTAAAAACACCCTGTTAATGAGATAGTCAACAATCAATCATTGACGTTTGTCACAAACGACGATGTTTATTTGACAGAAAGTGTTTAAACATCTTGTCAGTTAAATGCATAGGAATTTTAATTTATTTATTTTGTTCCGGAAATTAAAACAAAAATATCATAAAGAAAGTGTTCTTAATTTCTATTAAAAGTTAATTGTTTCGATGTAATATAACACCTCTTAAAATATTGGTACTTAATTTGGTAGCACCTTACCACCTGTTATATACTAGCTTGTGCCCGCGAGTCCGTCTGCGTAGAACTCGTTTATATCTTAGCTCCATATATTTTTTACCCCGCATTTCACCCCCTTAGGGAATGATTTCCGAGATAAAAATCTTATGTGAAGGACCCGGGATTGAAACAATTTCTATACCACATTTCATCTAAATCGGTTCAGCGTAACAGACAGACATACATGTCTGTATGTCTGTCAGACACGCTTTCGTATTTATAATATTAGTATGGATATATAGATAAACATGAAATGCAGGCTTCCTGAGGTTGTTTCATTTACTTACCTACAGCTGCATAATTTATATGACGGCGCTTTGAGTAACGTGTGGCCATATTTTGTTAATAAAAGAAATTTTCAAGCTTAAATATTCTGTTTATCAATAGAGTGGACAAAACAATGATCGATGTATTTACCTTTTCTTGGAGATAAATCAGTTCAGATAGAACCACGTTTGTAATCCTGATAAGATCTACCACGAAACAGGCCTCCACTGACATTTTAATTTAGTTATTATTTTCTACTTATTCAAGGTTTAACAAATACTGCGACGAGTGGCCACTCATTAGCCGAACTAGTTGTACCTATTAGAAGATTATAGTGAAATACACAATGAAAATTACAACAATTTAGCACGATAGGCTTAAATAGAAAGCAATTGCCTATTAACT
Source organism: Epinotia ramella (assembly GCA_947578815.1). Classification (NCBI taxonomy): domain Eukaryota; kingdom Metazoa; phylum Arthropoda; class Insecta; order Lepidoptera; family Tortricidae; genus Epinotia; species Epinotia ramella. The sequence continues at coordinate 29,667,154 of OX388201.1, forward strand.
TTCTTCCTTTCCAAAGTCACTTCCTCCAGTAACTTTAACTTTTGATAAGCCTATCGCAGGTTTCCGTTTAGGACAAGATGTGATTTAGCTAGGTAGCTCTATCTTGTCATCTAATTGTAACGTCCGGTAGTACAATGATTTGATGTGCTAGATTTAATATATGTACCAACACAATATATCACAGTGTATAATTTGCCATATGATAAATAAATAACATAATTTGAAGGTAAAAAGCGGTTTGCTAACCTACTACCCTATCCAAAATATCAAATTTTGCACCTTTACTGTCTGAACATAAGATCATCCATGTGCAGTCGCTATTGACTTAATTACAACTATAAATACCTATAATAGGTTAAGTAGGCTTTAGGTAACATTTAGGTACGTACATACAATACCGCACCGCATTAGTATTCTTATATAAAACGTTTTTTTCCCTTAATGTTTTATTATAACATTTTTAGTTCCAGCCTTAAAAATGAACCATAAATACCTAACCACGTTCAAATCCATACAATTCTAATAATCACCGCGAATAATAAAAAAAACTCACGTCGATACGCCATTATCGTCTCGTTCAGAACATGTTGCGGTCGACGCAGCCATCACTTCGATCGCAATCATTACCATCCGATCCGAGCGCGCTCAGCGGCTACAAACGATGCACAATTTCAGCCATACACACTGGAACAAACTCATGCGATACGACGACTTAGACTCGGCCCGTTGCGGGTTCAGGAAGGATTTGTCGCCTCATATTATCCAAGGAATTGGATTGGAAATGGGCCGATGTACGGGAATTTTCTGTGGTCATCTCCCTGCGCAACCGAGCTTATTTATCGGCTTTAGCAATCGCGGTTACTGAATTGATCGATGTAACATTACCTATCCTACTAACAATCCTAAGAGACTATTTACGTTTATGGCTCTATAAATCCGACTCGACAAAAAACAGACTAATATAATGGGCTAAGGAATTTCCCTAAAAATCGTGCAATGAAATTCAACATTATCAAAACGCATTCCCATTACAGATAATGGTAATGCCATTAAAAGTCGGGGAGTAGGAATTGTTGAAGCAATTTTGCATAATTGTCCGAGATCGGGAGCGGGAACAGGGACGTTGTCTCCGGCCGACGCAGGCGCTTATAGCCTAATATCATCGCCGACCCGATCGGAATCTCGTTATGTTACGCTACTGGAGCCTACTAACTGCGTACCTAAACGATTTGATTAACACGGATTCAATATTGCCTACATTCGTAGATACCTCAACGTGATAACAATACGATTGTAAACCTACCTAATACTAGCCAAATATAATTTATTATTAAAATCATATCGAAGAAATCTTTCTAATGGTATCTAATTGTAATTCACAAACCGCACAAACTTGTTATTTCAGCAAAAATTTAAATCAGCCATTAATCTTCAAAGTCGATGCAGACAATTCAAATCTCCTCACGTACTCCTAATAGCGTAATGAGCTCCTAAGCTCCAAAAGACATATTTTATTTCTCCTCCTCAAACTTTATATTTCATTTCACGTTTCATAAGCAAAATGGCGAAATATGCATGTCCCTCTTTGCATTTGGCAAGCGTAATGTCCCGGTCGCTTAGTGCACTTTTATTACGGTATTAAGTGATGTAATTTTTTTCATATTATATTATTCAAATTTAAATAACTGTCTCCGGTTTCCCCCGCGGAGGTTCCACTTTTTCTACCATTTATTTATGTCGCCCCCCAATTTGGTTATTTTGGTTAGACATTTCCGCAATGGAACAGAAATACTGTGGGGCAGCCTTGGGGCTAGCCATTTTGAGTCAACTTTAAAATTGAGTTCATAAAATTATAAAATAAATGTTTTCCGGGTGAACTATACCTACATATATTTTGATTATTTTTCTTTACGAATCCGCAAACAATAATTTGAAAGAAAGAATGTAATTTGGCATTTCTCTCACGAACCTCCAAGGCGGTCCTAACATCAATTCCATAATGTTCTTCGGAAAACTCGGCACAAACTCCCTTCATTGATTTATTCCGAAGCTGTGTTTTTGTAGTCTCCGCAGCGGCTCTGTTCTAAAATTGGAGAAGTTAGGCCGCAATTTTTACAAATGACATCGTGACGTTTATGCGAGGGTGCGGCCGGCGACAAGTCATCGTGTTACTTCTTTCCTATTATTTCAACGTTCGTCTTTCTTCCACCCTAAGTGTTTTTCTTCCTTGTACAACATTTTCTAAGTAGGTAGTTATTGTGTATTCTAATCTGCGATGACATATATTCGATGTTCCAATATGCTTATTATGAGTAATTTTTAATTTAAGTTATCTCTTACATGTGGTCTTCGGCTTCGAAGGGTTAAGAAAGATGGCGTAGTAATCATAAAGTGTTTTTATTTGTCAATTTATATTTCCAATCTAGCAAAAAATATCGTGGCTTTGAAAACGTTAAAAAATAAAAAAAGAGAATTTATTTAAATCGCCTCATAAAACGAAATATGTTTCACAAACTGATACGCCGTTATTACTCGGCAATATTGTCTGTACATCATTTCAAAGGCAAAGCATTACGTTATCTGCATATGTTTGGAACTTTTTACTCATAACAACGGCCCCTTTGCTACTTGTATTTTCTTTATAATTTATTCCATTTCTCCCCCATACATTGGCATCGGCCGCTGATATTTTTTATTCGATTAGTAAACCCCTAAGGTGTTTTTAGCCTTTTTTCGCTCGATTTTCTTCGAAGCTTTGTTGACTGTTTAGGGGGTTGCTTGTTTCTTATGGATGAGTGAGCTTATTTATACTTTTGCCTGCAGTATTATAAATCAGTACGTAAAGTCTTGTTACAAACGGCGCTGAATCATTATTAGACTTACAAAATACACACTTATATTTCGTGTGACACTTTGCAATATAAGTATGATGGTTTTGTAGAGTATCACTATCTAAACAACTGCATGAATATGTTCCTGAAAAAGTTATTGGGTTTTAAAAATTACGCCTAGACAGAACTTGATCTTGAATAAAGGTGAATTCTTAGCAAAACCATAGACTTGTGAGCCCCCGTGAAACCACAATACTCACACACTCGATTTGTGTTATAGACCGGAGATGGGGGGCGGGAGAGGAAACTTTTTGATGGATCGGACGGAGTTTGTTTTGCATGTGAGTGATATGTCTGAAATAATAAATGTTGAGGCGTCGACGCTTCCCCTGCCTCCCCGCGAGGGTGAGCTAAAACGATTTTTGATTTGGGTGTCAAGCAAATGTTTCACGCAGTGACGCTCCGACGGGATTTGATTTTCTTAATCGATTCTTGGGAATGCAAATAAGGGAATTAGTTCGGCACACAGTATGATTGTGCTATTAATGCGCACGTTATGAGCGGATTGCAATTTTGGTATTATGTATATTGTTAATACTCGCTTTGTTTAGATAATACTTACGCTAATCAGATTATGCATACAAGAACGGTTTGAGCGTCGTTTCGGAGCCGCGGTATTAGGTTATGTGAGCGGTGCAGTATTAACTAATCAGCGAACATTGGCGCTGGTGCTAGATTGCGCCGCATTGTCCGCGCCCATGGCCCCGGAATATCTGTTTAGGCCAGTGGCCATTCTGTAATGGCAATAGTTAGCGCGTTAACTACGCATTGCCACTGCCATAACATTGTCATGCTCATGCTGAAACTTCGTCAGCATCGGAGCTTAAAATCGTGTTGTTAGATAATGGGAAAATCTAGACACCGAAACACTAATTTTGGCATGTGACATGGTTTTTGAGTAGTTACAGAATATCAAACCATATGTGGCAGTTCAGCATTTTTTATAAACTCAAGGGCGTTAGAAGGGTACAGTTTGACCAGATAGAAGATCTTAATTATTTCAAGATCAGCCAATACAGTTTTAACGTTTTTTTAGGGTTCCTAAGGGTAAAAACGGGACCCTATTACTAAGACTTCGCTGTCCGTCTGTCACCATCAGGCTGTATCTCAAGAACCGCGATAGCTAGACAGTTGAAATTTTCACAGATGATGTATTTCTGTTGCCCCTATAACAACAAATACTAAAAACAAAATAAAATAAATATGTAAGAGGGGCTCCCATACAACAAACGTGTTTTTTTCTTAGGCTGTATCTCAAGAACCGCGATAGCTAGACAGTTGAAATTTTCACAGATTATGTATTTCTGTTGCCGCTACGAGTATAACAAGAGATACTAAAAACAAAATAAAATAAATATTTAAGGGGGGCTCCCATACCCATACAACAAACTTTTTTTTTTTTTACTGTTTTTATAGACAATGGTACGGAACCCTTCGTGTGCGAGTCCGACTCGCACTTGGCCGGTTTTTACAGATTAATTTTACTTCAAAGTTGTCCAAATCGGGCCTTAAAGTAAATCACATAGGTAGGTCAAAGAACTCGAAAATTAATTTTTATTTGAGATGACTAGGTTAGGATAGAAAGAGTAGGTACCTTCTGAAAGACAAATATTTTAAACATTTGTTTGTTAATATTTTACCACAGTTTATATAAAAATGTCTCGTCACGGCTCTAAGATTTGTTTTCGTCTGCGCACTGTTGGTGCCCGATTCGTCGCCAATTTGCGTTCTGACAAGTGAATGAATAATATTATTTCGTCGGTGAGCGATGATGGCTGTTTCTCGCTCTTAGCTAACAGATTGCTGCCTTGTATTCGAAAAATTACTTTCGAACGTGGAAATAATGTTCATAGTTACTTTTTCCATTTTTAGGAAACAAAATAGGCATTATCTTACAGGTTTTTAGTAATCAATGCATCTCGGACATTTTAGCACGCTTTGAAAGTTTTTTAACCCTTATACGCATTGTATGGTTAAGTTATATCATCAATCATAGTAACACTGTGAATGATAAAAATAAAGTGGAGGATGTTGAGATAATTTATTATTTTATTGATTTGGTGTTATCTTTCGACCGATCAAGTGATGATCCATGCGTTCTTTTCTGATTCGTTCGGCCTTCGAAGAACCTTGTTATATTTGAATTAACTATGTATCAAAGAAAATAATTTGATCTAACTCATCATCATCATCATCATATCAGCCGAAAGACGTCCACTGCTGCACATAGGCCTCCCCCAAAGAGTGCCACAATGACCGGTCCTGCGCCACCCGTATCCAGCGGACTCCCGCGACCTTCACCAGGTCATCAGTCCACCTTGTGGGGGGCCTACCCACGCTGCGCCTTCCGGTACGTGGTCTCCACTCGAGAACCTTTCCGCCCCAACGGCCATCGGTTCTACGTGCAATGTGCCCCACCCACTGCCACTTAAGTTTAGGGATTCGGAAGGCTATATCAGTTGATCTAAATAGATCTTTCTATTCTCAAATATTTAAAAACATATCAACTGTTTTTAAGACTCACTATAACGTTGTTAGGTACTCCAATTAAAGTTAATTAAAGAGCATGACCACGGCATTTACTTATGGTACATGTTGACATAGTTTTGCTACCTTGGCTTTACGGCACTGTAATAAACTTTGTACCTACCCATTAAAATGTCGGTAAGTAACTATATTATAGAATATAATTCAGTATTTTTTATAAAGTCAGTAAACTTTAGCATTTTTTTGTATATAAGGTGTTTCAAAAATGTGTAGTATTAACATATTAATTGTGAGGGAATGAAAAATATATTAAATTCAAACGGCAACGCTCCGTGACTCGTCAGTAAAGTACGAAACGACTCCATTTCGAGGGTTTACTGTAGAGTAGCCATGCACAGAGAGAACATAGATCGGCAAACAATATATTAATATATAATCTTAACGTCTTTTTAACAGTTTTACTACCATTCAAAATTATTTAGTAGGTGTTTTTCGGACCTTAGATAGTGATCTTTCAGATTCAATCGTTCTAACACAAGTTCAATAATGTATACAACAATAGTAATCTACTCATAGATTTTCACACACTTGCCCGACTGACAAAACATACGTTGTGTATGTATGTGTATGTGTAAGTATGTATGTGTCTACCCTGAATAAAGAAAGAAGAAATATTTAATTCGATACCTCTTGCATAATAAGCAGATCCCTTACCAATGTAAAATCATTAATAATGTTAAATTTTAAACGTTAATATACTAACTCGTACTTAACCAAATGAAGTGTCGCTGGCGCCTTCTGTATTGCAAAATGTATTCGCATCTGTTCTCAACCCTACCCTGTAATTCACAAAAGGGTTCCGCGAAGGCTTAAAACAGCCACTTATTATGTATGTTACATTTCACTTTCAGACGTCATTTATATTCAAATGCTCAAAAGGCATTACTGTGCAAAAATTGTAGCATTAACCCCTTTGAAATGAGTGAAATTGGTTTGGGGCGAATTCACGTTTCTTCGAGAGTCTAAATCAGCTCATTCACAATTCCCTTTGTAGTTTTTTTTTTAATGAATTTTTCAAAAAAGGCAACCTATTATTCATGAAATGTGCCGAATACTTTTAGGTGTATAATAAACGACATGATACGATTTATCACATGAAACAGATGTAGACAACGAACAAACTTAATGATCCACCTCCACAAAAGTTAATAAGTAAATATTCATAAAAAAGAATTGAAACGGAAGCCTGAGAAGTTCAATAATTCACAATCAAAAAGGACCTAAGGAATTAGGGTAGCGGCACGAGATATCCGCATACAAAATGATTACATATCTGCCTTCTTCATCCGTTCACAAAGAATCTCAGCGGGGTACCTCGATATTATACCCCGCCTTTGTGGTAGCTCCTCAGCCCAGTGGGAAGCATGCTTTATGGTTTCAAATGATAAAACTGTTTGTCAGTAGCTTTGAAGAATTTATTTGATTTGCCGTGTCCGATTGACGTAGTTAAGACCATTGATGTCCCAAAAGAGGTATTGACGTGTGATCCCTTATGAGTTTTTTATATATACTCGTAACTTTAATGTGAATAGATTTTGATATTTTTTGTGGTTTGTTTCAGATTGCGTGACGAAAGAGGCGACATGGAGCGCGTCATGGCAATAGACAAAGCTCGTGAAGGATCACATAATGGTTAGTAACAATTAAGAAAAATAGGCACTAGGCAAGCCAAATAACACTGGGATTGAGTTTGCAGATTTTACTCGCTACCGGTCATTTTTAGGGTTCCGTAGCCAAATGGCAAAAAACGGAACCCTTATGGATTCGTCATGTCTGTCTGTCTGTCTGTCTGTCCGTCCGTATGTCACAGGCATATTAGAAAAGGTAAAAAATAAGGTGTATTTGAATAAAATTTTGAGGATAGGTTAGCCGCTACATAGCTTTGCAATTATTTTACAAAAAAAAAAAATTTTAGGGTTGCACAGTGCACACCACACATAAAACTGAAAGTCAAAGCAAAGTTTTTTTTTTGCAAACCCACGTGTGGCACATCAATCAATAGGCCTTCAAAAATAAATATAAGGTTTCTCAGCAATATTTTTTATTAAGTGAATAGAGTCGGAGATAATCGCCCCGAAAGTCACTAAAATTGTGCCCCCCCCCCCCCCTTCTAATTTTGAACCGTGTATTTTAAAAATATGAAAAAAATCATGGACCTGGCTTATTCCATTCTTTCAGCGAAAACTGTTTTGAACAAGATCGGTTCAAAGGTTTTTGAGATATTTCTAAAAAACTGCCTTCCTTAAAGAAAAGGATGTAAGTGCCAAAAGATTTAAGTAACGATACGACCTTCTTAATAGGCACGTGCACGTGGTCCGACACGCACTTGGCCGCTTTTTAGAATTGCCAGCAATACTTACTGATGAACAATTTTCTGAATTATATTTCGCTTAGCCTAAGATATTTTTATCTTTATTCCTTTTCCCACATTTAAAACGTTATGAAAAACTGCGATATAAGTACATATAGCTAATAGCCTATATCTCGTTTTTCTTTTACATTTCGTTTAAACGTAAACAATAGGAAAAAATGGTCGTTTTTTTTAAATAAAATATACTAGAAACACTAAGTGTGAAGGTGCAGTGCGAGACAAGATGGCGTTTTGATGTTATTTGGCTCGTATATTATATATAGTGAGCAGATATATGCCATGATTGCGAATAAGATTATAAATCTGGAAACACCTTATCGCACTGGCACTATTCGGTACGACTAGGTAAATAATTATGATTAAGCTGTTAATTCAGAAAAGTTACCAAAAATCCTTTCCCTAATCTTTATTGCACAAAACAGGAACTTATCGTGCAAAAGGCGGACTTAATACCGTAAGCGTTCTCTACCAGTCCACCTTTGGGAAAAGCAGACAGATACTTGTATAAAGTCCGCTGGATGCAGGTGGCACAGGACCGGTCATTGTGGCACAGGGCACTCTTTGGGGGAGGCCTATGCCCATCAGTCGACGTCTATGATGTTGACTTGTTTATATATCCTTGTCCGCAGGATCATCACCGGGCCACAGTCCTGTGCTCAACCTCTCCAAGTCGGGGTCCGGGGACCGCGACCGCTCGGACCGGAGCGACCGCAACGAGCGCGGCGAGGGCTCGGCCAGCGGGCGCAGCTCGGCCGCCTCCCGCCGCACCCCGCAGCCCCCGCGGCTCCCCTCCGCCGCGGCCGCTGCCTCGCCGCGCTCGCACTCCGACGAGAGCGACGCCGCGATGTCCGATCAGGACGACCACAATATGAAGGAGGAGGACGACGGTCAGTTGTCGCTTGACTATTACATGTACATATTTGTAGTGAATTTGCATTCCCATCATCTAATTACCTCTTCTGGAATCATCTTGACTCAATGGAATCATTTGCAAGTGCATTAGCATCAGTACTCAAGAGCTTGTTCAACCATCGTCAATAACGGCGTGTCGGAGTTCATCGGCAGTCCTCTGAATTATTTTGGCACTATGTAACTATTACTAAAGTCCTTCAGTCTTTGTCTTGCTTAACAGTCGAACACAGTGCTTGATCGACTTCTACTCCTCGCCACTTACTCTACACATTAGCAATTGTACTTAAGAAGCATTCGGTGCCTTTTTTTTTTTGCCGAAAATATTTTCTATAATGAAATAGCTACAAACCTTAGCTCTTGTAACAATATCGGTGGCCTAAATGAAGTTGCAGGCCTACACACGTATGAGCATATAGTTATAATATTTTTACGTCACATCTGGCCATAATGTGTGTTTTACCGCTCGCTACGCGTACGGTAAAACTCGCATTATAGCTAGATGAAGACGTAAAATTGTGTACTCACCACGGGCAGTAAAAAAGAAAGCCCTCTATCGCATGTTTACAACCCTCGCCTGCGGCTCGGGTCACAAATACCTGCGATTTCTGGCTTTCTTTCTTTTACAGCCCTTGGTAAGTAATGTACTATAGCAAGCCTCCGTCTCCCTCACTGGCCGACACGGCAAGAAAGTGTCGGTGTAGCATTAACACAACGCGGTATCACCCGTCCAATATACTCGACATGTAATGCTCGGCAAAATTACCCAGTAATAGCTCTGGAACCTTCAGCATTCATAGTTCGGAAATTATCAGCCATAAAACCACCTTCCTTTTATTTTAGAAACTGGAAATACCTACTTATAATAAGTGTAAAATTGCTACTACTATAACATTGTAGATACGTAGCAATTTGAGGTCATGTTAATTATTTTATTGCTGAATTCTCGATTTATGAAACTTAATACAGTCTGCGGAAGGCAATGCGGGGCTGGTGCCGTGGGTAATCGTAATAATTTGGCATTTGCGCGTACTGGCCGATTAAGGAATTGATGCGCTTTTCCCATACGTTATCTCATGACATGATCCCTAGACATCGCACGGACGCTTGTAATGGCTGGATATAATAAAATCTTATTACGATTATCCTCCATGTTGGCGTCCATTGATGTATGAATAGGGATTTAAAGGACTAATTTAACATTCTGAATTTTACCCTTATTTTCACCATGCACTTATAAACTTGATGTGGGCTATTATAGAGCCTGTTGATGGTGCCGGGTTAATCAAACAGTCATTGTTCTTAATGAGCGTACCTATCTACTATTTGACTAAACATCTTAGGCGCGTTGCCATACAAGATAATACATGTGAGTAATTTGTTTTAAGTACTCGTAATAGAGTTAAGGCCTACAACATTTTGTTATTAACGTATACCATATCTATTCGAATATTAAAATGATTACGGGACAATGATCGATAGTACGGCAGCGTAAATTAATCAGGTTTCACACATACAAGTACCTACATAATATGCCTACATATTCTGATACTGTAATAACTCCATTTTGTTACGTATTTAATAGAAAGCAAACAGTTACTTTTTAGTATCGTACTCGTTGTTTTTCATTTGTTTCCTTATTATTTATAATAATAGGAGTTAAATCTATAACCTACTGCAATAAATGAAACCACTTCAACAATAGGCAATAAGCGCTCATTACCTACACTCATAACATTTTTAAACTAGATTGAAAGATAACATTTAAATTGTGTTTGTGTAGTATTAAAACAGTAAAGAAAAGAAATAAGTGTGAGAAGAGTTTTTTATGTTTTCTATGTTCATTAACGTGGAAGTGAGGGAAATAATAGAACATGAACACGGGGCGACGGCGGCGCTAATCACAACACCGATCCACAAATATAACTAACTAGTCGGCGCTCACAATAGCTAAATCAAGTGAAACAATAAGGATTGTCTATTGTAGCTATGTACAAAATGTTCGGAGACCGTGGGAACGGATAGCTGTCTACGATTATAGGAAAATGCTCACTCGCCACGGCTCACGGGATGAGCCTCGAGGAAATTGAGTAAACAATGGATTTGATGTCGACACCGATAAAACACCTCAAAAAGAGCAACCAACGATGTCCGCTGTTTTGCAAGCGATTCAATGTTTCCAAATCAATCATATGCATATTTGTTTTTAAATAAATTACATTGGTCCGTGATCACGCAGCACGCTTGTCCCGAACTCATTAAAGTGCTCTTTCCGAATCGTGTCATTCAACATTCGTCTTTGCCCGTCTAATATTACCTCTTTCTTTCAATCACGGATCTTACTTTTTAGGCTGATTTCATTTATAACCCTGAGGTAATTTGTTTCCTTTCTAATTGTAATCTAAATTCTATCTTGAATGTATTAAGATAGAGTATAGTTTCGTATGATATGGTCTGATAGGATTCTGTTAATTGGCCTTATTAGGGAGATGGTGTTGTGACAAGCGGAGAGTGCTATCGTGCGCATCGACAATGACGAAACGATGTTGTCTTCATTATTTGATGAGCATTCACTATGTTGTCAGTTAAATTAAATGTATCGATAGATTATTCATGGCGTGGGAGAGCGAAATTTAAAAACAATTTTGATGCGTGAGGTCTTTATGATGAGGATCCAGATTACAAGTAGTGTAAATAATACATGTATTCTGTATTTCTATATATTACGCAGTTACTTTATCTGTAAAGTCCCACTACTTATATATAAAAACAAAAAAAAAAACATATTATTTATATTAACAATGGAGGCAAACAAGCCTGATGATAAGCGATCAACGTCGTTCTATATCTAATAATCTAAGTAAATTTATGTGACATTAGGTAGGTATACAATATGCAGCGCAGATACTCCAGTCCTAAAGTCCACATTTCTGAAAGACTACTACTTTGGAGAAATAGGCGAATCTTTTTAAAAGCTATCAAAGTCTTTGGTGCACCATCACGCAATATTTCTATCCATGATAATAATTGTTTATTGCTGTAATAATAATCCTGGTGCAATAATAATAATCTCCTTGCATTGCAATAATAATTGCCCCGAATGATACGAGCACGCGATGTGCTTGTAAGTCGGTATTGCTCGCTTATTTTTACCGATACCATTTAGAGTAGTAGTAGGCTTTTATGATTTATATTACAAAGTGCGGGTTGCTAATAAATAAGGTTGAATTATAATGTAGGCTACTTCAATCGCAACAGGGCAAGCAAAGTCGTTAGTGCAATTTGAATGACCTAAAAATACTTATAAATAAAGTACCTATATAAATCATGGTATTGGTATGGTAAAAGAAACTGAAACACGTAGGTACCTTTTTTATCCCTAAGTAAATATATACTTTTGTCTTAAGAGCGAAGAAGGCAAGTGATGTTTAATAACTATCACTGCATAAGTATAACCAGCTACAGCTGCGTTACACGAAGATGAATGAACGAAAGAAAGAAACATTTATTCATGACATATAACAGATGGAATATAATAAAACTAAAACTAAAACATATTCTGCTAGTGTCACGAAATGGGCGCGTTCCTATTATTTATAAAGCCTTATTTCGTCAAATTCACTCGTCTTCGTGAAAATGCAAGAAAGTAGGTACCTATATATCTTTGACACCTATGGGAGATTAATTTAGTCTTACCGTCCTCGATGTTTTATCGACGCACCGCAGGAACAAGTTAGACGATTAACAATATGAGTTCGTCCCATAAAATAGAATAGAAAAACTTTATTGTTTAACCGTGTTACATAGATTATGGTATTCAATATTACAAGTGTTAGGCCCCAACGGTTACCCATTTCGGGTGTGCAATATTTGCTTAAAACTAAGAAAAACAAAACTAATATTATACATACTTTGTTTCCGATATTGTTGTAATTTGACTGACCATAAAACGCTCCGATGGGCCCAAATAGCGAAAAAGCAAAACAAAAACTATGTCCCGTTAATTTGAATAGAAACACTTGTATTGTATCCTACCTAATTTGTAGAAACCCTTGTCCAGGAGCAGATCTCAGCGACAACGAGCGCGACCTCCCGCCGCCTGGGTCGCCCGCGCCGGTCAGTTACGCGGCGCAGGCGACGCCGCCCTCCGTGCCCGTGGACCCCGCGGCCGACACGCTGGTCTCCTCCACCGAGACCCTGCTGAGGAACATCCAGGGACTGCTGAAGGTGGCGGCGGACAACGCGCGCCAGCAGGAGCGGCAAATCAGCTATGAGAAGGGTGAGTCAAACTTCCACTACTGACCTATACGCGAAAATCAAAAAACGGAAACAAGCGTATAGGCGTATTAGGGACCCCATTGTAATGAATAGAGGTGGGTTTATGTTTTACGAAGAGTTTGCACCAGGAAAGAACATTAAGAAAGCAATTGAATACAACATAAGGTACATCGACCTAGCGTGGTCATTGTTAACAGTATCTGCCAATATGGTGCTTTTAATGGCCGGTTCCAATAATCAATCAACCGATAGTTTTCCTTACCGGCAGTTACATTTTGACAGATTATCCGTAGAAAATGTGTCAAAATGTAACTGTTGATAAGGAAAACTATCGGTGGATTGATTATTGGAACCGGCCATTAGCCTATATAACGTAAGTTAGTAGATAGATAATTTCTGTGCTTAGTTACGTTTAAATTCTTCTCAGAAACGAAAGCTCTTAATAGGTATATGGATATAAACGCGCTTATGGCCGTTATAAAAGAAGGATTTACATCGAATACTGTTTTATCGAGGAAGTATATAACGATAACCTAGACAGACAGTGATTTTATAATTGATGGATTCAACAAAGTTCTGATAATGATCGAGCAATCGCTTATCGTTTCTTAGAAAATGTTACGGTTTCAGAATTTACATATGAAATTATCATACGATGGAGACACTGCAGCAGGAAGGTTTATCGATGTAAATGCTGTAATCGATATTAGTCGAGATCCAGCAGGAGTCGATTCCGGGTAACATAACGTAAGCAACGCTGATTAGACCCTCTTAGTATCGGAGAGCACGTAGGAACTTTTATAACTTACTAGTTTTCCATTCCCGTAGGTCTGGCAGTCTCGTGTAACGACACTCGAATCATTTGCATCGCATTATGACCAGACTATTTATTGCGTTATTACGTAAAATTATTAAAATTAGAAAATAGTCGGTAAACAGCGGTTTTGTTGCCATTACTTATAAGTGTAGTCGCATGGACCGCTCCGAACCGCGACCGCGTCGCTACACACACGCGCCGTGTCGCGCACCGCGCGTAAAACAATCGCGCGTTAAACTGGAGTAGGTAATTACGTCCTTCGCCATTATCCTATTTACTCACAGACATAGTCGCTCTGGCAGCATGTGTTATTATCCACGAATAACGACCAGATGAATAATATAGTGAAATTCAGAATGGTTGCGTAGTCATAAACCTAACATTAAAGTAACCCTCGACATGAGGAGACAGGACGGGTCTGTGCCGTTCTTCATGCGGGCTCATGTCGTGCCTTTTGCAAATAGCCGTAGAACAGATGCGCCTGAGTTATAGCCCGGCCCACTATCATTACACACGATTCCATTCGGACAGCATAATTATTTAATTGATATTTCTGCGAGTTATTTATTCACGTCATTCCGTGTTTTCCATGAGAAACTCTCTGTGCGTTATGGTTTGAAAGCTGCAACAACTGTTGAACGAAATTATTGGAAAGCATTAGGTATCTAATTTATTTTAATACGCGATGCCCGTTTGCCTTTAGTTGGCTATTCCATTCACGCGAGGGTTCAGCTGAATCTTGATAGATGGCGCTGGTTGTCTGCAACACGACCCTTTATTACTCAAAACATTGTAATGGCGATAGTTATTGAGAAAAGATGTATTCAATCACCACGATAACGACTTCGGTGTTATGCAAAGGCTATTATTTTAATCGTATACTTAATCCACCACAAGATATAAATAGACATAAAATATGAAATAGCTGCCATCTCTTTTTAAACGTATTAGTATAGGTATAATTAAGGCATGTTTAACTTCCGCTAAAAATGGAAATTACACTCAGTTTTAAAACGGTATTCAATTCGTTTAATTCTAAACAAAAGAAACGAAAACACAATTGTTATAAAAGCCATAAAATACAGTGAGGTCGGGGAGAAAATTCGCGGGGCGAGTCATCATCAAACTTGAATATCAATATTGCGCCGCGGGCCAATTGTATTAATAAACAAAACAAAATGAGAAATAATAATGCTATAGGCCAACAAAAGGTTCCATTTCTCCCCCTGATACATAAGTAACCGCTAAAGGAATAGGTCCCTAAACTGATAAGAGTAAGAGTTGAAATCCCGTACAATGCCAACCAGTAATTTTGTTATTACGATACTTAATAAAAATATTGTTGATGAAACATTTTTTCGAATCAATGTGTCTGGCGATCTTTACCGTAGAATTTTTTAAAGAAATTACAGCAATCACTCGGCTGGTTCGCTTCGGGAATTGATAGGTGTTACTCAATGCGAGCCTTGGGATTTAGTTGGTCCCTTTGATTAGATGGTATCGAAAGTCTGTAAACCTTATTGGTGCATTTTATTTAGTAACCTGCCTTTCGTTTTTTAATATTTCTTTTTCGTGCAAAAGGGAAAAGGGCGAGCTATACGCGTTTGGCTCAATTCACATTACAACATTTCTATAGAGACATGTAAACATAGGTCATAACAACACCCCTCGGTCCCTCACAAATGGCAGATCACTATCTAGGCACATTCGCTGGCAATTTTTACACTACTACAGAACGGGTGACGAACAGACAGAATGAGTGCACATTCACTGCCTTATCAGATAACCACAGGAAGGGTTGTTTGAAAGGCCTGTGCTATGATAAAATGCTGTCGATTCGTTCGTGTAAATAGAAAGCCAATGAATGGGAAATAGGTGTCATATTGTGGGCTTTTCAAGTGCCGGTTTTGTCATTAACTATCTTTGATAAAAATCCTCGGATTTTTCCTGCTATTTTACTAAGACGTTGGCCAAATTGGGTGGTTCAAATTAATTATTAATCTTAAGATATCATTTATATGCAATAAATCATATCTATATACCTTAGTTTGAAAATTCTTATAAAGTAGTTTAACATAAAACAATTACTTAATTAGGTAAAAAACATAAGTTAAGTAGATTTCCATCATCCTTAATTCGAATGAAAGTTAAATCAATTATAATTTTAGTTCAACTCGTTCCCCTGTCTGTAGGCCGCATTTCTTTAACGTAACCTTTAGCGGTCAATACATTACATTAACGCATTCCGCGGTCAATCGAAAAAATAAAACATTTCGAACAAGCGAAATCGGCCTGATGCGATCGTCGCGACATAAATCTACTTCGGCTACTCTTTTAAGCCTTTATCCCTGTTAATTCTTACCGCTTAGTTTATTTCTGAGCGAATGGCCTCTCTTGTTGCCGAGGACTTGTTTCGCTCTTTTGTTTTACAACTATCAGTTTTTGTTGAGCTAAGTGCTGTTTAAGGACAAATGGCACACACAAGGAGATAGAAGTCCGCTTTATGGGATCGGTTGATCAATAAATTAGGCATTTAATTTGTTTATCACCTTTATACATACCTACATTGTGTTTATGGTAAAAAGTTCGGTGAGGTAGGGCACAGCGAAATGTCATCCCGCTCGAATTTGGAGCAGCCCAACTGGGGAAGTATTGCAGAAGACCACAGCCATGATAACACTATTACTTGCTCTGTAGTAGTGTTGTGTTCCTGGAGATGAGCAAGGTCGCCAGTGCTCCCGAGGATGCGTTGTGTTGAGAGCGAGGGAATTTGTTCCTTCAGCTCTCAACACAGCGAATCCTCAAACATATCAAGGGTCGGCAACGCCCATGTTACTCCTTTGGAGTTGCATGCATCTATAGGCTGCGGTGTCCGCTTAACATCAGGCGGGCCGTATGCTTGTTTGCCACCGTCGTTGTATTAAAAAAAAGTTATTAATGCGGTAGGAATTAGGTAGGTACATCTATATAAGTATATAAAAGAAGACTTGCTGACTGATTCATCCCCCGAGTGCTCGCGCTTAAAATTTTCGGCAGTCGGGTAGCCCCGTAGTGGAGACTACCCACAGGCCAGCTAAGATCAGCAGACACAGCCCTCGGGCTTCTGCAACGAACCAGGTCAACAAAAAAAAAAAACTGATTAATCATCGCACAGCCGAACGAAACTACTGGAACTAGAAACTTGAAATTTACACCAGAACTTCCTTTTATGACGTAGGCAAGGGATAAGACGGGATTTTTGGAAATTCCATCCCTAAGGGGTTAAATAGGGGTGCAAAGTTTGTATGGGGGAAAGTTTTTTTTTAACTAGACTTGAAACTTTGTAGGAAGATTATTTATTAAAATACAGAAAAAGTACTTTCAGCGTTTTAGAAAATTCTACCCTTAGGTAAAAACATTATTTTTTTAACTAGAGACTTGAAACTTTGTAGAAAGATTACTTATTAGAATACAAAAAAAAATCTTCCCGCATTTAAGAAAATTCTACCCCTAAGGAGGTTAAATAGGGGTGCAACGTTTGTATGGAGGGAACTTTATTTTTTGAGCTACAAACTTGAAACTGTAGAAAGATTACTTATTAGAATACAAAAAAAGAACTGTCAGCGTTTTAGAAAATTCTACCCCTAAGGGGGTTAAATAGGGGTGCAAAGTTTTTATGAGGGAAACTTTTCGTTTTGAGCTAGAAACTTGAAAAATTGTAGACTGATTACTTATTAGAATTAAAAAAAAAAACACTGACCGTTTTGGAAAAATTCCACCCCTAACGGGGGTTAAAACGCGATTCAAGTTTTATATGGAGAGTAAGAAAATATAGTAAGAGCTTTGTAATGTCAGTCTTAGCCTGTAAGTTAAAAGACTACAAAATTGATTTCAGAGTTTTGTATTGTTGTCCTGTGTGTGTGTTGTAGTTGCCCTATAGGGGTTAAAGGGGGTTCAAAGTTTGTATGGAGGGAAAAGTAATTTTAAAAGTAAGAAATGTTTTAACTTTGCTCTCACTGTTTATTAAAATACTACAAAACAGATTTCAGCGTTATTTTTTCATTCATCCCCTAAGAGTTAAAGGGGGTTCGAAGTTCGTATAGATCAAGACATTTTTTAAATTAAAACATTTGTAACTTCGATTTTAGATGATGTTTAAAACTGCAAAACATATTTTACCGTTTTTTGAAATTCATCCCCCAAGGGGGTTAAGAGGGCGTTCAAAGTTTATACGGAAAGCAAGATATTTTTAAAGTAGGAGATTTTTTTTAGGTCTTCGACAGTTTGTTTAAAGATTATAATACGATTCCAGCGTTTATTTTTATTTATCCCCTAAACAAGAGGATTAAAAGTTTAAAATAAGAGATTTTTAACTTCGGGTTTAGACTGTTTAAAAACTAGAAAACAAATTATAGTTTAAATTCATCTCTTAAGGGAGTTCAAAGTCTGTATGGAGGGCAAGACAATTTTAAGGTAATAGATTTGTAACATCAGTTTTAGACTGTTTGAAATTGATTCAATAAGGGGGTTAAAAGATATTCATCCCCTAAAGGGGCTAAAAGGAGTTGGAAGTTTGTACGGGGAACAAGACAATTTAAAGTAAGGAAACTTTAACTTCTGTTAAATTACAGCGTTTTTTAAATTCATCCTCTAAGGAGGTTAAAAGGGGAATTGGAAATATGTATGAGGTACAAGTAATTTTTGAAGTAAGGGAATTCTTCGGTCATACATAGAGTATAATAATAATAATGCTCTGCTATACGGTCTTGTGGTCTCCGAAGTGCCTTACTATAAGTACACACCTGCGCCAGTTCTCGAAAATGGTCGTGCCAGGCTCTATTGGGATCGATCTGTCATCACGGACAAGACTATTCTTGCCAATAGGCCTGATATCGTGCGGACAGATCGATCGAAACGCCAGGCAGTGCTCGTCGACATCACCATCCCCCATAGAAACTCTGGAAGGCCTGGAATGTTGATTCGACGATAATCGTCCCGATAGTCGTTTCGGCGAACGGCTTAATAGCGAAGAGTCTCGACCATCACCTCAAGAGACTCTCGCTAGATGGCTGGATCAAGGGTCAGATACAGAAGGCGGTACTTCTGGATACTGCGCGTATAGTCAGGAGGTTCCTGTCTCTGACGCCCTGACCACCGGCAGCTTATTGGCCCGCCTGGCTGCCGGCGGTACCTTAGGTTAGGTTTTTATAATGATTTATGTTTTGTATGTATAGTTTTATATTTTACTTTTAATATAATTATTGTAAAAACCTAGTCTAAGAAGAAAATTGAATAAAGATATAATAATAAATACTCTTTATTGCACCACGACAAGAGAGAATCATCTTACAAAAATTTTGCTTAATAAATAATGGTAACAACAGGCGGTCTTATCGCTTTAAAGTTTATCTCTTCTAGACAGCCTTTGGTATACTATATGGTAAGCCATTTATTAGTCAAAATACTAACGTGAATAAAACTACTGGACGGATTTTGGCAAACATTTCCAGTAATGTAGCTTATTAGACATAAAAAAATGTATTTTTCTTTAATACTTTATGAAAAACTTAAGCAGAAACGTCTGTTGATGATTCTTAAGATATTTATGTTTGTAAAAACGGAGGTTTCAATTTAGATTTAAATACCTTTTAGGCTCAATCCCTGAACGGATTTCGATGAAATTTTCCGTTAGTATAACAGATAATTTGAGACCCTTGGAAGTATACAGGATAGTTTTTATCTCGGAAATCATCCCTTAAAATGGTAGAAGTATGTTTGGGACAGCTATAATTAAGCTTGCGCCTAACATAATTTAATAGCAATATTTTTTTTAAGACTATCGTCTACGCAGACGAAGTTGCGCCCAACAGCTAGTGTTCAATATAAATATACAATATGTCTTTAATACCATAAATGTTTGCATGGGTTGTTTTAAGTCAGTAAACACTGGTTTGCAAAGCAGCAGATGAAAGAACTTGGATGACATACAGTAGTAGAAACACTTTAACTGACAACTCGCACGTTAAGTATACCTGCAAAGGTTACTTCCACACAATGACAGCGGTGCACTCGTGCTCTACATTAGTAGAAACACTTAAACAAACATGACCATCAGATCGGCTGGCAATCTAAACTCATGTTTGCCCATCACAAACACGGAAAACCCTAATCAATGAATGTGTAAGCCCTAGTTTCGCCCGTCACTGGTGACGGAAAATGGCAAACACGAGTTGCCTAAGGGAAACAGCCCATCAATAACCGAAGTGACCGATGGAACAAACACGAACTGGCCAATGATAAAAACTGATGAGCAAATAGACAGACGGGTCTTGTGTACTCAGCTAATGGATTCAATTGATATGAAAGCTTTTACAATGCTGACGACGTCGCCCCGTTATCGTGCTGAATTACTGGTGGTTGGTTATGTATTTGCGTGCAATTTTCTGCTAGTTAACGTTTAGAAACAAACGTTGCCAATACCTTCTGGACGTTGTCATGGAATCTAATCTAAAGAAAAATGTGTCAGCCGGTTTCAACAACATCATTATCACTTTGATGGACATTATTCCAGACACAATAGAAATAACCATCGAATTACGCCTACGTATAGGCGTCTAATGTCCATTAATGCATTAAAAAGGCACTAGGCACTTCCTCTTGCAGCCCAGGAACTCGGATTTCCGAGAACTCCTATTGAGGATCGTAGATAAATGACCTACCTACCTTACCTTTACTTTAGTTGTTTAATTAGTAATGATCAGTATGCACATGTCAGTTACAATTCAAACTTCTATTTACTGATAGGATTTGTCAGTAAAGCGGTCCATCACGAAGCGGGCCATAACTCAAACTCGCTAGCTCCCATCGCAGCATACTGCTGTCTAGCATAAAAAGGCTGAAACATGTTGAAGTCCGAGTGCGCTTGCGTCGTTTTGTATTAACATCGCAGTACAAACAACCGCCCCCAGCGGCTAACGAGCCACCGCGAGATGCGCCGGCGTCGATAGCCAACGACGCATTGTTGCCGCGCCGCGCCAGCTTTCGCACCATTGTGAAGAGGTGCTGCAAAAATCGCCGAGTTCGATCTCTGTTTGTTTACTTCAACTTAAGTTGAATTATGAGATCTATAACTTTTAGTTTCGCGCAAACTATATGTACAAATTAAAAGTTCAATTTACACCGGTCCTTTGCTTCAGGCATTAAGCCATTTCTGGTCCTTATTCTTCAAATTGATTATTTAATCACATTATTCTGACCCAAGTATTCCTCCAAATCAATTCGTGTTAAGTTTGCATAGCAAATCAATAAGTGCCTAATCAATAAATTATAAGTAGAGCATTAAAAGTTAGTTTACCAAAATGAAATAAATTATTTATAATACAATGATGTAATATAAAAAAGAGGTAGATACGTTGTCTATACGAAATTCCGTGTATAAAAATGGTCACCAAATCTGACAGCTGAGACACGTTTATACGTTTCCATTGACGACGCGAAACTGAGGCAAGTTGGTGCAATTGACTCAGTTTTAGTGTGCCTTTTTTGGAGCGCTTATAACCTATCTACCTCTTTATATATTACATCATTGTTATAATATATCTTTATTTACATGTTCTTCAATAAATAATTAGCGGATGAGGCGAAAACTGGAAGAGGCCTTTACTCGTAACACAGTAGTAAAAAAAATATTGCGGAAAAAGTAATACTTGTCATATAATGCTCTAACTTGCAAGTTGTAAGCCCCTAAGGCCAGATCATATATTATGTGCTATTACTCGATGACACGATTTATTGACTTCTCTTATAAGTACATAATAATATGGTTTCCTAAACAATGTAGGTACTCGCTGGACTAAGTAAACAATAAGGTGACAGCCGGCTATTAAGAAATGTTCACACTTAAACAGACACCATAGCGATTCATCGCATAGTCTAGACTCGATGGATGATTCAGACCTGGGTAAGGACCAAATTCTTAGCCAGTCGTTTGCCTGGTTAGTCGGTAGTTAGCCATGCAAACTGAAGAAGTGAAAAAAGTTCCGTTGTGACACATAAATTAACCATACGATTGTATGTTTAATTTTCGTGTCACAACGGAAAACTTTCATAGACAATTTAATTGAGTGAGTTAGGCACTGGTCCCACCGCCGGCGAGTAAGCGAGTGTTACTAGTTACTACGTGCTACGCGCTCAAGCGAGTAAAAGCGAGTAAGCATTACTATGAGAGTACTCGCTACTCGCCGTCAGTGGGACCAATGCGCTGGCCAAGAATTTGGTCCTTACCCACCTATGTCCATTACGAAACTGTAAATAATGACTTGCATAACTTGGTGCAGTTTTTTCAAGGACTCATATACTGTTAGAAAATATTTTGGGCAGCAAAGCGAGTATCGATGGACGACGAAGGTGTGCACAGTCCTTAAAGTGGCATTCCCGCAATAATGTACCGATACGCGACATCGGCCATATTGGATTACTGCGCGTGTCGCTCCGGTTACGATGCTCGCGCGCACGAGACTCGACCACACACACGCTAATACCTATTGGCCAAGTTTACTTGGCCGTGGTTTAGCAAATTACTATGTGCGAGCCATGATGCGTATAAATTTAATACGTCTTTTTCTTAGTTGGCGATGATTTAATTGTATTCAATTAACCTGTGCAAAAAATAAGTGGCCATCTGCATATTCAATACTACGCAGGTGAAATTATTTTTCAAATTTTATAATTGGTTTCGGAGATTACTACCCCCTACATACAAACATACAAAGCTACAATCTCATACTTTTGCCCTATAATATTAGTATACATCAGTCATTATTAGGAACGAAGGTAAAGTTTAACACTCAGCGCTAGAATTAACTACTCGTAGAAAGTTCCAATTTACACAAACTAAGAGCATCTCTGCACCAGTTGCTTAATTACTTCTAGGTAGGTACATAATTATGACTAATTATTTTACTAGGTAATAGGCATTGAAATTGAAGACGCATGCGCTGTCATAAAAATATAGAATCCTGCAAATAAACCAAATCACAATTCTACTAATTTCGTGTATATCCGTAGAGTAGGTAAAGTTAAATAATTACGTACCTACATAATATTTTCTTAGGGGAAAACTTTGGAGCGTGTTGCTTCACCGCCCGCGGCGTTCATGTGCTCAAATATTAACATTGGAATTATTAAATTTCATCTCAAAATATCAAAATTACTTTGACTTGACATGTTCATTTATTAAGTCAGGACAAATAAATACACATAAATACATGGTTTCGTATAGGTATAAAATAATACTGTTTCCTCGACGCTCTTTTGTTGTTGTTCAAAATCTACACAATAAACCAAACTCGCTTAAAATTCCGATTAGCATATTCCATTAAAACTAGCAAACTTTACAAAAACAATAATTTAAATTTGGAATTATTGTTTCCGCACATTGAGTATGTTAAATAAATTTGTTAATCTATTTTCTCGAGCAGCAGAGGGTTAAATACTTATTCCGCCTGGGGCTTGTAACTATTGTATTAAGCTATTTTATAAGGGCGCGAGCATGGTACAATGTACGGGAAGTTAGGTCGTTTTATAGTTGCGTGGAAATATTGAACCCTGAACTCGCCCATGTGGAAACGGCGCTATGTAATCCGTTTTGGTTTAGCTTTGAATAAGAATTGACAGGGGCGCAAAAGTACTTCATTGCCACCAATTTCAATAAGAATATTTTGATTTCGTAACAAATAAAGTAAAGGTAGGCACTCTTTTCTTCTCATTGTTGCAAAAAAAAAAGTGTAGTAAACTTGCGAAGAACCTAGGAATGGTTCTCAAAATAATTTAACGTTTCATTTGAATTACGAACTCGTGTAGGGTGATTTCCTGATTTCCAACCATATTTTTTGAAAGAAAGTTGAATGTGTAGAAGGTTACTATATCAAACACTATCTATATATAATATAAATCTATAATTTTCTAAATTAGAGGCAACAGACATTTAAAGGTATTGACGTAAAATACGTAGTCAATATTTCCGCATATAGTTATTAATTCCCAACAGTAAATATGAATCCAGCACCGCAACAAGCTAAGAAACTCCCTCAGGATCTCAGATCTAATGTAGCCGGGCTGGGTCATCAGATACCAACTGTACCATCGGACACACCATCACGTTACAATTTGAGCTTTGAAACAAAAGGGGTAAGATTTAAATTCGATTGTTACGAATAGTGTGCTAGGGTGTTCCGTGTTTGTGCACAGGTTAAGTAAAGGGGTAAAGTGAGACAATCGTAAAGTTTAATAATAATTACATTCTCAACTCTCTCCCCGCTTGTGCACAATAATTAACCGCTTGGAATTACTTAGCTGAAATAATTTAATGTGACGCACGTCGGATTGCATGTACCTCTTTATTAAGGACTAAGTACGTGAATGAGGTACATTGATTACCTGTTAGTTGTTACGGCACTCTTACGTCATTTGACAAAGGATTATACGTTATTAATAAAACCTTTGCCAAACTCACATGTAGAGATATATACCTAACGTTATCTAGGTTGATTATAAGAAAAGTTTTATTTCTATAGTAAGTATACATAAAGCCTGTATTATGTATATTAAAAAAATATAACCGTATGTTTTTATAATAATAATAATTGAATAATATAAATATAGAATAAAGAATAAAACATTTCTTAAATTTAAATGATAATATACGCAATTGTGATTCTAATAATACGTGATATGTAATATTTATAATATATTATGAATAAATGAGTAGGTATGAGTATGAGTAGGAACGAAAAAGGGCTTAATTTTTTTATGTGTAGATTCCATTTACTAAAAAGTACTACAACTGGAAAGTAGGTCACTTTAATCATGAATAGCGTAAAAGTACTGCTACTGGAAAGTAGGTCACTTTAATCATGAATAGCGTAAAAGTACTACTACTGGAAAGTAGGTCACTTTAATCATGAATAGCGTAAAAGTACTACTACTGGAAAGTAGGTCACTTTAATCATGAATAGCGTAAAAGTACTACTACTGGAAAGTAGGTCACTTTAATCATGAATAGCGTAAAAGTACTGCTACTGGAAAGTAGGTCACTTTAATCATGAATAGCGTAAAAGTACTACTACTGGAAAGTAGGTCACTTTAATCATGAATAGCGTAAAAGTACTACTACTGGAAAGTAGGTCACTTTAATCATGAATAGCGTAAAAGTACTACTACTGGAAAGTAGGTCACTTTAATCATGAATAGCGTAAAAGCATGATCCTCCTGAGCGACGTTTAAGAGTGGCAAAACTGCAATGTTCAAAATAGCTAAACATCCATTTCCATGTGTTTGGCATCACCCAAAATATACATATGTCAGTTTAAAAACTTAAATCATCCACTGGACGACACCCTGTATGTAACAGGTTTAATGAAGCTAAATAAAGCTAATGTAATTTAGACGGTATACTCGTACCTATTTGAAAGGTTAAATTACTAAAAACTTTGTCAAAATTTCTTCTATCATAATATATGGAACCTAAAAATAGAACAACAGTAACGGATAAACATTAAGATCAACTAAAATTTAAAAAAAAAACAATAGCCCACGTACACCCCTCACAAGCATTATGTTCATCATCTGACTGTTCTTAATAATTTAAACCGCTATAAACCAAGCTCTAAGGGCCATAGTTAAAAGGCCTTCTAATCGTTGGTGCAACCCTGCCAACGTAGCTCAAGTCATATTGGACGTTGAATTGTCTCTAGTACAGCGGTAACGGAACCCTTGTTTTAGTTATAATTTACATACGGAATTACAAGGCGGAATATGTTTGACACAGTTGTTTAGTGGGCAAGGGACCATGGGGAATATGTTGAACCCTGAATAAGGTTTGCAATGCTTCATGATACTTACTGACTAGGTGAAGCGCTCATAGCCTAGCGGCGCCTGCGAGTTGGAAACGATAACGTAGGTTAAGCAAAGATGGCAGCGGTCAGTCTTTGGATGGGTGACCGCCTGATGTTTGAGTGGTTAATATAAATGAGCGTTTCCGTGCTTTGGAAGGCACGCTAAGCAGTTGATCCCGGCTGCTGTCCGTGACAGTAGTCGTTAAGCCGAGTTAGAGAGGCCTTCGGGCGGCTTAAGAACTTCTAACAGTCGAGTTGCCTACTCACTTGACAAAGGGGGGACAACTGTCACTCGCGTCCGCAGGGCTACCTACCACAACCCTGCACGTGTCCCCTGGGTGGTACTAAAGAGTGACAAACTTTAAAGGCCAAAATAATATATGCCATACGATTAAATAAAATAAACTAGGTGAAAAACTGAAAACTCATAGATCGCTAGTTAGGCGTAGAGTCGCAGAACCTTTTCACTACTGGTACATGATAATATAATAATAATAAATCAGCCTATATACGTCCCACTGCTGGGCACAGGCCTCCTCTCATGGATGAGAGGGAGCGGGCAGTAGTCCCCACGCTGGCCCAGTGCGGGTTGGGGACTTCACATACACCTTTGAATTTCTTTCACTACTTACCTCTGTTTTATTGATGCGACCGTCATCTATAAAAATGTAAGTGATGAAATATTTCTTTACAGATTTAGACACTAATTACTGTTATCGTTACGTTGTTAATCATCCTCATAAATTGTAGGAATCGCACAAGCAGGCAGGAACAAAGTGAAATACGTTATAGCGTGCACCTGCTTCAAGACTCCTCAAGTATTAATATTCGTTATATGCAGTTAAATTTTAGACGCGCAACGCAACCATCGGGAAGTTAGCACGAAAATGAAAAATTACTGGTCAGGGAGCGGCGACCGCGAAACGCCGCATAAGAAACAACTAATGAAAGCTTAGAGCCATTCGCATAAATCTCCTTTACATTTTTAATACCAATATATCCAGCGAGGGGAGCCTCCGTCCGGGAAAAAATGTAGCCGAAGAAACTCGCGGACTTTTGCGTTTATATCTTATTTAAATACCACCAGATGCTGTCCGCTTATAAATGTGTATATTTTTTAATCGGTGCCTTACCAGAGACATAATGGTATCAGCCGATCTGCCGTCAGCTGGTATGTAGATGTACAGAAGTTAATCGTGTTCGGTGGCTAATTTAAAAATCCCCTCGCACCGGAGTATTCGCATGGCCGGGCCCGTCATCTCGCCGCGGACGCTTGATATCTCTCTTGACCCGTAGGTTTTTTATTCGCTTCGTTACCTAAGCTTTTTCGTATCGTATCGAATCTCGAGAAGTCGTGTAGTCTCATTAAAATAATACAGGGCTACTGGATAATCTTATCCGGTGTGTTCCGATCGCAGATTGGGTGCGCGTGCTCCGATAACAGCACGAGTTATTCCGACGTTGCACGCTCGATACGCTACTATACTTTTTAATCCATTTTCCGACGACATCTTCATTATTTGTACTTCTGCCCACTTAAAGTACGAGCACAATGTATAGCTGTGAACAGTGCTCAAACTGCCGCTGTTTACGATCTTCCTCGAATACGCCTCAGTATGTGGTGTTTCGGGTAAAATACGGAATGTAAATACCTTATAATATATTCATAAAATTATGTGTTACACATGTATGACAAAATCTCCGCGTCAAATAAAGTAGTACTAGATGTGGCATTTTTATGAAGAGCGTAAGCACCCGTTGCTCCGAAAGCGTCCGTATTACGAGGGGTAAGAGCGGAGAGCACGACTGTGAGAGAGGTTTTATGTTCAAAATTTCACACATAATAAAGGGAAGCAATTCTTATGATTATTAGCGTGGAGACTGCGGGAATAATCCTCCGCTGTGACAAAGCCCGTGACATAATCCGGAAAAATCTAATAACAATAAAATAAAATTGCTGCCGGTTTGTAAATTTAAAAACGGCATAGGGAAGAAAATTCGTTTTCCGCACCACGGAGGCCGTTATCGTTACTTTGAATTTATTCTTAAAGTATCATGAATATAGGACGAACAAATGTTGGATTGGTTTCCGGCGATCACTAGATTTAAATTCATTGAATTATATTTAAATCTAAAGTAAGCATAGATAATGAATTGAATCCATTTACCGTTAATCTTTGGCAAATGCTAAAATGAGTATTATTCGGGAGTCATAATTTATTCGTTATTACTATTAATACCTACTAAACCTTAAGACGAGCAACGCTTTCGGCTTGAATTCGCGCGAAAAACGACTTAACGCAGTTCAGACGAGAATACTTACTTTTGTTTCCCTACTCAAAGAACCATTTCGGTCGCTTTCACCTTAACACTCGTTTGAATTATTTCTCCAGTTTTAAGTCATAAATTATAGCAGACTTTAATTGTTATTTTAACTGCAAGCTTAACTTAGTTTTCACCAGTTAGGGTCCGTGAAAATATGTCTTAATTCGCGCACCCTATGACTTATGTTTCATTGAAATTAAATTGTTACGCAATTTGAAATTTATTCTTTTATCCAGTTTTATATTTTGGCACCTTCTAAGTCGTCCCAATATTTTGACTACGATGAACCTGATTAAATGTTGTGTCTAAGGTTTCATTGCTTTGTACAACGTAGGTATATTGTATCACCGGAAAATATGCAACGAATAAGACACAAAATACCAATTTCCATAGTAGGTACCAAGTCCTAAAAAAATATTTATCCTTGAAATTGTGAAGTTTCGACAACATTACTTCAATAAAAAAACGTTTAATCGGTTTCGACAAATCTCCAAGGGCATCATGCACGAAATTTAAATATTATTGTTGTTTTTGCAGAGTGCACGAAATTGAAGGGAAATAGAATTTCGCGTACGAGCCTTGGGGGACTCCAAATCGTATTTGACTGCTGACTTTAAATAAAGCCGAAGACGTTTCATCGAACAACTGGAGTCAGCACGGGCGCGCAGGGATTAAAAAATCGATTACAGTACCAGCTAATTACTTACTGAACATAATTAAATTGCGTAACCTGAATCGATCCTTTTGTTTATGGGTCTTCTTGATCCTTTCAATCATCTATCGACCATTGAGTTTCGGTATCATAATAATTGTCCATAATTATATATTCCCTTGAACGGAGCGCATCGTTTTTATTGTTATTTTATTTATAAAGTAATAATTTTTTCGTCGGACGCAACTCGATCAGGTTTTAAATTTGATTGATCCGATATAAAGATCGATTTAATAATAATCGAGTGTTCCGCTTTGGTGTTTTGCTTTTCTCTTGTTTTTGTCGATAAACGTTTTCATTGGATCGATTTTGTTTTCTGTCTGCTTTGTGCCTGAATTTGGATGATTTATTAGCCACTAATTTTGACGTAATTCGTTCAACGTCTTATCGATTATAATTTAGTGCCATTAAATGTTTAAAACATAAGGATCAGGGAACGAATGGAAATTAAAACGCGGACTGCTTTACTGTGATATGTTAAGTTTTTAGACGCACGTGGTGTTCATACACTATTATTACTACATGTTGTTGAGAGCTCTAGAATACGCGCTGAGTTATGCTGTTTAGGTATATTTTAATACAATTCTACTCACACCTCAGTCCTCAACTTGCGGAATATAATCATTATAATTAAAATCATATGTATTGATATGATTTTAATTATAATGACTATACAGGGTACCTAAAGTGATTTAAGTAACTAAAATAACGTTTCGCAAATGTATCACTTTGACATACCAAAACAAACACAGAGGTCACTCATGTAGCTAGTTTCATTCTGTAGCCGGTTAGAATGAAATTCAGGCTGTGCACAGTACCGTACCTGGCCACTCAGACTCAGAAGCTATAGGTAGTGTGTAGGTATGTGTTTCGTAGTTTATGTACCTACATGCATGCAATGCTGCTGGTAATGTTATTGCAATGCAAGTTACGCGCGCGACCGAGTACGCAACTACAAGGACCACCAGGAGTACCTTTTGTTAAGGCGCCTCGCTCGCAAATTTCGAGATGCTCAGATACGCCGCATACCGACGGACCCTTAATGGCCATCCCTCGCTCGGGTAATTTACGTCGCATGTGCGAAACCACTCTTAACTAAAAGCCCTCTAAATTACACCATACACCGGGATTGATTCGGAATTAATCTCGCGCTGCTCTTATAGATTAACTTTTTATAATAAAACATAGTTTAATAAAAATTTGATCGTAAATTCTCACGCCGCGCGGCGGATCGAAATTACTGCTAATCTTTTTGATATCTGTGACAGAAAAAACAAGTTATGACTTTATGACGTTACAAGAAAAATTGCAACATGTATGTTTTAATATTATTAAAAGCTGTAGGTATATATAATTTAATTGCGGTACTATAAATTACCGCGTATTTCAGTTTGTTTTATCATCCAAGTCCAATTCATCACCATATTTTTTTTACACAAGCACACTATTTCGAGATGCAGAATTTAAAATGATACACAAGCTATGTCTTATCTCAAATCTAAACCAGAATACATTTTAGTAAGCTTTCGATATAATTGAGAAATAAACAATGTAAAGAGATACAACGTTTCAATTTACAAGATCTGCGGTAGCGATAGCTCGTGCGATACTCATACCTTTATTCTCCTTGTTATAGCGGCGCAAGAGTCTTGTCTCCGTTTTATCTCAGATGTCTGTATGTCGATATGGATCGGCTATCCCGCTTCCTCCTTGTACTTTATATCAGACTTGTAGATTCATATCATTAATTACCGGTTCTATTGATTATGACATTGTTTTGAATTCATAAGCGTTCCAATAAGCAGGTAGAATCAAACTTTCTATAGTACCTACTTAACAGTTTTAACTTTTAACAATTATCTAAACGACCGCATTAGTTTTCTTGGTAGTAGACTTGCTAGAGATATATAGGTACGTACTTCACAAGTTCATCGCCAATTGGTGTTTGTTTTAGCTACACATAGTAGGCGAGGCAAATGAAGAATGTAAATCGTAACAACTACACCACAGAGGAGGTTTTTGTACGAGTAACAAACATCGAAATAAATATAAAGTATTGTTTGTTCATACTGTAGCAGTAATTAAAATGGCAGTTCGATATGGAACGAAATAATTCAACTCTTTAACTTCGGAATCTCGTATCTTCCGAACCGAGTTAGTTTCAAAAGCAGCAATACAATGTTTAAAATAAAGTTCATATTTCTAAACTAGCCAAAGGACCGGTCCGAGTTTGAGAAATGGACCTGTGGAATTCTCGTTGCATCGAACAAGATAGTTGCGGGGCTAGTAATGTTGTTAGCCTTAAGAATCACTATTCAATTGCGGAGTATCAGATGTAGGCAGTAACGTATTGAAATTAGTGGGTTTCAAATGGATAGCGCAACATTTCAGTATAGTTAGGTAATATATATAAAACTTGTGATAAATGATAGCCTGTGTCCCTATTTTATCAAAAACCTACATCAGCATATCATTTCCACTAGCGTCTAAATTCCCAATTCAATACCTTTAAAATGCTTCTCTCAGCAATTCCGTAAGGTGCTAACAACACAAGTTAATCAGACTGATCCCCCCTACGATCTCCATTAGATAGACGCTCTACCTTCCTAATTGAATAAGGGACCAAATTAAACTGTGAATGAGTATGACCTCTTTCTATTCAAATTCGCCGTAGGTATTTGTCTTTACGTATGGCTGGAATTAAGCACCTCGAATCGATGGCGAAGATTAGGGCTTGATTGAAAGTTAGAGCGCTTAGGGTAGCGAGGGTGCCTGCAATTTACTCGGTAATATGTTTGTTTAGTTACAGTTCGATAAGGTACGCTATCGGGTTAGTAAGAACCTATAGATATTGTAGAAAATAACTGTCACGTCTTACAACGTAAACAAGTATCAAATTTGTAAAGGACAGCAGCTGTACTGGTTAGTGACTAAACATAACTTTTTTTTGGTATGAATCTGTATCTTCATAGAATACGAATTTTAAACTGTATGCTTTATAGACTTCGAGGACTTACGAATAAAATCAAATTTTATAACCATACAAGAAGATTATGTCAATGTCTAATTCTGAAACAAATCAAAAACAGGGCGGAATCTTGATTCCAATATCGGAAGTTTCACCCCAATAATTTCCGTCAGGTTAGATTTAATTGAACGTTATGCAAATTCATTGGACTCCTTAACAATAGTACTGGGATTCCGAATGAGTTAAGCCGTGTTTATATTCCTAATCGGCCCTTCCTCAAGGTTCTGTTACTGGTTTACTCACAGTTAAATTTATACAATGCCGCTTGTACACAATGAACCATTTATTTAACTTAAAATGTGAACGCCAACATCTTCGTTATTGAAATCTAAGTTATTATTTCCAAGCAAGGACAAATAATTGTATGTGTTTAGATGTGTTTTCTTGCTTTCAGTTTTTGTAACCTTAATATAATTTTTCAGTTGCTACTTTTATTTTCGGGCTCAGGTTCAGAAATAAACTAACTTTACTATATTTTTAGGCATATTTTTGGCCAAATCATAAAATAAAATAAAAAAAACACTGTCTAAATAGATGTTCAAAAGCGGCGGATTTTTGTCTGAAGTTTGATTCGTTTTCAACTATTTTCAAGTGAATAAGTGTTCATCAACATTTCGGATATCGTTGATATACTTACGAGGCATATTTAAAATAAAAATTCATACGTTATATTTTCTTTATTATAATGGTTTTAATACAGAAAACGATTCAACCATATTTGAGGATTTTTATGGATTAAGTAGATGTAATGAGGGGCGAGTTGGGACGGTGACAGAGACAGTTTGGTCATGAATGGGGATAGTTTCTGTTATGAACGGGGTGTATAGGGATGATAGATAGATATATAGAGGGAGTTGGTGTTTGTAGACCAGAGTTGTCAATTTACTCGAGTAGTCAAAAGTTTACTTTTACTTTTTAGGGTTCCGTACCTCAAAAGGTAAAAATAGAACCCTTATACTCTTATAGGGTCACTTTATTGTCCGTCTGTTTATCCGTCTGTCTGTCAAGACTCTTTTTAACTCACAGAAAACATTAAATCGTTTTGTGTAGGACCATACATAAAACATAATATCTCATGAGAAATCAAGCTGTTGTTATATTCATAATCCGAAAGTGTCATCCCTAGCAATTTTCCCAACTCACCTTATTGCTATCCCTACCAACCCCCACTACAGGGTGAGGTAAGATTTCTTACTATTTTGTATTTATCGTTAAAATTATGTAATAAAGCGACAGATAATCATTAAAAACGAAAATTCATACGACCGAAATATATTTAATGTATAAAAATCAAAGTGCCACATGTAAAAATAAACTTTTATCGAGGTTTGAATATCTGTTTTCTCTCTTCTCCCTCCGGAGGGGTTAAATCAAATCATACAATCATAGGTCATAAATCTCAGTCACAAGCAGTAAAATTCTGTTCACTAGTACCTAAATAAAATAAGTTGATTACGAAACTGTTTTTTTTCCGTTGCAGCTGAATTGAAAATGGATGTTCTACGAGAGCGAGAGGTGAAAGACAATCTAGAACGACAACTTCTCGACGAACAGAAAATGAGAGGTAAGTCTATAATTATTTGGAAGTAACGTCGTCGATAAACAAGTAAAAAAATAGTTCACAATATTTGCCGAACCGAATGCTGCGAATGCTGCGATCCTAAAAATAAACCTGCTGGCTCTGAAAAGAACACAAATAGGGTGTAACTTCAAAGCCTTCATAAATCTCGATCGCCGCGCTCCGCATTCGCCACAATTAACAGGAGATCTTGTTACGAGACCATTGTCTTCATCCCTACGTTATTTATTTCCAACATTAAAACTATTATACTCTCGTATAGCGCCTAGTGTCTTATGTTGCCAATTTTCGTTCCGTGCCGCCGACTCATCGCCTCCTCCGTTATTGTCTGCACAATACCCTGTAGGTGTATAATTGATACTATTTTTATGCGTATATTCACACGTTATAACTTGAGTCAGTTCTTGTTTATGCTATCTGTTTGTTTCTGTGCTTTCCCAAGCCCGCGGCTTGCGTGTTACGACGTTTTCTACAATTTATAGGCTCATTGATAGTTTTATCGTTCACTTTGACGTCTTTGTCATCTCCATAATTACGCCATTTATTAAGACAATTTTGTTTCGCTTCGTTGAAAGCATTTGCATTTGTTTATATGAGTTCCTGACACATTTAAAGGTTACATTTGTAATTGTACTTGCGCCTTAAATGACATGCAAATAACAAACGACATCGACTCATATCACCTGGACTCATATATTAATGTACAGTTTTTATATGTACTTACAACATGTACATTATGAAACTTCTTCCAAGTTCGAAAAATACTAATTTATACTTATCGAACTTATAACAACCAAATTTCCCTTCATCCGCGTAAAGGTCACAATAAAACTACCCTTCTTACAATAAGACATTGCAATAGGCAGGGAAAAGGAAACTAACTGAATGGAGGTAACCTTTGTAGAAATGTCAGGCGACACGGCGACGGTGACCTAACGCCTTGAGACAAAGGGTTTAATTCTATTGACACCGTCACTACAGGTAAAGTGAACTCTATGACATCAATTATAGTGTCGTTATTGCTGCGTTTACAAGCAAGACATTTAACATGTCGCAAACAACATAAAGGTGTTGTAAATATATTATCGCAGGCATTTCTCCTGTTAAATTGTAAAATAAATTTAAATGTTAATAATGGGACGACAGCTCGCTTCGAGGTTGACGTTACTTTAATGAAAATAATTATTGCTTCTGAACATGTGTTATAATTTAATGCCACTAAATGCGAGGAATATCGTATACGTCTGATGTTGAGTCCATAAAGAGTAAAAAACGATCTAGCTCTATTAAAAGTGGCCACGGGCCAGTATCTTACAATTAGTAGCAAATTAAATTGTTTTCTAACCATCAATTTC
Organism: Epinotia ramella; assembly: GCA_947578815.1. Classification (NCBI taxonomy): domain Eukaryota; kingdom Metazoa; phylum Arthropoda; class Insecta; order Lepidoptera; family Tortricidae; genus Epinotia; species Epinotia ramella. The sequence goes on from OX388201.1 coordinate 29,701,839, forward strand.
ATTGTCAATGCTTGCACTTAGTTGCATCTACGACTGTTAATGGATTTTACGAAATGGTTGGCGGTTTGTTGAAGTTATTTTTAAAAGCTTTCTGACATGTGCTGGCAATTAGCGCTTTGTAGTCGTCAGTTCCGTTCTCCTAGTTGTAGGTACATATACCATTTGGATCCGTTTAGATTTACTGATAAATTTGCGAAATTGATAGAAACAAATCAATTCCTACTGTGAGATTAAATGCTTGTCGCACGAGACTAAATTAGTATAGTTTACAACCGGGTGGCCATAAAGCCCTCGTCAATTCTTCCTCCTCGAGCTAAGGTGAGTGTTTAGAGCCGGATTCATACTTATCTGATGTGTCGTGTCGTAACGTGACAGAACGGTATCGGTTTCGTACATTTAGCACGATTAGATACATATATCCAGAGACACACTCAAATGATGTGCTCTGACGTGACGGATCTTTGTGTGTTGGACGTTAGAGCGTTAGAGCGTATAAGAGCACAAATAATTCTGAACTTATCTGACGTATTGCTCTCTGATGCGCAAATTAGTAGATACTTTATTCAATTCAAAGAAAATCATACTTAATAAGGCTTTTATCTCGAAAGTGAGTTTCAAAGTTGATGGTTCCTACACTTCCTACCCATCAAACATACAATGAGCGGGTAAAACAAAAGTAAAATTTGTTATAAATACAACAAACGCCTCGACGCCATAGGCGAGGTCTTGAACCTCCTACCGACTTACAAATCGTGTAGATTATTAAGACAACAAATTATACACAAATACATTAACTTAAGTAACATGTATGAACTGAAGTAAAAAATACGTACTTATAAGAATCAACTAATTAAAGTATATGTTGAAGTGTTTGAGATCTTGCGTCGACCGAAACGAAAACTCATAATGGAGGGTATAACTCAGAAGTGATAATTAGGGCTCGACTGTCATCGTTTATTTCTCTGGTGAATAGCCCGATGCGGACTAGTAATTATGATAAAAGGTTTAAACGTGATGACATATCGATCACAGATGCAACAAAGAGGGAATCGAGGCTCCATACATATTTCACACGCTGAATGAACTCGATTGCGACGTGAGCAATACTGTTAATTGCCAAAAACCAATCATCAGATAGCGCTCTCTATGCGCGCGCTGTGAAATACACCTTCAGTTACAACAGCGAACGACCATACGGCCATTTTAACGAATAGTTATTGAGTCGACAAGGAGGCTATGACAATATTTTAGTTTTTGCTTTTTGATGTTTTTTTACACCAAATGGGTATTTTCTCTATATCCAATACAGGCTTAACTAAATTGCAGCAGTTGTGCTATGGATCTTCTTCATAGAAGATGAGATAATATAAAAACTTAACAAAACCCCGATGTGCCGAAGCATGTTTAATATTTCGTTTTTAACAGCTGTAAAAAGAAGTATTTTAGGCAAACCGGAGAAAATATATGGATTTTTATAAAATTTTGCGTTTCAACTTCATTGAAGGCCATTTAAAAGCAGCTCGAGCAATTTTAAAATTTAAAACTGCTGTCGATTCTGGAAACATTGCCCCGGGCTCGTGAAACATCGGAGGAAATGCATTAATAACGAAACTTTGTAATGAGCTTTTTACAATTAACAGCTAAAGTCGATAACATCTTCGTTGCCTATTTATAACGTGAAGATTTGGTCGTATAATTCCGAGATAATTATAAAAGCAAAAAAAAAAATAACGCCATAATCGCCATATTTTTATCCAGTAAATTAGAATTTGTAATCCTGTTTGCAAATGGTCATAGGGTCATAGCCCGCGCTCGAAGGCCAGTAAATAATATGTGGTCCTATTTAAAGTTGCACTAGCATGTAATCTAACATGTCTAACTCGGGTTTTCTCAGCAAAGTTTGTTCCGGCCATCCCATGTGCCAGTCAGCGGGCAGCAATAACAATCAATCAGGGAGGTCGATCGCATTGGCTTGAAAATTGGAATAGGCCCCGAGCCTAATCAACGTCCGCGAGCAGCCATTCATAATAGATATTGTATTGAATACTGCCATATCACATCGGGATCTGCTGCTTCGGTAATGCGCTTCCATTTAAACAGGGATCATAGCTATCATCTGTTTAATTAATGTAAATTCGTTAAGAGAAAATAGAAACGTTTACTTAGTAGGTGTGAAATGAATTGTTTATATTATAAAAAGGGATGAGTTTAAGTTACCCCAACCTAGGCAATACACATATATGTAAGATCAACTTCCTATTCTGAATGACCAAGAAACATTTCGTTTTAGGCATTTAGGCTACGTTTCAGAGGCCAAGACAAATTTTGGGCCACTGAGCTAATAGTTAGGCTTCGCTTAGTTATATAGTTAGGTTATTTTATTCATAAATTCTTTAATTTTATATTTATTGATTTATTCATACATGGAAAACCAATAGCGCAAAATATTTATAGACACAATTATAAAACCATATAACCAATTACAGACAAATAACTGAATATCAATTAAATGAGTTTATTTAGCCCATGCTATTAATTTCTCTACCCGAATCACACACTGCCTTATTTATATTACCTTTGACATGTTTAAAGCAATCACTGATAATGATAAGGTACAGTTTCCGGGAACTTTGATGTAACTCCAAGATTTCCCCGTCATAATTCGTCCCTGCGACCCCATATCACATGCTCTCTGTATCTGAGATGAAGTAGGTATAACTCTCATTGTACTCCAGATTGCTTAATTAAATAATATGTAGGCCGTAACATTACGGCGTCTTGAAAGGGTTCGGAATGGAAATGTTGCGCCAATTATGCGAACATTATGTTGAGAATGGAGGGTTATCGATGCCTGTTTGGATGTTCCTCTGCATAGGGAATGTTATATGTATATTAACACATAATATGACGGAATACTTGTGTTTTATTTTAGTCGCGATATTTAAGAATGTGTACAACCACATTGTGGATTGCATCATGACGTTAGTTTTAGTTATGTATAACTTTTAATACATTTGGCTGTTTATCTCAGAGCCTTCCTTAAGAATAGTGATAATATGATGTATTATTAACGTTCTTTGGATAATCTGACTGATAAGTATTCACCTGTTGTTTAACGTTTAATAGACTGATAGTAACCTATAAGTCCCCCGTCCATTAAAACTCTAATTCCTGATTATTTGGTACAATTACATCAATTGATGGATTTAATTTTATTAAATCTATAAAGAATATGTCCTACACAACTATATGAATGTAGGTATATTTTAATTCTGACATAAGTATAGTTAATAACCTATGTAGCTTTAAGCAAAACCAATCTAATGATTGTATGCATGCCATTGGTCATTTAGTTAGCACAGTGCTAATCCATTCCCCTTCTATTTCAAACATTATCACTGCACGGACAGTCGAGTGATCAAATTCAAATGAAATTGAACAATCGTATCAACATACGTCAGTATCCGGATACCTTGTTCCATGGCAGTGACGTTTGCACCCCACTAATAAATTCTATTATGCTGAATGGATGCAACGGACTTAATTCGGGGTGGTTTGGTACTAGACGTAGAATAATAATATCTAGATAGGCATAAAATCTAGATGCTCAGTAATAACTAAATAAGTTGGTAATTTTGGTCGAAAATATGAAACTTTAATCAACAGAATTACCAAAATTTGACGGGATCGCGCATTGCTCATCGCAATAAAGTTCAAAGGGTTAATGCCCAGCTCCGAGGAATCCGTAAATGAGGAGCCGGTTCATAAAAATACCGACAATTCCTGCAAAGAGTCCAGTGGGAAGATATCAAAAAATATTTCCGATACACGCCTAATCCCGACCGCGACGCGACGTGCGACCTCGCTGAATGCCGTGCCCGATACCCGCCGTGTACGGAATTCAATTACACACTCGTATTATATCGTCTCTCTTAGAGACCCTTCGGAAACTGAACAACCCGTGTAAGAAATAACAATAAGAATCGGATCTAAGTTTTGTATGTAGGTAATTTTATTGTTCGTTAAATTACGAGACTATTTCACTGTTTACTGTTATACTTCACTAGCTGCTCACGCGGCTCCGCCTGCGCATTACAAACAACTCGGGCGGAGCGGGATGAAATATAGCCTATATGCGAAATCCGAAGGATTTCAATATCTGGTAAGAATGTATGAAAATGCATTAGTATTTGCGGAGATTACCTTACATACAAACTTATTTACAATACTACAAACTGAACACACTTTACCTCTTTGTAATAATAGTGTACCTACTACCAGGTTTGGAGTAGCATTTTTTATTTAATAAGTATATGTATGTAACATAGTTTCTTTTAACTTGTTACTTACAGGTTATACCGAACCCGCAGAGAACGTAGCAGACGGGATTTTATTGTGATTTTTTGCAAGTGTGAGGTCTCGAATTTATCGGCGCTACGAAAGTTTTCGTGAACGATGCCGGGTAAATATTTACACTTGAACGTTGCAAGGCGGTTGCGTTTTTTGCTTGAGGTTCGGTTGTGGCCGGTGAAACATTGATTCAGTTGAAGCTTCAAGTTAAATCGTTCCTGTTTAGAACGTCATTCAACATAATGGTCTTTATATGGCAAAAAAGAACTTGAATATTTAGCTAACTTCTTCTAATAAATGTTGTTATTAACTAACGCGAAGATATATCATTTTAAAATGGTTTTCAGTAATATTATGTCATTTATCTGCAAACGCTTAGGCGGGAAAGCGGTCCGACGCTGATTTAAAAGGTTTCGTTGTGGTTTTTTGATGCTTTATATTAACAAATATCACGTGTTTATTGCCAAAATGGTAAATTGAAACACAACCCTTTGTTATCGCTTATTTTTTGAAAATATTTAATACTCAAAATATAAATAAAGACGAGAACAAATCAAATGCTTCGATGTTCTGGTCAAACGAAGCGCAGTACGGCCCGCCGGCCGTGAGTAATGCAAATGATTAGATTTAGTCGACTGACCAGACCGACTCGCTTCGCTCTAATGTACTAAATGCATTGGAGGGCACGGAAAATAAAGCCTCTGAAACATACCTACGCGCTGCGGAACTTTGACCGGGCATTCTGCGGTGCTCCGCGAGCCGACTCCGGAGTGCTGTTTCAAATTATATTCCAGTTTCGATCGTTGAAAATGTACATTCATTTAAGTATGTTTAACATTTTTCACTTAATACAACATGGGATTCATCTCTATCCTAATTTCGTCGTGTTGGTTTAACAAATTTTCGTAACTATTTCTTGCAAGCGATTCGTGTTAAAAGAGCACTAAAGAGCGGTCTAAAGAAAAGGATCAAACGAATTGTGAGGCATTATACATTTCACCGCTAAGTAGAATGCGCTGTTGGCTCGTGCCGAGCTGCGGTCGCAAAGATTGACTACCTTTTAAGAAAGCCACTTATACTGCCCTAGACCTTATCTGGAATGGCACGGGGAACTCTAATTGTATTCAAGGTCTTTAATTCAATTAATGGTACATATACACCAATACTATTTTACCGTAAATTAGGTTCTAACATTGTTATACTAAGCCGTGTTTGAGGGCACGATCAAAAATAAACATAGGAATATTCATTTTGCTTGATTAATTATATGGGTTATCCTAATCATTTCTGCTGCCTACTATCCTACATGAGCAAAGTGGTTATTCTACTAAATATAAATTCCTTAAAAATGTTCAAGATTACATGTAAAAAGTAAGTGAACAGGATGATGATATAGTGTAAATTAAAACAGTGCAAACTAGACATAGGCGTTTATAATCAAGAAGATATCAGTTCCGTACACGACGTTTAATTTAACAAACCATCAACATTCGTAGCGAGATAACGAAACGGAAAGCGGAGGAGTTTCACAATGTAAGCAACCTCGTAATTACAACTACTGTAATTATAACCTTGTAAAGTTGTAGCTCCAGAGAACCGCCATGCGGGAACGATGCTAATCAAAGCTCTATTCAGATCCATTACGCAGAGAAAGCAATAAATATAACGCGTTCATAAAATCTCGCACAACAGCCAAAGTAATAATAAAATATTACAAGAGCCAAGATTTTGTCTAATTAATTTTGTATACGTGTACTGTGGGGCTGCAATGTCTTGGGAACACACAATGAGTCCGGGAAACCGAAGGCGAGTTCGTAACGAGATCCACGAAGATGCTAAATTAGAATTTATGATTGTGTGTGAAATTGTTAGAACAGGTTTCAATGTACTTACCTATATGATCGTGTTTCCCCATAATAAGAAGGAGTTAAGTTTCAGATGAATCCAGTGAAGTAATAAACTTTATAATTACTGATGCGCTGGCAAAACGATTTGATGCCAAGACGCGTTCAAGTACGAGTACAATAGATGTTCCTTTCCAACATATTCACGTTTCAATCGTAACTGACTTTTGCTTACATGAATATAATAAAATAAGTAGGTATCTACTTTTACTTATTTATAAATTAACAACGCTTAATTCATATTGTTAAGCATTACTTAACATACATTTAGTCTTTGCCTGTAATTAGATAAACATAGACATGGATATCAACAAATTGTAGTTCGTAATGCCACATAGTGTTATATCTATCAACAAATAGTAGTAAATAAAAGAGAAGAATCAGTAAGTATGCAAATTTTATATAACACGACACGATGGCATTTCGGATTGCCTACTGGAGAGTCTTCAGTCGCATTAATAAAATATATGTTAACAAGGAAACCGGTGTTTAGAGGCTGCTTAAATAGGGTTGCGACGTAGTCGTGTCGATTTTACCACGATCGAATTGTCGATTTCGCTACAATCGAGCGCACACGCCATGTGCCGGCCGTATCGTGTGCTTGTAACCCGATACGACTTGTTGCATTTTACCTACAAGAGACATTTACTGTGTGGAAATAACCCCTATATTTAGTTTCAGATTGTTGATGAACTTTTTATTGTCATGCAGGAAATTGTTTTTGAACTATGTTATAATCAGCGGATTATTTGTGCGATCCTATAATATTTAGGTCCATCGTACAATATGGGCGTAGACACTAAATAAAATAATCAATAATGTCATATTTTCTCGAAAAAGGATAAACAATGTAGTCAAATGGAGAAAAAATCAACGCAAAAGGTTAAGTAATCACGAAGTTATAAGTGTCCAAAGTTTTAAGAAGGGGTATGTTCTGTCCCTTTTCGCAAAACGCAACTTCATTTGAAACGATGACGCTGGAAGAATGTGACGTCACAGAAGACGGCAACGTGCCGCGCTGCATCGTGTCCGGCAGCATCCTATAATGTGACGTCACACACCGTTTGCGTTTTCTCTCTCTAACAAGCAATATTAAAACGGTTGTAGCTTCGTAATTCCTTGAGATATCTGAATGGGATTTTCGTCACTAGGCATTTTTTTTTGCCTTCTTATTTTTGGAGCAATAATATTTTTCGAGTCTACACCCGTATTGTTTGTCATTATTTGACAGTAAGTGTCAGATGGGTTATTTATTAAGTCCCTTTATAATATATGTTTTACGTCAGAGGGGTGGTCACGTAACGTTTCGAACGTACGTTAGGACAACTCAACTGTCATGTTTCCACACTAAAAGTGACATTTAGATCTACCTGACGCGCGTACAATGCGTTACGTGATCGACCTGCAGGTCGATGTCGTCATCCTCCTAGTATTTTCCCGTTTGTACGCTAAAGGAGCCCGGTGTCCGTTTTGGCACCTAACCTCAAAAATTTGACGTAGGCACTAGTTTTACGAAAATGACTGCCATCTGACCTTTCAACCCGGCAGAAAACTAGACATTGCTGGGATTAGACTCCCTCTGGTTTCCTCACGATGTTTTGCTTCACCGAAAGCTACTGTTAAATATTAAATGATTTTTTTTAAAGAGCCATTGTTACTAGCCGGGGTTTGAACTCACAGCCTCCACGTTGAAAGGCGCTCGGCTATAGTGACTCCGTCTACGTCAGATCGATGTAAAAAAAAGCGGCCAAGTGCGTATCGGACCACGCACAACGAAGGGTTCCGTGCCTATCAAAAAGGTCGTATCGTTACTGAAATCTTACGGCACTTACGTCTTTTTCTTTAAGGAAGGCAGTTTTTATTAAATATCTTGAAAACCTTTGAACTGATCTTGTTCAAAATATTTTTCGCTGAAAGAATTTAATAAGCCCAATGTCCATTATTTTTTTCATATTTTTAAAATACACGGTTCAAAAAATAGACGGGGGGACACAATTTTAGTGACTTTCGGGGCGATTATATCCTACTCTATTCACTTAATCTGAAAAATTCCTGAGAAACCTTATATTTATTTTGAAAGGCCTATCGCAATCGATAGGCCTTTCGCCACACGTGGGCTCGCAATAAAAAAAAATTGACTTTCAGTTTTATGTATAGAGTGCAACCCTAAGATTTTTTTTTATTACAAAACTATGTAGCGGCTAACAAAATACACCTATCCTCAAATTTTTATTCAAATACACCTTATAGTTTTCGAGTAAAATGCCTGTGACATACGGACGGACAGACAGACAGACAGACTGACATGATAAATCCATAAGGGTTCCGTTTTTTGCCATTTGGCTACGGATTCCTAAAAGTGATTAGCTTTCTAGTTTTTAGAGGCTCAGACATTTGCATTTTGTATATGCTACTCTTACTATTATTTTAAAAGTATGATAGACGCCTTTACTGTTTAAGGTACCTACCTATTTTAATATCCATTCTGTAGAGGGAAACAAAGTTGTAAGTTTGCATTTTCACCATAACATACAAATTGCCAACCCAAGCGTGTGAACTACTGAACTGGAGTTGCGTGTTAGCGCCGGCTACCAACTGGTCCAGTAGTTGGACCGTAGTCTAAAATACACCTAAAATGTACTACAGTTATCCATTGCACTACATATATGATAAATTGATAATATGTATAGAAAACTTATGTGTAGCGTGTTTTAAACAAAAGTCAAGATAGAACCGTGAATAAGATTAACGAAAACAATGATTTAACGGTTCAACCCTTTCAAACTCACTGAAATAGCATTTCGACATAAAGTTGAATAATTATCGGAAGAGTATTAAGTGCGCGCTTTAATTATAGAAACAAACAAAAACAAGAGTTTCCAGTGACTTGAGGGATTAACAAAATGAGTGAAAAGTTTAATTCGCAAGGTGTTTGTTGTTCGCAACAATTTCCTCTTCTGGTAACATTAATGGAGTTTTGAAGTATACAGATCCAAGGTATCAATGGGTAACCAAATTGGAAAACGAATAGTTCTAAACAACTGCAGATTAATATAATAAGATATATTTTTAACTTTAAAAATCGATAAATATTCATAATGGGCTATCTTTCAAAATACAAGCTGACAACGGACTAGTTTTAAAGAATTTATTTTACAAATCAGGGCATTTGTTATATGTACGTTTAATTATTATGTATGATAACTTGACAAGTTATGCGTATAGGAGCAGAATCCGCGCCGGACGTAGGAAACTCAATAATAATTGAGCATGGTCGCCGCACCGCATCCGTTGTCTCTGGCTCTGTCTCGGGAGATATTGATCTCAAATTTTACTGCTGAACGTAAACTTACTGAATTTGAGTAAAGATGAACTCTGAAAACCATATTATCTACTCGTTTTGTTTTGCTGTATGTAAGTAGAAAGAAAATCTTGTTTCAGCTTACCTGGACTTTCCTTTCATTTCTAATGTATCAGAACGCTAACTACTCAATCAATTAATCAATCAATCAATTATTTATTCTGCAAATAGGCCACAAGGGCACTTTTACATGTCAAACGGTAATTTACAATAAAGTAGTAATCTTACACAATAATCATTTAAAATGATATATAAAAGGTTAACAAACTAAATGTCACTAAGTTAATGTAACAAAACAAAATTGCAAAATATGACCATTACATTCGATATAAGATCTGTATCCAGCATTAACAGAAGTTAATGATATTATTCAGTATTCCAGAGATGTATAAGGTCTCTGAGCGTCCAAATACAATTAATAATTATTCTAATATTCTAAGAGATGTATACGGTCTCTAAGCGTCAAAACAAAAAAGGAACATTAATGTTATATTGTCAGAGATGTACAGGGTCAATAACAATAAAACGTGTCAAGATCAGAATTATGTCTCTCGTCAATACGATAATAATAATAATAACACTAGTATTTAAGTAGTTAATTAGGTACTATGCCTAGTATACTATACTCTAGCTAGTACCTACTGCGCAATAAAAATAATCTTTATTTTTTTATTGGTTTCCTTGTTCGTTAGAATGTTATCTTCTGCTATATTATTTTATTAAACAGTTTTATAACTCGTTTTCACTTGTACTTATTCACGTAACTAAAATGACCATCAAGTAATCTTGATTGTAAAGCTCATAAAAGTTAGTAGAATTAGTTTAGCATGCCTATGCATACTTATACAGGATGTTAACGGGGTCATGATCCGGAATGACAAAAAGCGAATAAGATGATCATACTGAACAACCTTTCCCATGGGACCAACCACGAAATCGCAAAAAAAAACCAGGTATTCCATACATTAACTCTCAATTAAATCGCAGTTAACTCACAGTTAACTCTTAATTGGCTCTTTTTTTTTTGCGATTTCGTGGTTGGTCCCATGGGAAAGGTTGTTCAGTATGATCATCTTATTCGCTTTTTGTCATTCCGGATCATGACCCCGTTAACATCCTGTATACTGTTAGTATAAGCCTAAGCCCTAAACTACTTATTCAAGTGTTTCTTCGTTTATGTCACAATACTTTCTTACAAACTTAAGACCGCTAACCTAAACCGCTTCTGACAAAACGCAATTAAAATCGATCCAACCCGTTAGCAATGAAATGATGTTCATTTCAGCGAAGCATGTATCAATGTATCGAATGCAAGAATCGATTGTAACATCGATGTCGATTGCGGGCTAATAAATTGTTTACATTGGACGGTGTACGATCATTAAGATCTTTGTTTACCGGGACCACACATGAGTAGCAGACGTCGGCAGAAGCCGTACAGTGATTTTCATTGCAGGATATCGTATTAATGGTACTCATATCGTATTTAGATTAGGATTTGCTACGAAAGGGCCTCTCTATCTATAAAACAATATATACAATTTATACAATCCCTTTGTGTAATTTTTTTTGTACATTTATACAAGTGATACAATTAAAAGACGGCAACTGTTTAACACTTTCATAGTACAAATGCGCACATTATAATGAGAAATTATGGCTGATAGTTTGTGACAAAATCTTGTAAAGTAGCTCGCTTCCGCAAGCGGCTGTATTATATATATATGTATTTTTTTATTTTATTAATAACGCCCAAATTCAAACTATTCGAATTTTCTCAATAGCAAAACGGTGAAGGACGCGTTGGTATTATTACAAATGCGCAAATTTTTATTAATTAGATATTATTAAATTTAAATTAGAAAAAACATACATTTTTAAATAAAGGAAAAATTGAAAAACTTAATGCTCCGAGCCGGATTAGAACCGGCGACCACGGGCATTCATGGCCCGTCGCTACTAACCAACTGAGCTATCGGAACAATCCGGTTCGGCCACCAAATCTTTCAATCAGTTCCTTCCTACAACGCCTTAGGGAGGCGTGTAGCGACATCTACCAGAAGACTAAGGCTTCTTAAGGTTACTTAAAATGTATAATTTCGTTAGCAGCGTAACTGCTTTATACAAAATTAATTTAGAAAAAACATGTAGATTCCTTTATAAATACCTTAGTAGCTTTAGCTTTGCTCTCAGGGGCTTGAGAAAAATCTCGACTAGAAAGGCGGCCATGCAATCTTATTACGTTTTTTTTTCAGTCTCATGTATTATTTGGTTTGGCAAACTTGGGTGGCTGTGTGGACATACAGCGGTTATTTATGTTACAAAAAGGTGCGTGCGTATTTTAAATGGAATTAAGTCTAGTTGTGAGTCGTGTAGACAATCCTTCAAACTACTAGGTTTGCCTACTCTGACAGCGCTCTATATTATGGAGCTCTGCAAACTCGAGCGCCGATTTTCAGACGAATTTCCTTTGAGGAACGATTTTCAAAGTGACAGACTTTGAATGACGTCAAGGTCCCTGCTGGTAGCAATGTTTTCTAGATGCCACATGTATGTTGCAGCAAAGGTTTACAATGCCTTGCCAGTTGAAATTGAGTCGTAAACGTCTACAAAATTTGTAATTGCCTTAAAAAATAGCTTTTTGAACTGTGTCCATATAGATAGCGTAAGAGAGTACCTACTATGCAAAAAATAAACTATAATATGGAGATATTTTATGAACCGCTGAAATTTAAAAAAATCGTATTATTATGCTACACCAAATTGGTAAAGTTGTATTAAGACAAATTAACAACTTTATTCACTGTACCATCCTATGTATAACATGCAATTTATCGCAAATAAATGAAATAAAATTAAATGAAATATTACATTTCTTTCGCTTTGTAAAACTTCACTACTTAGAATCAGTCTTCCTTTTCCTCACACATGCCAAATAAGAAACTAATTATATAACTCCAATACTTATATATATCCTTCGTCAATAAAATCAGTTGTTTTCGTTTGCCGGCACCCGGGCATGAAAGATGATTCCATTTATATTCTCATTGGGTAACGGACGGTTTATGCTTTCTCCCCGGCCATTTGAACGTAATTCCTGTTTTATCGACTTATTGGTTTTTATCGTGAATTCATTTGCTTGTTGATCTTGTCTGCAGTGCAGTGTTATTACGGGCAGCAATTGCGGATAGAGTGTTTATATTTGTGTGCAGATAAACTTTTCATCCGATTATATTAGAATAATGTTCGGAAAACAGTAAAATATCTTGTCCGATTTCCAAAACATACCAAATCTTTATTTGATCGTATGGCCCCTGGTATTAAAAATAATACCGAAAAAAATATTTTGATAGTACAGTTTTTTTTCATGTGTACAGTGGGTTTATTAAAGCTCGCATTGCCGAGCAAGCCATTTGGGCGCAAAATTGCATATAATTCAATTGGAACCTGTGCCAGACGATATTTCAACAAAAACGAATCATCTAGACCCCTTTTAAATTAGACGTATACGTCGTATGTACGTGTATCAGAACATAATCAAATGAACCGCTGAAATTGATTCATAAAAGGGCGAATCTCGTAGCGTTTGTACCGTATGATTCTAACGTAATTGTCGGCTCAAGATTATTTCAGCAGAGGTAAAACATACCGCGGAAACTTTAATCAAAAACGACTCAGTACCGGTATTAGCTTATGGCTTCATCAAAAGTGGACCTCTCATAATCGTCTCTTTTAATATGTTGTCTCTGTCGACGACAATGACGAAAAGAACACTCCTTGAAAACGCAGAATATTCACCCACAACCCCTTCTCTATGAAGCCCTTGTTGACCAGAAACAAAAATATAATACTGCATATTGCAGGTCTTGGGAGAATTGCTACGAGTACCTACAATGTTGTTTTATCTAGCAACGGAGGTTAACAATACATTTTTATCATATCTATTTGTTTCGCATTTTTTTTGTTTTCGATTTTGACTACTCCATTATTACTATTATTATCACTTAAAAAAAATACATTACCCGTTTAAAAAATCACCTCATTTGACTACGCCTATGGAGTTGATGATTTTTTTTATAAGAAAGTGTTAATAATGAAAGGAGACGTTATAATATTGAAGGAAACAACTTCAACGAAACTAAATACTGCCAAAATGTACGAAATCTAAGTCATCACTATAAATTTCGCAAGGGTTGTGTAACAATGTTGTTGTCGGATTGAATCTTCAAAGAATCCATCACGCCGTAGCACAATCCGCTTTGATCGCAATTTGTTACGAATCACCAACAATTGCACACTCAATTTAATTTAATAAACTGTCAAAAGCCGTCTCTACCTGTTAGTGTTTACAAATGGACCGGACATGCGTTTCCCGCCTCGGTTTCCCAATAGGGGGCTACGAGTCGCACCCCCATGATGAATTCACCTTTTATTTTGTCCTACTCGACTCGATTGAGAGTGATTTTTGAGCGTGAATGGGCAGCCAGAGTAATTTGCCACTGACAAGGCGAAATTAATGTTGAAAGCCATAAAAGATGGACCAAAGTCAATCAAGGGTTCATTTTCTCTTTTATTGGTTCGGTGGCATATTAGAAAATGAATACGTTAAACTGGTTTGATATCAGTACGATGATACCTAAGATCTGTTACTTTTTCATGACACACTTTACACTTTAAAATTCTGCTTAATTAATGTTATTACAACTAGGTACACAATATTACACGTAGGTAATTAAACGTGTATCTGTGTGTCTTCTGTACTAGCGATACCTGCAAGCCGACCAGAATCTTAGCAATCCGTCCGAGGGACCCCTCGAATAGTTGTAAGACAATAAATTATTTAATAACCCCGAGATCTGAGCCCGACCCGTGCACTTAATCACATTCGACTGAATCACCTCTTTGCTAACTATTAATTTAGTCCTGATTAAGCCCAAAGTACTTTCATAAATGCCAATTTTGAATTAAGTTTCCTGTTTAGATATACACTAGCACTATTTAAACCAACATCTTACACAATTTTTTTCTTTCACAACATAAAACATCTTAGACTTGTAAGTATAATTATTATAAAGGATATATATTATGTTAAAGTTAACTAAATAGGATAATAATTATAAAGAAAAAGTGCTTCAAAGCCTGTCAGTTTTGTACGAGTTGAAGACTTTTTCGTACCCATGAAAACGCCAGATCGTGGCAGCTAGTTGTGTACTAAAACTGGTTAATTTCGGTATCGAGCCCCTCAGGAACCTTCGAACTTTATCTAATTCCTGCAGCGTTATATTTCAAAGCTTGTGAAGTCTCATCTGTAATTATTCATCTCGACTGACCGTCGTTGACCGGAGTCGGGGTAATGCTAGCCACTTGGCGACTCGTTGGTAAGACGAGCACCGTTACATTTGCTATCCGCATTGTGTAGGTACTAATCAATATCTCAAAATCACTTTCAGCTTTAACTCGTATGTCAACCAAATATGTATTTCATCTTCACTACACTATGTATTTCAAATTCAGACAGCAGTGTTGGTACTTAGAAACGAATGCCTGAACGTACTTGAGGCTTCCTGATTACAGATAGAAACTTGGTCCACCCAGTGATGAACAAGAAACTCTTTAGTTCAAAAGGCAAGTTGTTCTCGGTTTGGAGCTCTTGGTAACTAAGCGAGAGTTTGTAGGACTTCGGCGGGCACTATTGTTAGTGCACTGTCTGTCGTAGGGTATTAGCTACTATTATAGATGCTAGTTTAGGCATAAGTTTGCTTCTAGTCAAGATATGTGTACAGAAATAAAATGCCTATTATAATAGATGGCTGATAAAATTTTGATATTTTCAATTGAGATCTGATGATGTAATCTGGTGGTTGAATAGCAGGCTGTGGCCACGTGCACCCGGCATCTGCCAACTTTTAATTTTGTCTCGGTAGAATGCGGGAAGGGGTGGCCGTTTGACGGGCCCAGGGTCGGCGAAGTTCGAACGCTTTATAACTGTGTCCGGCTTTAAGTGGGTGTAAAGTTTCAACACCCTTTGATTTACTTGCTGCTCGGAAAGGTGCGACAGATCGAACGAAATTTGTTTGACTTTGTATTTTTCACCGTTTCGCATTTATTGCATTCGTGTTTTGTTTTGTTTTCCGAATCCACTTTATTGCGTTTCGCTTCCCTGTGAAAGTTATTCGCTTTGATTTACGAGCGCAAATTTGCACCGATGTCGAATTGGGTTCGAGTTATGCTTTGATTCTACCCTTTACATTGTCACCGGGGGAAAACAGGGGACAATGCTAACCGTATAATGGGTGCCGCAATAATTACTATAATACCTTAAAGGACCACCTCAATCCCCTAATCGGAAGCCAAACTAACGTGGCGCCGTCCCGCATAGAAATATCTTAAATTGGCAACACGGTCCGGCGGGCCGACCATAAAACATCTTAATGAGTGGAGCTAGCAGCTGCGGATCCCATATTGCCGCTCTCATATCCATGCAAACTACCCACCGCCACCGTCTTAGCAGCCTTACTTTCCTCCTCCTTGTTTACAAGTCGACAACTAATTTGATGCAATATGTGCATAGGACAACATTACGGGCGCTATCTTCTCCGTGCGTGTCTTGCATACATTTGCTTCCTTGCTTACCGCAACCCGCAGCCTGACCCTGCCACGAACCCTTCATATTCAAATTGGCCCCGGACCGGTCATTTGGACGCGGATTTGTTATAAGATTAAAGGAAGATTTCACTTGTGAAACAATATGGCAGACAATTTACATATTTCGTTTCCTTATTAGTTTCGGGATATTTGTTTTGGGGCCTGCGAATTTACATCCACTGACCGATTAAATGGCCCTTAGGCGTCTTTAATGGGGGTGCCGCGTGGTCGTTGTTGGCCTTAGCAAATGTGTGCTTATGCGTAATTGAATATTTTATGGGCCGAAGCAAATGTGGCGCTGACACTTTATTGATTGCGCGAATCTAGTTGCTTCTACGAGTATAGCGAGGTCTAGTCGCATTCGAAAACATTTTTCATGCCTCTGTTTGGAGAGCCAACATCACTCCGCGTCTTGCCTTTTCAGTTTACACCCGTGTTTATCGTTTGCATTTATCTGTTGACTGTTTTTATTCCGCGGTTGACATTTACCCTCTGTTTCAACAAGCGCGCCATTATCCGGACGAGTTTCTTTCATTCGGAACACGAGTGCTCGCGCGGCATTACCTCCATTCAAGTCGAGATAGCTTCACTTAGTTTCCTCTTTTTCAGTACGGACGGGTTAATTTCTGCATCTTTATTATTCGAGTGGCCGGTGTATGGGATGGTGCAGTCTAGTCTGTCTGGTGGCGTAGATTGTGAGGCGGAAAGCAAACTTGAATTGTTAGGTCGCCGCGTGGAGGTAATGAACGCGGCGCGGGTGGGACACCAGAGGAGCTGGAGGCTAGTCGGAGCGAGAGGTGCGAGGGAGGGGGTGCAGGCCAGGGAGGGTGCAACGCGTCCTGTATGCATAGCGCCGCTTCCGCATTCGTTAATGCAAAAGCGGGTACAGACTTCAGGTGTACATTTTCAGCGCCTGTGTGCTTTATACTCGATGTCGAGGCGTGGGTCTTTGTACAATACTGTGCCTTAATTATTATTACATTTTATCTCGCCTGCGCTCCGATACAGCTTCCCTAAGAGATTACAAACATAAATGTGGGTACGTAACAAACTTATTTATGCCGATCAATAAGGAAGAGTTTCGCCTTCATGCCATTTAATACTACATCTTATTTTCATTCCGTAATAAAAGAAAGCCGAAACCGGCGGCTTAACAATTCATTATTGCATTCGTTCATTTCAGCTTCATTAAAATCGCATTAGGATTAATTTTTCTCGTCCCCGTTTTAATTCGCTCTGAGCGGGGGCCCGCCGGACCGCTGCAATCATCCGCGTCAATATTTGCCAGCCTTACCTGCCTGTGTTCTATGATTTTGCATGTAACAAGGACACCAGATACAGTTTTATAATACCTTCAAGAGTACGTAGCTCACAGAGCATAAGGCTTCTCCCGACGCCCCTCAAGCGGATATGAATCCATGATCTGTGATAGTATTTAAAACAAACATTTAGCATAGTTATTAAGAGATACCATTACATAAAACAAGTACGGCGCCGGGACTGATAAGCAGCAACGACTTCTCTAATATTTGACAATATTATTTTCACGGCTTGTTTTATTATAACTTTGCACTCGTTTACAACTTTTTACGCCCTGACTGAATTCCCAAGTATACCTAATCACCATGCACCAGTTCATGATTTTGGTAATTTCGAAACAAAGTGGAATACAGTTTTAGTCCTTATTCGCACGAGGTATTACATGTTGTTAAGTGCTCATATACGTACAACGATTGGGTCGAACGCCGCATAGACGGAGCCATAGGAAATTAATGGTCAACTCGTTTAATCACCGCTTACTACCCTAGCGACGCCATTTTCTACAATGTATAAATGTTGTAGCCCAGTCAACAGAGATTCTCTATGCATATTTTTATTCTAAATATCCCATGCCACATTGTAAACCACAACCATTTCAAATCAGTTTATGTGTAGTAGACAGACTGAGCTACTTTTGAGAATACCTACCATATTAAAATTTACAACATATTCTTATGTTTTACATAGGCGACTTTAGGACTATTAGTTATTACCGTCACTTTGTAGTGACGGTAATAACGGTAAAGGGTTTTTTCATTAAGAGCGCTCGAACTTTGAAATGTAATAAAAAAAACCTGTGTAGCTGATATTGCAACAATGTTTATATTATTTTAAGGTACATTTGATGACATTATTTATGAAATATAATTTCAGCCAAATGGCAGCCGTGACCCCGCTGCAGGTGGTGTATCCTGGTGGACCAATTTTGGACGACATTTTCGCATAAATGGGACCCAATTTCATGAAGAACGCGGATTATGTTGGCCTTCAGTGCAGAAAATTTTCTATGGTTTGTCTACATAGACAAGATATTTGACGTAGCCTCACAGAAAATAGTCGAGCGACGTTAAGTCACACGATCTCGGGGGCCAGTTGATGTCGCCACCACGCGATATGATGAAACCCTCGAATTTCTCATCCAATAAATTTAATGTGTCCCGAACAACTGCAACAATTTCTACGCGTTGTTGAAGTGTATAGCGTTCCATGATCAAATGTCAGGATTAATTAGTCAAATTTGACAGCTATTGCTTTTTCAAGATGGCCGCTATTCGCTGGCAAAGTTCGAGCGTACCTACTGAAAAACCCTATATCTACTTTGTGTGAGATTGGTAGCTTGTCTCAAGCCTTCATTGACTAGAGTTATATCTGGCAGTTTCACGTAAATAGTAACATTTTGACATAAATATTCCACCCATTGATGTGATGGTTTATATAGTACGCGACTGACTTGATCTCAAGTTCCGTTGCCACCCACCTGCCACCGACCTCATACGAAGTTACAAAAATAATAGACTTAAGACTTTCGTGGCGTGGGGGGGGTTACCAGCTCGCATTTCTATGGCGGCGAGTGGGTTAAAGATTTATTTTTTTGAAGATAAGTGTAACTTTTTAGGGGCATGTTCCATCTGTGCGTACATATGTCACGGACATTGAACACAAGAAGTGTATTTGGGAAGCCGCTAAGACATAGTTGTGGCGTCGTGGTGGTGTGGTATAGTCAAATTAATAAAAAATGTTTTTAGGGGGCACAAAATGTTAACTGCAAGGCAAAAAAAACATATCAATGGAGGTCAACATGGGGCACATCAATTGATAGCTCTCTAAACATAAATATAAGGCCTCTAAATAAAGCTTTTTGATTATGTGAATATCTATCGGAGATGAGCTCTCCGAAAGTT
Source organism: Epinotia ramella (assembly GCA_947578815.1). Classification (NCBI taxonomy): domain Eukaryota; kingdom Metazoa; phylum Arthropoda; class Insecta; order Lepidoptera; family Tortricidae; genus Epinotia; species Epinotia ramella. The sequence goes on from OX388201.1 coordinate 29,721,320, forward strand.
ACAAAAAAGCTTTAAATTACCTTCAATGAAAATTGTTTTGTGTATTATTTTGACTGCCTGCTCTTTCGAAAAGGACGTAAGTGCCATAAGTTTTATATGAAGATACGAACGACCTTTTTGTAGTAATAATAGGTAAAACGAAACAAATTATTTTGCTCGGTTCGATACGCACTTGGCCTGTTTTCTAATATTGTTCTTTTTTATTTAGTTAAAAAACTAGTAGTTCTTTGCTATAGTATACATGTATATTGTTGTCATTTACTTACTGGCGCACACACTTGATATGTAAGGCTGATGTTTTTACCGCTCAAATTGTGCGGCAGACCGATAAATTTTAATTTCACAGTAGCAAATACCACACACAAAGTATTTATTAACCCTAAACTGGGGTCTAAGGATGTGTTCACAACGTGGAATGAAAATCGATATTTCATTTTCAAATCGATGCACCGAAGCCTTACGATACATTCGCACGCGAGTCCTCGAGCCCTTGCCAACAGATATCTACAATATTATTAATTCAAGCATATTAATAAAAGGTGTCGTGTTACGACCACACCGACTTCGCAGGAAGCATGGCCCGGTGCGCCACCCCGGCCAAAATAATACAAATATACTGTGAAACGGTTTTTTACTTAAAATGTTTCGATTCTAGACGAACTCCGATTGTCAGGCCGATTTTAACACGCTCCGTTGAACGGTGGAAAAACAGTTGATGTCAATATTTTGACCGTTACTTCTTTTACGATAGGATTTCTCGGTGGTCCCAAAAGAACCAAACAACGTAAATATGGTATCTAATGACTGTTCCAAAATTTCGCACGTGGATAACGCAAACATAAAAAAACACGTTAAATAAGAAATGAAATTTTTATACTTGAGCCGTAAAAATATGAGTACCGCTCAAACGACTAATGTGACAACTGACTACAAGCCTCAATCATCGTTAATCGCATACGACTGTACTTTCTATAGTTAAGAGGGTACACTCGGGGAATTTGACAGTTAGCCCTGAGTGTGCGTCTGTCCAACTAATTGAACGAGCGAGCGAAGCGAACGAAGTTCTCCGTTTCAGCTTGGGCCAACATCCTTTCGTATGTCCGGATGTCCGGCTGTCCTGCTGTTCTCTACAGCTCGCATTTCTCACCCGATTCTCGTGAAAATTTGTGAGCAAGCTCAATATATATACCTACAGTTTTTTTCAATTGAATCAGTTAAAATGAAATGCACTCACTGAAAAAACGCAGGATTGCTAGTTCTACAGGTTACAGAACTTTGTTTGTTTTTTTTTGACGTTTGATTTTTTTGATGCCCGCGGCTTCACCCGCGTGGTTATAGGAAAATGTAACATATGGAATTTTCCCTTGTGAAGTAGATGTTTTCCCGCTGGAAAAAGTAGCCTATGTCACTCTCCAGCTTTTGAACTATCTCCATACAAAAAACCACATCAATACGACTCCCAGTTGCGACGTGAAAGAAGGACAAACAAACACACACACTTTCACATTTATAATATTAGTAAGGATATCTAGGTAATATAAAAATACTATTCGGAGTACAGAGCTGTTATTCGCTACGGGCAAATGCGGCTCACCCCGCCGGTCGCCCGTTACGAAACTAGACCTCTACCTACGCTTAGTTACTACGCGGTGTCAAGATATATTTGTGGGTGAGCGTTGAGGTGAGCTTAAAACAAGTTACAGAATAGGGGGGCCTGCACGAATACCTGACAGGAGGCGCGCAAAAGTATATCACAACTTCATTTGTACGGCCGTTAAAGCGTGTCAGATATATTTGCAGCTGACTGTACAAGCTGGTTATGTTTGCAAATGCGGTTTAACTTTTCTTTCATCCAAGATTTCAAGACAACTAAGAAAAACAGCATTCGAGTCAGTTAGGCACTTGAAAAAAAATATACAAACTTTTTCAACGGATTCTTGAGTTTTGTCCAAAATTATATGAATAGTGCCCCGCCCCCGCCTCAATATCGAGAATCGAACGTTTCACGGTCCGTAAGTCCGAACCGTATCGATACGGGTATAATAACCAGTGGAATGGTAACTATAAAGAGAGATTGTATTTTTTACTAGCGTCGTAAGAAGTCGGAATGTCCGACCGGCCCTTTGATCGTTTTGATAAGTGCTCGCGATTTTTTCTTCCCTTTTTTTGTTGCTAAAAAAATTCTGTGGCGCCGTTATTGATATTGTTATGAAATGTATGATGGAATGTTTTGAGGGATGACTGATATATGAAGGATATTATTGCAAATACTTCCAAGTTTTAAGTAAGCCAAATCCACTACACCAGAATGGTTGATATAAAATTGAAATCACATGTGTTAATTGAAAATATTTATCTGGTAAGCAAGGTCGCCCAAAGTCCCCTACTCCAAGAACAATAATCTGCAGAATTTTGAGGAAAATTGTTATCGCCGTTGCCACCCGCTCATAAATATTGTGCTTGCCGAAATAAAACAGAGGAAATAGATAAAAAGCTAAACGGTTGTCCGCCGCGTCCGGGACAGTGGCGCGGACAGATCGTGATGACTAATGTGCTGATAAAAATGTTCAACTAAACCCAATTTTTCTATTTTCGCGAGAATTTGAAATGATAAATTAATACGAAATACTAAACTGTCGCTTTTTTGGGTCGACTTCTAGGTATATTTATATTTATTTCATCCTAAATACTTACCTACTTATTCATCTTAAACGTTTAGGGATGGAATGTGAACAGTGTCTGAAAACTCACGTTAGACAATAGGCTTAGGTTTATTGTTATTCAGCCTTTAATTGTCTTTTATTATGCTCACTTTTCGGACAGTCATTATTTTGGAGCAAAAAAAAACGAAATACTTACTGTAGTTATCTAGTAAGTAGTGTGAAATGAAAATGATAAAAAACAAGATGTCTGCATCCATTCCGTTTATCTATCGAACATTATTTCATACACATCTATCGGAAAGCCATTCTAACGGTGTCTGATTTTATTCTAGGCAATTTACTTTCAATAAAGAACTATAAAAAAGACTTATCTAAATTGCTCTGGTGCGACTGAGGGGAGTAGCTGTCATAAAAACCGATTCATATTTATGTGTTCTGCACAGACGGAGAAACGACAACTATCGCTGTGATAAAGATCATCAGGTGGTTTATATTCCCTCGATACTCTTCAAGGGTGACATACCTACTATTGGATGGAGAGAATAATATGTAGGCACTAAATTGGATTGTGCCTCAGATAAGTTGATTACGTATTCAAGTGTTCATCCGTTGAAGTCTTCTTCGGATTGTATCAAAACAAATTGGCACTTAGCCTGCAACTTTCTGTCGAAATACCGACTCGTACAACTCAAGTAAATGGTTGGAGAGGAGTTAGCCTGACTGTGTACTTTCATTTAATATTAAGACCTTCAAGACTAATGGTTCTTATTCCTGGAATATATTTTTCTAGTTACAGTTTTATAAAAATAAGACGTTCGAATATTAGAGATCAGTGTTAAATTATTGATATAAAGAAGCGAAGGAAGCATTGGATCGCTCGAGGCCTGGCTGAGTAACATTATACACAGCCCTCGCGCGGCGTCCGTCTAATTATGAGGACTAAACACAGTAATTTCAATGCTTAATCTGTTATCTTGGGACATTTATCGGCATTTCTCATGATGGCCATAATACGTATCGATAAAAACAATACGAATATAAATAAAAATAAACTGGCGTTATATAGGTATGTGCTTCATATCCACTATCATATTTTTTAAATAGACTTCCACGAATGGTTCACTGTATTTACTACTAACATTTATGTAAGACGAGAAAGAAAAGCAACGGAATAAAAACTTTTTATTCCGTTGCTTTTCTTTCTCGTCTTACATAAGTGTTAGTAAAGTAATTAAAAAGGCGCAATAATGAATATCTGCACGAGTAACTGCTCAGTATAGCGACTCATTTACATGATATTCGCCAACAAACCCTAGGGGACCGTATCAGCCATTTATGAGTGGAAAGCATTAAAGAAAAGAAAACTCAATAGATACAAAGATATATATTATAGATATAACAAGAAAAGAAGCCGCGTGCAAGAAAACGGCTCGCGGCAAACGAGCCCGCGGAAAGCATTGTTCCGACTTTTAAAAACGGAACAAAATGAACGAGGGGAAGGAAATCGGATGAAAATATGAAAAGAATACACGTTGTGTAGAAAGAAGTGAAATGAAACGTCGGAGATCGGGTCTCAACCGCGGTGCGGTCCGCAAATATAATTTGCATAGTCAAATAGCCCAACTTTTGTCTGCTGCGGATGTTCGCAACCATATTCGTTCGTTGCTTTTTAACCACACTCCCATTCTGTATAGGGCAGGGCTTTTATTGCATTTTTTCCCCTTTGAACGGATTCCTTCAATATTTCGTTGGTTCGTTTTTATTCATACGCTCGGTCATCGAATTGTTTCGCTTCATATTTCGCACGCTACGTTCCGTTCTGTTAATACCGTTTGTGATGTTAGCCCGCTGATTATTTATTGATTCAATTCTATTTCTATTATTTTGACCTATCTGAAATTATTTATCATCAATAATATATTCCAATCCAACTACTTTTGTACCTTTGTAATGTCGAATAAAGAAATGACAAGTCATTATCAGCTTACTGAAGCCAAACGATTTCTATAGAATCAAAGAAATATCTAAAAGAACAATGAAATTATTAACATAAAATTATAATAGCTTTGAACCGAACTACCGACTGGTATAAAGTCGAGATAACCACTTTTGTTCAGCCAGCATCCGCATCGAATCGAATGAAATAATCGATTGGATTATTCCGACTCATCATTGGTTCCGAGTGAGAGCAATAGCCCGGATTATGGGGCACAAAGGAGGCCGCCGAGCCGTGGAAGCATAGACAAATATTGACTCCTTGAAACAATGAACGTCGCCGCCGTCGCCCAACCGCTCTCATTGGACGAAGGAAGCTTTGATTGACGTTTTTAACTCGAAAGTACTAATGATTGATTCCCTAGTTACAGTTCAATTAAATACAAAAGGAAAATATAAGAGAGATAATATGGAGCTTCATAAATCATAAATCAACGTAGTTTTACCCGCCGTTAACAACAACCAATTTTGGTCTTTCTAACAACTTCAAAAATAATTCACCTTACTCACTGATGAAGTAATTTATTTGCGTGGAATTAACGCAGGCTTTGGTATTGGTCATTTACGCGTAGTAAACAAAAGAGGTGAGATGAAAAGATCCGAAAATAAGCGTCAGTCGAGTGCGAAACTGTTTTGAGAGGTGTTAGAGCGAATCGATGCTCGGACTCGATGGTCCGACGAATTTTCCACTGAACGGACCTCTGGACGCCAACCTTTGTATTGGAGAGAAATTAACTGAAAAAGGACGCTTCCATGTCAAAGCCAATAAGACGGGTACATAAATTAAATGTTAACAAATATTAAAACGTAATATTATTAAGATAATACTCTGTGCGGTTGTAAGTTTGTAGGTATGTAATGGCCGGAACCACTTATCCGATTTCAAAAAAACTTACATCTGTGGGCGTGAACTTGGACTTTCTGAATGGAAATTGGACTTAACCTAAATTTTATCCCAGCCAATCTTTGCAATACGTGGACAGAGCCGCACGGCAAGTTAGTGCGTAATACTCCATTACTATCACGTAATTCACGTACCTAAGTACATTAATTTAGACAACATCGACACTCACATTTTACTAACATTAAATATACTCTTACGAGCTGTTCATATATCGATACCGTAGCTCACAATTGTACTAATTACATTTATTTTGCCAATGAAATTGCAACTTTATGATTTGTGCACAACAGTCCTAATTACGCCTCGTTTTTCCCCGTAATTAGTACGACTGTGAACTAGGGTATCGATATATGCGGTCAAACCGTGGATATCACTTGGGATACTACGTTGTATACGAAATAGAAATAAGCTTCAAAAAGAAGTGCGTAACAACCCTGCCAACGAAATACTAAAAATAACGTACACCCGCTACAGAAACTATTGCAATAATCTTATAAAAAAACTAAAAAGAAAATATGAAAAAGAACTCCTAGCTAAATCTGTTTCTAATAATAAATTACTTTGGAAAAATATTAAAACACTAACTTATACAAACAAATCAAATAAATTTCACACAGAACTACTTAATATTAAAACTACTACAATCGACTCAGCTAATTGCATAAATAAATATTTCGCTAACATTGGGAAAGAGCTAGCCCAACAATTTATTCCCAACTCTCAAAACGAACTAAACATATTCCTTAATAACCTTCCTGTACAACCTGGATCTTTTGTATTACTACCTGCCAGTCAAGACGAAGTCTATGGTACATTGATGAATCTGAAGTGTAGTAGTGCACCTGGATGGGACAATGTTTCAACAAGATTCTTAAAATATGTTTCCAAAGTAATAGTTCCCATTATCACGCATCTGGTAAATCTTTGTTTCAGCCAGGGAGTTTTCCCAGTTTCTTTAAAACAGTCTTTAATCACCCCCGTATACAAGAGTGGGAGCAGAGACGATGTCAGTAACTACAGGCCAATTTCAGTTCTCCCTGCAATATCGAAGATCCTGGAAAAGCTTCTGAATACCAGACTGCTAAACTACTTAACAAAATTTAACCTCATATCACCCTCTCAGTTTGGATTTAGACAAGGCAAATCCACTGAAGATGCAATAACTGCTCTAACTTCGCATGTTGTAGATAGTCTTGATGGTAACAACAGGAGCTTAGGTGTCTTTTTAGACCTGAAAAAAGCATTTGACACCGTCTCTGTTCCGATTCTTGTACAAAAACTTGAGAAAAAAGGGGTAAGGGGAAATCCACTGATGTTATTTGAAAACTACCTTACCGGCAGGAAGCAGCGTGTTAAACTGGGTGAACATATCAGTGACGATGAAGAAGTATTATATGGCGTGCCTCAGGGAAGCGTCCTGGGCCCAACTTTATTCCTGATTTACATCAACGACCTATGTGACATGTCTATCCCAAACGCAAAAATTATCTCGTATGCCGATGATACTGCGGTGTTGTTTACTAGTAAATCATGGGACGAAGTGAAATCTTGTGCTGAGACGGGGCTGGCTTTTATTTCAGAGTGGCTAAAATGTAATGTTCTATCACTAAACACAAATAAGACAAAATATATATGTTTTAGTATCACTAACAGCATACAACCCGAGTAAAGAAAGAAAGAAAGAAAAGAAAGAAGACATTTATTCACTACGCAAAAGACACACAGAGACAAAGGGAGTACAAATACAATACAATTTACACATAATGTGTGTGTCTTCGCGGCAGTGAATCGGTCGCTGTCTCAGCATTATGCCGAGGTGTCAGACAGACACCTACAGCGCTGATTTTCAGACAGCACCGTACGTGACCCACGGAACGCAACACAACATACCGCCGATACAAACGTATACACAAAATACATAAATAATTAATATACTAGTAAAATAAGTAACACTAGCACAATGGGATGAGAGACATGTGAAAAACGCGAAACGGTTGGGATGTTTAATAAAACAAAATGGATACAAATTAAATAAAGTGCTGGATGGGTTAGGGTTGGGATTTTTGGAGCGTCAACAAATAGCCCTTAAGCTGGCGCCTAAAGGTATACCTGCTAGACGCTCCTTGGATAGGTGGGGGGAGATCATTCCAACACTTGGACGCCGCGAACCTGAAGCTACCTCGAAACGCCGCGGTCCGATGCTTTGGCACCAGAATCATCGCCTTACACCTACGCGCACTCTTAGGCCATACAAGTCTACTCAGCAAATATGCTGGGACCCCAGATTGAACTATGCCAAAGAGAAGAGTGGCGAGGTGAAGCCGTCTGCGTGCAGGCATGTTCAGCAGACCAGCGGCGTTCAAGTAGGGAGTGATATGGGAGCGGGGTGGGACTCGGAAACAGAAACGAATGCATGCGTTTTGCACTGGTTGTATGAGCTTTTTTGTACGGCCAGTAATGCAGCCAGCATAGACAACATCACAATAGTTTAATCTTGACAATATCAGCGATTCACAAAGGTTAACACGCAAATCAACACTTAAGTAATCGCGAACATTGTAAAGAACTTTAAGGCGGTAGAAGCAGTTACTCACAACTTTCAGTACGTGGTTCTCAAAGCGCAGCTTGCCGTCCATGAGGAGGCCAAGGTTAGTTGCTTCTACCACCCTCTCTATTGGTTTGCCCATGATAGCAATCTTACTGGTAGTCAAAGTCTCGAGGTTACTGATGGTATTACGGATTTGATGCTCGGACCCAAATACAACATATTTCGACTTGTTCGGATTAAGGACTAGGCAGTTCTTTTCCGACCAAGTAGAAATACGTTCCAGGTCTGCGTTGATGGTGTTGATCGCAACAGATATGTCCGTGGGTACGCTAGAAAGGTATAACTGGAGGTCGTCAGCGTAAAGATGGTATCTACTGCCTCTTATATTGCAAGTGATGTCAGCACTATACAATATAAAAAGCAGGGGACCCAGTATTGAACCTTGCGGCACACCTCTTTCCACAGGGCAAAGAGCGGACCGCAAAGTGCTACCATCCATCCTACGCAACGCCACCGTCTGCACGCGGCCGGAGAGATAACTATCAAACCACTTCACTGTAGAAACATCAAACCCGTAATATGACATCTTCGATAGAAGTAAGGACACATTTACACAGTCAAAAGCTCTTGAAAAATCCAGAAGAACGAGAATGGTACTCTCCCCAACATCCCGAGCCTGTAGAATATTGTCGACTACATCAAGCAACGCAGTAACTGTCGATCGACCCTTGCGAAAGCCTGACTGTAGCTCAGGTAGGATGCCATTTTCCTCCAGGTATGCTGAGAGCAGACCACGCGCTCTATTACCTTTGATGCGCAAGGGAGAATACTTATGGGACGGAGCTCGGACAGGTTAGCTGGATTTGGCTTTTTTGGTAATGGAGTCACTTGAGCAATTTTCCAGTCCATCGGGAAAGTCATAGTCTGTATACTTCTGTTAATAATGTGGGTCAGTATGTCAGCAGTCCTAGGCAGCGTCAAAAGTAGCATGTCAATGTCAATCATGTCGAGTCCCTTTGCAGTCGTCTTAATTGATGTCAATATTTTTGTGACAGCTGCAACAGTCGTAGGTGAAAGAAAAAAAGTTTTATTGCAGTGTCTGTCAAACTCATAAAAAGTCATGTCCGATATTGGTATGTCCCGTTTATGTCCCGAGTACGACTTGCAACTCAAAATTCATTCGTGTCAACCTCCAGTTCCAAATACTCTTAATTGTAGTTGCCCCAATATTGAAAAAGTTACCCAAACAAAATATCTAGGAGTTACAGTAGATGAAGACCTAAATTGGTATTCTCACATAGACCAAGTCATCAGTAGAGTCAGGAACTGCTCTGGATATTCAAGTCACTGAGACACATTGTACCAGGAAAAGTCACCAAGCAATCAAAGTCACGTAACATACTAAACGAAATATATACGTCCTTGGTACAATCTGTCCTAGTATATTGCATACCTGTCTGGGGTGGTGCTGCTAAAAGTCGTTTTATTGACCTAGAACGTGCACAGCGGGCACTACTAAAAGTCATGTATTTCAAAAAAATGTCATTTCCGACCCAACGACTTTACCAAATCAGTGACGTCCTCTCGGTTAGAAAATTATATATTTTACAATGTACCTTAAAATTACACAAATCCTTACCATATAACCCTAATTACAAAAACAAAAGAAAAATAGGTAATGTAGCTAAATCTCAAAAAACCAGAACGGCATTTGCCAAGTCACAGTTTATCAGCAAATCTGTACACATTTACAATAAAATCAACAAAGTATTAGAAATTTATCCAATGCTACATCACAATTGCAAGAAGCTGCTTATAAATTGGATTAAAACTAAAACCTACGATGAAACGGAAGGTTTACTACAACATTGATCGTATGCCTCCAACGTACACACACACACACATTCTCCTACCTAGATTACTAGTATATAAAAAAAGAATAAAAACCCTTAGTTGATTACATTGTTAGTACTTACCTATTATTATCTATGGAAGAGCGGGGCCTCCCAATACAATAATCTCCATCCCTTATATTATAAATGTACAATGTTAATTACGAAATAAAGAATTTTGTATTTTGTATTTGTATTTTGTATATGCGGTTATTATACGACCGGGTGCGTGTCGGAGGTCGCGCGATGACTAATGATGCGTACGACTGGATCGCGCACTTTCATTAGCAACCACATTCATTACTAGCCAATGGTTAATGAGAAAACGCTCTTTACTTTTATTTACAACTTGCTGTATCCATGCCTACGTTCCACAAAAGCTCTGTAGCTTTTGCGGAATAATACCTATACAAATCTGTCCATTCCGAAGGTCCATTGTAAATATTGGTGAAATATTTTTTGAAATCGGATCATAACGAGAATAGCCAAGATAACATAACAAGATATAATTATATAAGACGTCACGTAGTATAATATTGAAAGGGTTGACAAGATTCTATCATGAGTTATTCATTGAAACCAAACGTCGACAGCATTTTTCAGTATCCAATCAAAGTTCTGTAGGACGTATATTTTTAATTTTCCATTCCGAGCATGCCCCCAGGACGTAGCGGAAGGCCGTAACTTGCACTTTGTATTATTCATAGTGCTACCGTGATGCGGACGCGTTATCTCTGAAATATACAAACTAGTTTATGTTGCAGATCGAGCCGCTGAATTAACAATCTGAGATTATAAGAGACAGTTCAGCGCCAATTATATAAAATACTGGATACACGAAGACGAGATAGTGAAATGTATTAAGGAATTTTTTTTTTGTTTATTTATAGACTTAATTATACAGGGGATGGTTTAATGTTCAAGTCCCCGGGCGACCGAGCTCTGCTCGTGTGAAAATAGAGGAAATACAGAGAAACCGAATTTTCCCAGACATGTGACCTAGCTAGATCGATTTGTTGCCCCGTGAACCCTATACATATTCCAAATCTCATTGAAATCGTTAATTAAATTGAAATAAAAATCAGAGCCGTTTTCAAGAACGTGATTTCATGTATATATATTTCTATACAAATATTGCTCGTTTAATAGTATAGGAATCAAAATTATATTGGGTTCGATACTTAAGAAAATGCCTGGACAATTAATTATGTTTATATACACACGAAGGAAGCGATTGGAGATGATCGGGACGATTTGTAAGTCAAAGTACTTATCTTAGAGTCTTGGAACAAAGTATACATGAATTTTCAATACAAACAGTTCGCAGAAATGTCTTCATCGCACATCTTACTGTCTCCATGCCGCCCCTTGCCGGAGGAGGCGTCCATCCACGCATCCGATCATCATTCGTCAATCGAGCATTCGAGAGAAAAAGATAGACACTGCGCACCATAGCCCGTCAGAAAGGGAAGCCTGCACTCTAAACCATCGATTATCGACGGTAATAACAAAACGAATTACACACAGGCACGAATCGAATGTTTTAGGCTCCGTATTTGAAATCGAAAAGGTCGGTCGAGGAAAAGAGATAGCTTCGTGGCCTCAAAGTTTGGTTACGTGAAGTTATGCATGTGCATGCTCAGAGGAATATGGCGAACGGGTATGCAGGGAACCGTTTATTTAGCCGGGGTTTTGTTGTTCTGCGTGCGGTATTCGTAGTAATTGTTATTTCGATACGGTGCGAGCGCGCTGTGCGATTAAAGGTGACTTTGACTAAGCCCTGATGGCATTTACGGAACGTTTTACAGCCATAGAGTCAACACGGTCAGTGCAATGCCGCATTTATGAGATTCGGTTCATCCGTTGTATGTACCATTAAATGAAATGGCATTGTTGGGGAATATGCCATGAACAATTAAGATGATCTCGCTGTATTCCAGCTTTGCTCACTTCAAGTTTAGTCCAACATGTTAGGGAAATTTCTTACGCAACATAATATTTACATAGCTTAACATGCTTCGTGTTAGTTCTGTAATGAGATATTTTATTATCTATCTTTAACACCAACACTCATTTTAAAAGTTGAACACTAATAACTTGAATTAACACTCTTTTGTAGGTACCTATTCAAATATAAACCTAGGATTATTAACGCAACGTAAAAAATAAATCAGAGCAGCCTCTTCGTCGAATTTTCGGTGGCCTTCTGTTGGTTATTGTCTTGTTTTTAATTTTATTTCACCGAAAAAACTTAATGCGCCGTGCCATTCCTGATGTACCTAATTATCTGTGTAATTAATTTGCACTTTGTTCACAGTGATGTACCAGAAGCGGTTAAAGAAGGAGCGGAAACAACGGCAACAGGTGCAAGATCAGCTGGAGATGGAGCTGAAGCGGCGGCTGAAGATCGAGGAGGCGCTGAAGCAGTCCGGAGCCCCCGCCGAGGTCCTGAGGATCGTTACTGGTAAGCTCACATTGCTCTTCATTTTGCACCTTGTCTATTGAGTCGGACCTTAATCTATTCTAAGCAGGTCACTTACCTATTTGGCAAAGTTTGTATATTACAGTGCTCGCGTTAATTACGCTATCTATTAAAAACGTGAAAGATAGACAAACCACGCAGAGAGCTAATGCCATGTCACTTATGGGATAATAACTCCACATTTTTATTAAGATTACCTGGAACGAACAAACATTGGTAAGAACCTAAGACACTCTTCCTAAAGTACCACCTATGCGTATTGATTGTGTAATATATTGTTCTAAAAATATACGGCTGGGATTAACAGAATCATGTTTCTTGTTAGGTATATTCTTTACCTAGGTACTGTAACACCGCAAACATAAATGTTAAGATTACATGTTCTCCTATTTGTAATTACTTATGAACACTAGGTACTCCCTTTGGACGCGTATTAAATTGATATATGCGTAGCTAATGAACTCCGCCAACTGAGATTAGTTTCAACAAGTTAATCATCAAATAAAACGTCTCGGGCATGTCAAATTGTCAATGCTTTCACTATCAGACTTATTCAACGAGTTACGTGTGCGTATGGGTATTATGCCTCTGACATGTTAACTTGCCGTCTGTCAAACTATCTATCGAAGTTCATAACCGAAATCAATAAAGTCAAGTGATGTTGCGTTGTAATTTAAATCATACGTGCTACGGTTAATATTGGTATTTAATTGTAGATGGAGAGACTTGTGACCTTGTTGTTTGATTGGGTCGAGTCGAGTGCGTGACGTAAGAAGGGCGGGCGAGCGCTGGTGAAGGCTTGTACTAATCTCCGTGTCAGGAAATCGTTTCGCAGGCCATTTCAAACGAGGGTTCGGTGCTGAACTCACACGCATTTAAGTTCAATTTCTTGCATAATAGCTGTTTGCTACAGCATTTATTGGCTGTCAATCAGGCAGATTACCCGTACCTACCATTTACCTAGCCTAGCATATACCTACTATGCATACATACATATTTAACATGCGAATACTGATTCTAGTGATATTTTATAAATAATTTGAATAGATAAAAAGATAATAAAGTGTGAACTCCAGTCAGTAAATAATTAATAAAAAAATATTTTTAAGAAACTTTACATTCGATTATTATGTTTAGTAAGTCGAACCAAGGAGAACCATTATTTTTGATAAAAATCCTGACACAACAGTATTTCCACAGAGAACCTGTCATCGCCGACGCAAGAGCCGTCGCGGCAAGAGCGCGAGAACGGTGACAGCAAGCCACCCAGCACGGAGCCGCCGGCGTCCTCGCCTCCCTTCCAGCGCGACCCGCCGCGCACGCCCGACAAGCCACAGTGGAACTACCCGCCGCCGCCCGTAGACATCATGGCCGGCGGAGCTGCCTTCTGGCAAAATTATTCCGGTGAGCATCCGACCCGTAGTCTTCGGCTTTAACAACTATTCTTCTTGATCCTTGCCTCACTCAGGATCATGACTCTAAATGATCTTGACGATTAGCGGGCGTAGCATGGTTGACATTTTATCGCTGTCGATAAAACTTCCGTCACGTACTGACAATTATACGAGTGCAAGAGTGACGCATGTCTTATCCATAACGATAAGTGATATAAAATGACAACCATGTTAGGCCCGCAGTTATTGCTAACCAATTCGCCACCACAGAAAAAAATGCGGGGTGAAGTTTTAAGTCATCGGATGCAACAAAATGCTACCCACGTATGTATTCCATATAGGAATTATACACCTAAAGTTCCATCCAGGGCTGAATGGGCCGAAGGTCTAGAACCACCAAGGTCTGGTATCGAAGACAGCATATGGTACACGGCCGGATCAAAAATAGGATCCGGTACGGGAGCAGGCATTTATGTAAATGATTATAGTAGACGTGTGGGCATGGGTAATTTGGCAACCGTCTTCCAGGCAGAAACATACGCCATAATTGGCTGTGTACAGGAGAATATGAACAGACAAACCAGAGGGCATACTATCTATATTACTCAGTGACAGTCAAGCAGCCCTTAAAGCGCTTACGGCGCCATTTCTAGACTTAATAGTTTATAATGGCGTCCAAACTCTGAACAAGCTTGTGCAAGGTGAAACTAGTTTGGATACCAGGGCACGAGGGCTTCATCGGCAACGAAAGAGCAAGAACGGGGTCTACAAATCACTTTGTAGGTCCAGGACCATTTCGACTCTCAGGGAACCAAATATCGGCCTTTAAAGCCTACTCTAAAACCAAACACCAACATGAGTGGAGGAATGAGGCTGGCGTAAGGCACTCTAAGCTCTTTATAGAAGGAGTGTACTCGGCCTGGACCAAAAAAACTGTAAATCCAGCAGGAAAGCAACTCAGAATTATATCTGGGGTGTTCACAGGTCACTTCGGGGTCAAGAATCTCCTGGCCGTTTAGACTGTAGAATGTGTGGCGAGGAGGATGAGACTATGGAACACTTACAGAATGAATGTCATGCACTTGCCAGACAAATAATGAATTACTTTGGTAACGGCTATCCGCAACCAAAGGAATTCAAGGTACTTCCACTGAGCTGCATTATCCGGTTTGTGGAAATGATGGAGCGAATTTGAGAGCAGGCATAAAGGAGAGGGCAAATGCACAAAAGATCCCACTGGGTCGAAGTGTATCCGAAAGGGCCCTCACCTAGATAGGGATAAGATAAGTCTTAAGTCTATGGTTTTTCGACTTCGTATGTAGTCGGTGGCAGGTGGGTGGCAATGGTGACCAACTAGAGTTCAGTGCTGACAGGTATATTTGACTGTTCTGACTCATCTGGACATCGCCGGGCTCGGGGTCTTTTAGAGTCGATCTTCGCTGTCACCATCAGCCTCTCCAGGGTCTGCACACCTTTGCGCGTGACATGGCCTGAGTATAAGTACCTAGGTAAGTAGCTTAGCACCATGTTACAGGACCACAATGGTCGCATTTATCGCCGTTGGAATGAAAAACCATTAGTCTTGAGCATTTATGATACCATCGTACAGAGTCAGAGAGTTGGATCATGAAGTTTTAATCGACGACTTGAATACACATAGCAATCGATTGTATTCATTGTCTAATATCTACAGCACAGTCGGTCAATTAACGCTACGAACGGAATCGCACCAAAGCTATGTTAGTCGTGTCGTAGGGTTATAATATAAAATACCTACAAATTTTAATGTAAAATTCTACATGACATATTGTTTTCGCGAAATCACATAAGTACCTATACATTACCTAGTAATGCCAAAACAAAAAGTTCAAAAGCATTCCAATCATTCGGAAGTACAAGCAATTTTATTATCCTTTTATTAGGGTAGGATTGGAACGCATGTACAATTGCTAAGTTATTGAATTTGTTTAGAATACTTTAGGGGTAGCTACCCTGTAGTAAAATGTTTACTCGAATTATTGAAAATAACAGCATCATGTACCTAGGTATTGCAATTTAAATAAAAATCTATATAATATAATATAATATTAATAGGTAGGTACAGTCGACCTCAAAAATATCTCTACACTTTTCCAACTTATTACGTTGTACATAAGACGAAAAATGCAAACATCTCTTTGGCAGTTATCGAGCTCAATTAACATTATAAAACATGCGACGTAGGTATTGAAACATATGTATTAATGCAAAAGAAACTAATCCGCATTTTTGCAATCAGCCTAAGTATATAAAAAGAAATAAAGTACCTAACTAGTCTACATTCTAATAAATCTTCGATATTCTCGCGTACTTTCCAAACGAGCACTTTAACAAACGAATTGCATTTCAAGTGGAAAGGAAAGCAACTAATTTAAGTGTTGCTTTACCCCAAGTATCATTCAAAACACACGCAAACACGCGAAACGAATTAGGCACTCGCAATAGCATAAGGAGCGGTAAAGAGGTCGCGAGTCTCAACAATGTAGTACTTACCTAAGGGTATTTATTTCAATTAGTGTAAATTGGGAGGTTTGATAAAAAAATTAAAAAAAATCGTTTTTAATATCAAATTTAATCTTGACTAACAGTTTGTAATATAAGAGTTATAAAAAAAGTTGAGGCCCTCTCCTAGGGGTCCAATTACTGATGATGTGGGCCCCCAAATATTTAAACGTCACGGTAATGACATTTTGCATGCTTGGTAATGACTATAGCACATGGTAATGACAAATGTTTCTATTGCCATGTAGTTTTTGCGTGCATAAGCAGTTTAGAAAATAAACTAATAATCTTTGACGTACAGCATTCATAAAAAAATCGAACAATTAGTTGTTCTGCTTACATACCTACTCAGTCTACAATAATTCTTCACTAAACGACATAGGCACTTATCATTTCACTGAAAGAATTATAACATACAATATAATGAAGGGAAAAAATGCAAATGGTATCATCTTAAAATAAAATAACAATCTAACACTTATTTTCTTATTCAATAGACATAACGTAATGCACAGCTCCAAACAAGGCATTGATCCTTAACAGTCTTTCAGGTTCTTCATTGATTACTTCTAAATAGGAAGTCGTTATGACTATTTTTTTCAGTTGTTTGCTAATCGGTTCTATGTTCTCCTTCATCTTCCGTTTTTCACACTTTGTCTGTTTCCGATAATCATTGTTCATGTTGTTCTTTACAAACTCTTTAAATACTATGGCCTTTTTGACTTCTTCTATTTTGGCAGGGTCAGCAATTAATATTTCAGCTTCTGTACCTGGACTGCGCGGGCCTATAGTGGACTTTATCTTCTTAATAGTTTGCCTGAAGCGACTGATGCGCCTAAGCTATGATTTGTTTTGTTGTTTAATATCTAATAAACTCTTCTTGTAGCGCGAGTCTTTTTTTGGCAATTCATACCGAAATGTACAAGCATCAGAACGCTAACTTTTTGCTATAGTGAGACCTTTTAGGGGAGGCACGATGAGATGAACTACAAGACGGGCCAGGAAGTTCATCTGATGGGTATCGTTTAGATGATGCTGAAAGCCTTTTAGGAAAATGATCATGAGATGGTCCGGGAGGTTCATCTAGAGGATTGCTTATAGGAGTTGATGGACGCCCTTTAGGAGAGTGAGCGTGAGAGGGAGCAGGTTGTCCCTCGATAATCCCGAGGTCGTCTTCGAGTTCAGATGCAGGTGGCGTGTCGTTTTGCATTAGTTTCTTTATTCGTAATTTCCTTGCTCTTAAATTCTGTTGAGTGGTTTTCCATTTTTTTGGAGTCTTGAGGTGTTAACTCATTTATTGCTAGAAGTTTTTTTGAGCATACCGTGCTTTTTCTTTTTATAGTTATTCTTTATGCAGCTCAGGGTTGGATTTATTTTTTTCACCCTTTTTTTTCAGCTACGCATTTTTTTTTTATTTCTTTTCTATTATCTGTTTTTTTACGCGGCATTTTTACTTTATAAACTGAAACAAACAATATAATGTAACAACATTATAGTTATATGATTATTATACGAGAAGTACACCAAAATTCAGGGAAACTATGCACAGATATAAAAAGCAAACATTAATATTCGGACTCGCAAAAATAATTACATGTAATTATTAATATGTGCGAATATTTATATCCACGGTAATGACAATAACTCCACGGTAAGGACTATCTGCAGATATTCTTTACCGTGGAATCACTGTCATTACCGTGGATTGAAAAGTCCACGGTTATCCATGGTAATGACTACCTTGGTAATGACAAAATCTAGAAATTTCCAGTTGGGCATGCGCTATATTGAATGTTCCAGGATGTTCTACTGATAACGTCACATTAAATCAGTTAATTTATGAGATAAAGTGGGATTAATACAAACAGTGAGTGTACTTACCGAGGAATACGACCCACAAGAAAGACAACTCTTTTTGACAAAAGCCACGGTACGACACTGTGAAAACTAAAATAAATACCTATTTTTACGTGAGCGACCTGCGTTTACTCCGCCGTTTGTATAGCAGATTGGAGGCGTGCGGGGAGAGCGGTGGAGTTTATACGAATCTATTTAGTGAGGAGCTGCACGTCGCGTCACATAGTGACACGGTGATGATGAATGAAGTAGGAACCAAAATATACGATAATGCTGTTAAGTTTTATAGAATACGATTTAATTTGTGCAATTAAAAATGTATGTCCTAACTATTAAACTTTTAAGGAAAATAGCAACTTCAGTCTTAGACGTGCATTTAATAGGATTTTTTATAGAGGTGTTACCGAAAATTGGAAAGTGGACGCCCCTTGGTAATGACAATTTGGCCCTTTTGAACAAAATAACTTTCACATAACTTTTATATAAAATAAATTTTAATGAAGCACCAGTTAGGGACCATTCTGTACTACAAGTTACCTTATGACACGGTAAGGATCCTACTTCATTTAGAGGGTGATATTATCGCGGACATCCGATTAGCACCAAATGAAATAAATACCCCTAAACACAAAAAAAGTATTGTAACCAAAACAATAAAATATTATCTGAAAAAATACACTGAATATTTTACTAGATACCTACTTAGGTATCTAGTAAAACGACACAATACGTACTTACTCGTACTTATTGTGTCGTAGTAAGGTCTTTTTAGTCAGAGATTGCAATGTAACTTGTATTCGTACCTATTACTGAATACTGTTACAGTCACTAAGGCATTAGGTCACAATTTATACGGGATCATCATGGCCAGCCGTCTATTATAGTAGGCACATCATCTAGGGCGGTAAAACAAAGAATGTCTCAAGTCGCAGGTATTTGACGCCCGAGCCGAAAGCAAGGGCAATAAACGTGAGATCCGGGGCTATCTTTATTTGTCGCCGCCTGCGTTGAGTACAAAATGGTACTTATTAGGTATAGTTTTGGTAAGGAAGCGGAATTTTCCGCACGCGTAGCGGGCGTTAATTGCGACTATGTGACGAGGTGTGACGTAAAAAAAGCAAATACATTTTCGTAGTTTGATAAATTGAAGCCGCTGGATAGTGATAGCGTAATTCAATGTTCGAGAACCTTCACTCGCTCCTACTACCTTTCCGGAACGAAGAATAAATATAAAAGTTGATGGCAGAAAAACAAAAATTAAAACTTGAATCTTTCCATCGCTTTTTGCAGTCCCGTCGGCAAAAAAATATTCGTAAATTAGAAAAGTTTTTCTCCTTTCTTTGAGAACGGGATGACTCAAAATACAGTCTTATCATTCATATTACAGGTTAGATCTAAAAAAAAAGAATCTATTTATGTTGTGGTTAATTGACTTTTCTTGGTTTTATTGAAAAAGTATTGAATGAAACATACGTATCTTTAAGCGGCGTCGTTGAAACTGATAAGCAACTGATGGTAAGTAATATAAAGTTGAAAAATTAATAAAGAGGGAACTTCTCCCGCGTACTTTATAGGTGAGCTTGTAAAATGAATAGAAATAAAATTGTACCGCACAGGTGCGGCCGAAACCTTTGGCGATAATAACTTTTTGTTCATCCTTCAGAAATACAGAATATACCTTTAATATTATAGGGTTTTGAACAAATTAATAGAAGATCTATTTTCAATTAAACTGCCATGCTTTATTAAAAGTAGCCAATCAATCAGATGTTTTGGAATGTCATTGGAAGTCTTGACATCACAAAGAATGGTAAACGATTTAAAGCCTGTGTCGAAGTCACGAACGAGTCGGAGTTCAGAAAAAGTAAAAAGAAATCTGTTAATAGAAAATCAATCCTATCTCTGAGATTGGCCACGCTCCGGCAGTCATCCTACGTACGCCGCTGCGGCACATCGCCCATTTATTGGAATTATCTAGAAGTGTGTCTAGGGGTTACAGAGTGTTTTAAAATATCTTACACAACCCTCTTCTCGTAAATACCGTTTAAACAACCCCTTTGTGCACAACTGTCTCGAATTTCCAAAAATAATTAATGAAGTTTTTTTGCGAGATTTTTTGTCAATAATTAATATGGCGATAACAATGAACGAAGGTGTCGATTGCGGCGTAATATTTTTTTTTTAATGATGTATTTCCCAATGAACCTTTGTTTTTGTGAGAGCAATTAAATTACCTACTTATATTTCATGCGGATATTAAATTCAAAAATATTGATTTTGGCTAGATTGTTTAAAATATGATTTCTTAACATAAGTTATGTTGTCATTAATTATTGGAGACACACTATATAGCAGGGATGCCGCGGATGCGATTTTTTTGACATCTGCGGATGCGGAGGCGGATGCCGGTGCGGATGCGGATGCGGATTTTGGGTCTAACACTCAAACAACGACCATTTTATAATATCACGCGATCATCAAACATTGAGAAATTACAATCGTAGCGAACAAATAAAAAACGCGTTTGCTCTTGGTCACAGAAACGAAAAGATGTTTTTTTTACTAATGACGAAAATATCTAAAACGCGTACGGTAAGCGCCGCGTGGGCTCCTTACTTGTCGTGAATTGCACTACATCCGCATCCGCAAAAACTCCGCATCAATTTTGGCGGATGCGGATGCGAATCTTTTCCGCTTTGCCTTAATGTTTGACTGGTAGAGAATGCCATATGGCATTAAGTCCGCCTTTTGTACGATAAGTTTTCTTTTGTGCAATAAAGTTTAAATAAATAAATAAATGTTGATGTTAAAATTTGTGCGGTACTTCCGCGGATGCGGGTGCGGATGCGAATGTCTGCAACATCCCTGCTATATAGTAATAATAAATCTTATTGAGACATATTATACAATAATAGCAAATAATTAAAATTATATACAAACATAATGAATGCAAATTTATATTGTAATTTTTATCGTGTAATAAATAAATTTAAATCTATCTAAATCTGTAGAATTTTCTCTGTTAACAATTTGACTCTTTTTATATATAAGTAATAATATTTGTTTTTTACATTTACTAGCCGCCCGCGCGGCGTCGCCCGCTTATTGCAAAGAAGACAGGCACCAAAAATTACATAAAAACTTACAAAGCTACAATACACAGTCTTCTCCTCTTTTTAATACGACTTACTTCAGATTCCGAATGGTAACGAACACAGCCAGTTTAACGAGGTATCTTTCTAAACCAAGGGTCAATTTCTGTTTCTACTATGAACCGCACGGATTCTTACCCTAATGGAAAAATGAATGATGACTAAAATAAAAAACCGGTCAAATGCGTGTTGAGCCACGCGCAGTGTAGGGTTCCGTAGTTGCCTGTCTGTATTTGTTACTGCATCGACACGCGCGCACCAAGTAGGTACATGGCGAAACTAATAAGGGTTCTTGTTGACTACGGAACCCTAAAAAGATTACGTCAAATCCAACACCATAATAAGTTTTTACGTGATCCAAATAAGAGAAACAATTTGTCACCGCGACGACACGGCAGGCACCTAATCGTAATTTCTTGCTCGATTCTCTATTTAGATATGAAATCGATTCGTTTCTTTTAAAAATTAATCGACAACTTGAATGATTCAACCTGTTTTTCTTACCAATTACAAAAAAACGAATGCATTGAAATACGTGGAGCAAACCACTGTGCTACCAACGAGAAAAATAAAAACATTGAGCTAAGTCATTTTACTCAGATGCGAGTATCAAACAATTACGACTAAATGAGAATTACTTTTTTAGAGACAGAAGAAAATAAGAAACATTAAAGTACAACTTTTACTAAGCAAAGCGCTCAAGCATTACGGGTATCTCAAAGAACAAATAGATTATAGCAGTCAAAGGAACCGGCAATTCTATTTTAAGAGCGGCAAATGCAAAAATATTACGTATTCAAACAAACCTAATGGGACATTTAGGGGTGCCAGCGAACTGAAACGGCAAAGGCCGAAGCTTTTAAGTGTATAATATTTAATTGTGACGCCCTAGGCGTATAATCTCGCCCGGGATAATAGGTTTCTGTTTCGGGACAACCCTCGACGGCGACACTTGCGAGTGTGATGCCCTGCAGCCAGTCTTCACTGAGACAAATCGGATTATAATTGAGTTTTTTTAACTGACGAATGTTTACAAAGCTGAGTGTTTCACTCCCACTCGTCATTTTATGATAAATATGTTGCTTAAATGAGACCTAGGGAAGACGCAATATTTTCAATTTTGCTTTCATTTGAAAGAATCGCATAAAAAAAATTAAATACTATAATTTATAGTCAAACATTCCTGTTGCAAACTGACAATTTAAACTTTCGCGCCTAAACGGATCTACAGTTCCTGTGACGTCACTCATGTGTGTCACTCGCCATATTTGTTTGTCCGTGGTTTGTCCCTAGATGTCATAGAGTTGCCTAAGTTTTGATTTTTGACAGGAGTGACGTCACCAGACGCTGATTGTTGGATTAAAACACGTTAAACACTAAAGTAAAAACGTTTCAGTAGCTACTATTTTATGTTTTTTCAACATTTTGGTCACAAAATAGTGGTAAACATGATAGCTGCATCTTCCCTATTATAACAGAGCTAACTATTACTGCAGTACACACAGCACTGTGAGGAAAAATAAATGGGAAGAAAAAAAGGATATAAATTAGGACACTTGAATCATAAATTGTAAACGAATGTCGGGATAAAAAATTGAATTCCCTGTTGAGAAAATGTTCCATCAAAGTAAGCAAAAAACGCGATTCCGTTTATATCTTTTATATCTCGTAAATTGCAGGAGGCGGCAAGCGTTGCATGAAATTGAATAAGCATATTTCGTAAAACGTCGACGTTTTCGGAGACAATTGCCTTACCTCACCTACTCTTGCCTCTTCACGAACTTTGTCAATTTTCTTAAAATCTTATTACTGTGTCTTCTGTTCTTGAGACGGGTTTCAAGTTTTTATTCAAATTATTTAGAATTGTCTGTCTGCTCATCAAGTATTACCTATATGGTATTCTGCTACTTGGATATTAATTACATTCAAGTCGCTTAGAAGACATTGAAGTATTCCGCACTAGTTAGCAGATATATAACAATATGTCGGTATATCAAATCACACAGAACCCTTCTAAACGCAATTTAATAATAACGTATATTGCGAGTGGCAGACACGTTTTTACTGCAAAGTAGGTATGTCGCATATTAATTTGGTAAGTGCCACACTTCCACGACTCTGTTTGATCTGAACCTCCGCAGAACACTAATGACATTTTCCGGGACGGCACACTTGTAGCCTGAATATGAACTTTAATTTGAATCGTGGTTGTGCGAGAACGTCCTGTTTTATCGTATATGTCTGAGATTTGTAATTGCGCCTGATGATTTACCAAGGTTTACATGGTGCTTAGAAATTTGTTAGTACCCATTTTTTTTTAACAGACTCCTTTGTTCTTGAGTTTTCTATAGCTGTTTAGATTAGATGTGTTTGTTGTAGGTTTACTACATTATTATTATGCGTTGAAATGTTTTTAATGAGTGTTTCTCGTTGGTAACAGAAACGCTTGCCCAAGAGCTGGAGATGGAGCGCAAGTCCCGGCAGCAGGCCATGGAGCGCGACGTGAAGAGCCCGATGTCGGAGCGCGCCAGCTACTACAAGAACTCTGTGCTGTTCAGCTCAGCCACTTAGCTACCAGACGCCGGGGCCGCCGACCACCCCCAGCACCACGATAAGCCTGACGACACCAGGAAACCGATCATCAGCGTCAAACCCGAATTCAGGGAAAAATAATATCCAAAGATTTATTGGACTCAATTTGACGGTCCCTAGTGATTGACTCGAACTATGCGAACGGTCGCGAACAGTCGAGATCGATATGTTCATGTACATTAAATGTTCATCCGATTGTTTATTATAGTCAAGTTTTTCATATAGATCTCGATGAAGTAAGTTGTACTTCTCTGTTTTGAGATTAAAAGCACTACAGTAATGTAAATATTGTTATTGAAGTAAGATACGTAGATTTCGTGGCGAAGTCTCATGAACTCTTCTTCCATAGTAAAATTTGTAAATATCGCTTTATATTTAAATAAGTCTTACTGTTTATCGACGATTTACGTAAATTATTCGTCAAACATTTAATCTTTAACGAGAGTACCTTTTAACTATGCCATATTTATAAATTAAGAACGGATCAGTTTCGTCGGACTTTGGCGGTCTCGATTTCACTCTACCTACATGGTTTTGTATTCCCAGAGTAATTGAGTATCTCTCCTACATATCTTGAGCTTTGGGCATTAAAAAATCAAATTGGGCTCTTTAATAAATTGATCACGAAAATGGTAGGAATTGATCAAAGACTGTTTTTTGAGATGTTTTTCGTGTTATACAAGTTAGCTCAAGCTGATTTTTATTACGTAGGTATTATTTGAGTTCCTAAAATATTTTATGTTCAGTGAAACTAAATTATATTTTAGGAGGTACCTGTACCTTTTCACAAATACGAACTCGTCGACCATATTGAAAAAGAATAGGATTATATTGTGATCTTCTATCATGTAATTTATTCAATTTTAGTGCAATGATTAGATGTAACTTTAAATATAGGTATAGGTATCTGCATTACCTTGCGATAGATTCGTTACGTTAGCTGTTTACGATTACACATTTATACAATTGAATTTTATGGACTGAACCCAGAAGAGACAGTTATGCGTACAATATAACCTAAGTGTTTACTTTAAAGTTTGGTGCGTAGACGCTGTATAAATAATTATAATCGCTGTATCTCATATCCACGCAGAGCCGATGTATGGGTATCTATCCTTACAGTAAGCGCGGTAGTCTTAACATTATATATAAAGTATAAATGATAGTGTTATTTATATGCTTAGTTTACGGGAGGACTTTAAATGTCTTAACTTGCATAAGATTTAGAGATCGTATCTGGCGTGATATTGGCGCTTGGCTAGAAACAGTGTCCTGGCATAAACATTGAGTACTTTGTGGAGAGCCGTGAATTATTGTCGAACATCTTTATTATTTGATGATACATAGTCAGGAGACAATAGTCAAGCGCCGAGACGCGATCGCAAGCGCACGCCCGATGCGACGTTTCATCAGTAATGGGTAATGAATAAAACTTAGTTGTTACTATAAATGTTTAGTGGAGCATATGTGAGAGCGTGAATGTGGTACGTTTGTATCAGTTTCATTTAATTTTGACATCATAATGTAGAGGTGACAATACTAACATAACATAGAAAAAATTAATAGTATATTTTTTGCTCGAACTGACTATAATTCCGGTATTGTCCACTGATATTTTCATTCCGGCGGATATTGAGGCTTTACAGATAAAGATGTAAGTACCTTATTAAACTTCTGTTGTTGTATGCAATTTGAGAGCAAGTGTTATTTATTATTTCTATTATAATTATTTTACTTAAAATTGTGTGTGTGCCTTGTATCGTAGATGAAAATATCAAGATTAAAAAAGTCAAAAACATGATGTTGTAGTTTTTGTCTATAAATATCCCACATTGTATAAGTAGGTAGAAGTTTTTATGCCTATAAATTTCAAGACAGATGATTGAAATACGAATATAGGTACTGCTGGGTGGCTTCAAAAAACCAGCGTGAAAAGCCAGAGTACTTATTTATTAAGCAGTAAAACTATAGCTTCATACCTGGCTTGTCTACCACTTTGACTGACTACTTTGAGCACAATTGTGTGTCAAAAACAAACCATGGTACGTTGCATTTTTAGGCTAGGTTGCGACCAACCAAAAATAAGGAAAGATAGCTGAGGTTAAGCCTGCTGTACACACTGGGCCAACGTTGGCGCGGAGCAGAATGCAGCTATGCGTTAGAGGAAGAGGGCTTTATTTCGTTCTCATGCGTTTGCATAGCTGCATCCTGCTCACGCGCCAACGTTGACCCAATGTGTACCTACAGCCGGCATTAGACGTCAAAATCATACGGACTAATCTAGGAATAAACTCTATTATTGGTCCATTCAACACTTTATGTGGCCATGTTCGGAGTAATACCAAGTGGTTCACCCTCGCAAGAGGAATGTATCCGAAAGGAGCAGCGGCGCTACCACGAACTTCGAAAGTCGAAGTTCGGGTATTTCCATCTCTATCGCACTTCCGTACTCGAGTGACAGGGATGCATGTATTACGAACTTCGACTTTCGAAGTTCGTGGTAGCGCCGCAGGATCAATGATATCGGTTGTACAGAAGCCTCGCCTCATTACGTCGTTTTTAGACTGACCGGACTGTCACTCACCGAGCAGTATGTTGAAAATGTTGATATTTATTGCATTGAAATCGTATTGGGTGACAGAAACACCAGGAAACACCAGTTGCTGACTGATGGGTAAAAGGTTACATTTGTGTACCTATATCTACTTGAAATTATTTGAATTCGCCGAATTGCATCAAAGTAGGTAATTCACTGAAAAAGCAACTACCAGGTAGACGATTCCAATTCCAATGACAGCTTTATAAAAAGTCGGCTACAATAAATAATCTCAGCCATATACACATATACATATACACATGTAGGTATGTTAAAAGTTCGAGCCAAATATGCAACATCTGTTATGAGTCCAATAGAGTTGTTATTAAATGCAATTAAAGCCGTGGCAAATACAGGGTGTAGTCGTATCCGTAAATATAACAGATATCAGAAGACTTGAAACTGATATCGAAAGTAAGTTACCCAATGAGTAAAATCACATCAAATAACTTTTTGAAAATAAAACTAGAAATATCCAAAATATTCAGTTTAAACATTTCCATACATTTAATATCTCACTCCCTGTGATTTTTTTCTTTTGGGGACTATATAAACATATATGTAATAATTTAATTTACACATACATACATATAAATAGAAATATATATATAAACTGTTGCACACGCGCTTACCTACGGCTACCAACATAACTTTTCAGCTAGGATTGTTCTAGCGAGTGCTTGAAAAGCTGACGTTGGAATATAAACTTGCTTGGGGCCTGGCTTACCGGCAGAGGGAGTGCATTCCAGAGACGGATAGCTTGTACAGCGAATAGATGTGAGAAAACCACTATGGTGAGGAAGTACACATAATTTGAGGGAACCTTGGGAACCGTGGGAGCCACCCACGCCGCGCCTTCCGGTACGTGGTCGCCACTTCAGAACCATTCCGCCCCAACGGCCACCGGTTCTATGTGCTATGTGCCTCCACAATTTCCTATTATTATTCTCTTGGCTATTAATATAAAGGTATGGGGGTGGTGGTCTAATTCAATAACTACATAAATAAAACACCCGCGACTCAACAAACATATAAGAACCATCATCATACAGACAAGAATTTCGGTTTAAAAAATCACTAAAATCGGTAGATTTGTCTGTGAGCCATATGGCCGTTGCGAGCCTGAGTTTCAAGATAGTGAATACCGACAGACATGGCGAAGCTGTTTAAGAAACGAGTACGAGGCAAATAAACGTGGACGATATCTGATATTGATAATCTGCATAGACGGCAACCAAGGCATGCATCAAGGGAACCCCAACATTTATTATACCTACATTCAGCAAGCATAAAGTAGTAGTTCTAGAAAAGTTGTAGGTTATTAAAATCGTGTATTAATAGGAACGAAACTCGAACAATAAAATCTGTCAAACGAACACACGCAAAAAGCGGCTTCGTGCACTAAATATAAGGTTGTTTTTTCTTGAGTTTGTTTGACAGACTTTACTCTTACAATTCCGATTCTGTACTATGCAATCGTAAGGGTGAATATCCCGTGGCGAATCCAGGATTTGTGTGTGTTGTGGGGGGGATCCGTTACTGAAAATAACCAAGAGATATGTGCGAAGCTGTGTTTTCATATATGTCACACAGCTGTCAAGCATGCGAACAACTCTTATCCGGTCGAACACTTAATAGCACTTTCTTCAGTCACCGGGCGTTCGTAAGATTGTTAACATTGTTAGGAGTTCTTCAATAACTGAGACATAACTTGTCATATGAAACAATACTCTACGATGTACCCAAACCGATGTCTTCAGAACTATTAAGCTCCGTAAAGTCCTTTCTACAAAAAAACCGCACTTAAATCGGTTCATCCGTTTGAGAGCTTGAGGATGTAAAACATGTCATGTCTTTGGGGTCAGGGGTTAAAAACACCAATTAACACCAGCCTTAATAGACAAGTATGTGAAGTTAATGTCTTGCCCGCTACCAGTCTGATGTCATCATCCCATCGTTTTAGTGGCCTTCTTCTCTTCCTTTTCCGTTCTCTTGAGTACCACTGGGTGACATGGGGCAGGGTAGCCACAGAGATGCCGGAATGGAGAAGATTGGAGGAGGCCTTTGCTGCCTGACAAGCGGACACACAGAAATGGAAAAAGAGCCAAATCTATGATTAGCTCCACCCAACTACATATACTACATTTTATGTCCGGGTAAAAAGGCTATAATAATGTGAAGTTAATAATGAACTATCGATTTAAACAGAACGAAAGGTTTGGACACTTGCACCTCATCTTTGGGGAATCGTATTTGTATGTATATCGGTTTTAATTAATTTCATCGGATACTCTGTGTCGGGCAAGATCTACCGTTGTACAGGGCTGCGATTCTTAACCGTCTTAATTTATAGAAGACGACCTCTTCTGGGTACGAGGGTATTAACTTCTGTTAAGTTATCGTTCATTCTGGCTTTGATAGGACAGGAGGAATGGTGAATAGTAGACCACCAGCGAGGCAAGAAGAGACAAGGTGGGGAAATTCATACTCTCACTGATGAAATTTATAGTCATTTGTTTTACAGCCGATCGAATAGATTTTCTTACCACCCTATGCACTCATGTCTCTTCGTTGGTGGCTCTTACTTTCATCTTATTCTTAAGATGTGAATCATGGAATTATTGTGGTCTTCAGAAATTCGGGTATGACGGCCTTTTAAAGTATCTACTATATCCTAAACAATATCTAAACAACCAATTTGCAATAACAAAAATACTAAGCAGAAACGTTTGCTAACGAATTTATAAATTAAGAATTTAAAAAATTATCCCATTCGTGGCGATTATTTTGTCAATTCTTAACTTGTAACCGATTTGCAAGTTATTAACTAAAAGTGCTTTTCAATAAACATTACAAAATTCCTGACACAAATTACTCAAAGCAATTTAATCAAAAGATCCAATAAAACAACCATACCATAAAACTGGAAAGTCCACCACCCCATTCCATACAGAAGTTCGCTCTATCGCAATTTTAAATCCTGTGAAATCGGAAAAGTTCATATTTATTGCTAATAGATTTTCGCCCGATGAGCACCAGGTTATTTGGGATGCAATTTTATTTTGTCCATATGAATGATTTTTATTTTGGCCCCGGGGCAGGTCGGAATCGCTCATGCGATCACTCCCTTACTCCCTTTCCGATGTCGGACATCGTGCAATCGTTTTGTAGTGGTGATGGTAAAAGGGCGTATGCGCGTTGAAATTCCAATCACAGACTTCCTTTAGGGCAGCGGCGCCCGTTTATTGAACGTATGCGGGGAAATGATCACTAAATCGCTTTCTTCGGTTGGTTTAAGTTCCGAATGGGAATTTCACAATTAAAAATTCGTCATAGGGTTTTCGGGGTTCTCTAATCAGGTGCTATACTACTAGTAAGTTAGTAAGTTCTATATTCATCACTAGCTGTTGACCGCGACTTCGTCCGCGTAGAACTTGTTATCGTCTTAGAAAAAAAAATGCTATTAAATACTTCACTTCTACCATCTTAAGGGATGATTTCCGAGATAAAGATTATTCGATATCCTTCCAAGGGACTTAAATTAGTATCTCTACGCCAAATTTCACCTGGAATGTGGAAATACTTTGATTGTAGATAACTACGGTTTTTTTTTGCTTCGAGTGCAGAATTTGAGTACCGAGCAAACCAAAAAATCTATAATTCTAGAATCTTGAGCGTAGTGAGTCATTGGTAAACGTTTCACCTCAGCAGTGAGAACATTTAAAGTTAAATAAATATCATAGGCACGTAATTCTCCCGTAAATACTCAGTAAGAAAACTTAATTCAGCTTTCATTACTGTTTGTTTCAACTTCTCAGCGCTAGATAGCATAAGTAGCTGTAGCACAGGAAAGAAGAAAATGTTGATGTTTTAAAGGGGCGTACAGAAACAGCACCTTTGGTAGGGTATTGGTTCAGTTTTCTTTTATAGAATTATTAATTTACGTGATTAAACTTCGTGTGATTTCTGCAACACTGACTGGCAATTTATTTCAAGCGGTTTTCATTAGAATACTCTTTCATTAAAAATTACTTGGAAACCACTTATTGATAATTTTAACTTGTACGTTAATTTATGAGTTTTTGAATGTAGTCGATATGATACAGAGAAAGAATATAATGGAAAAATAAACCATCTTCGTCTGTAGCCCACAGGATTCGAACCTGCGACCTTTCTATTAACGCTAGACTGCTCTACCAACTGAGCTACGAGGACAGTGACGGCAGCTGTGTATTTTTGCATTACGTTCCCGCTAAGACTAGCGCCCTCTGTATCGTGTTATAGACTTGTATCACAGCCTTGGCACACCATTAAGCTCGCCCATTAGAAAAAAAAAAAAAAACAGCAAAAAAACAGCAGAAAAATATTTAATAAAATAATTTGTTTCGTGATAAGAGTATTTAGTTTTTGAATGTGTTACTTGTTTAGCGCACTCCCAAGTGTTCTGTGAAATATGAATGGCGATGGCGAGCTGTGGATCGACCTCCTGTCATTTTATTTTTTGTAACGTAATGAAAGGGGCAGAGCTTAAGAAGTCGTATATCCTATAAAATGACATTGAAAGCTCTCATTTTGCACCCTGTTTTCAATCAGCAAAAAGCTTGTTCGAGCTGTTTATGTGAAAAGGATTTTTTTCTTAACTTTGTCTTGTGAATATAGTTTAATATTTCTGGCAGTTCCTTGCTCGTTTCATTTCGTCAAATAGAAGGTATACAAATATTTCCCTATAGGTATATGAAGAATTAACTATTATTTTTTCATATGCAATAGTTTTCTACCTAACTAGCTTCATTGAAACGTTACATTACCTAACCTTATACAAGAGGCTGACAAGACCTAATTTAGTGAAATTGATGTTATTTAAGCAGTTTTTTAAGAAAAACTATTTATTCTAGCACATCAAATAAAATATATGTTAATATTCACCATATTTCAAAGACCGTGGATGGGCTCGAATCATAATTAGACGAAATCGGCTCGATAGAAAATAAATGCAAAGATTGGTCTTAAAATCACATTAAACGGTTCTACGTCTTTATTTTTTTGACGTATGGGTCTGCAATTACAAACATGAAGTCAACATATTCATACCTAAACCGCTAACCAGTCATATTTCACAAATAATCCACCCTTTTTTTATTTCAATATTTAGGTATGTAATATTATCTTCAAAAACCGGGCCGCCCAGTAACACTCGCTCTCGTTTACTCCCATACAAATAGACAGCGTGCGCGCTATCCAAAATCCTCAAGGGCATTTTGGTGTTGACAGCGTCTAAAAGCACCACGACAAATGAAAAGCGTTTAGGCCGAGATTCCAATTGTCGTCTCTTTTTTCGTCAATTATTGTGAATGGTTCAAGGATTTCCACACAAAAGATAACGATATAATTGCAAGTCTTACCTACTCACATTTTTGTGGGCAGCATACTAACAAACCGGAATGTAATGAATCTATAAATTACATAATGTGTATTCTATTTACCGTATCGTTTCCGAGTCTCGTAGTTAATACTCGTCGCCGAGTTAATATTGCGCGCATAAATATTGTCGCGCGACAGCTCCTTGCCGCCTCTAGTCTCTATTGAAGTATAGCGCGGATACAGGGTGTCTTGAAAGGGAACTAGGCGTGTGCCAAGATACAATATTTTAAATCAACACTATCAGTTAATTGTATATGCATAAAAAGTGTTCATCAAAACCTAAGTACATAGTAGAATTGTAATGACCTCTAGTAAAGATACATGATTGTTTTGTTTCGCTATTCAAGGATGCACCTACGTTTTAGTGGACCATAAATGAACCCCTATTCCGCTACCAGAAACTTCTACCCAGAAGAAACATTAACTGTTTGAACTCAAAGTGAAAAGCCTAACTAAAAATGAACATTTTATTCAATTACATATCTTCCTACTTGTAAAATACAATTGGGAAATTTATTTCTCTGCATGACCTTTGTACGAATCTAGGAATGAATGTTACTGAGCTGGGGTATATTTTTTTACATTTCTTAAGAATAAGTAACCTTTTATTACCTATATTTAATTCGTTATTTTCTTATTTTTGTCATTATCCATAAATAATAATTCAGAAGTCTTATTATTATGTGCATAAACCATAATACTTTTGAGAGTTATCTCGCAGCGTTTACTTTCTCCAGGGGGGCTAGTACGCTAGGTTTTATGTCGGACATAAAGCATTCGTCCCATTCTGGCAAATATGCGAGTGCAAGAGGGACAAAATGCTTTATGTCGGACATAAAACCTAGTGTGCTAGGGGGGCTGGTGTCCTTTTTTCCGATGCTCTCGGTCTATTCAATTACACATGTATTAAGGGTGAGTTCCAGCAAACCGAATGTAATCGTAAGCGATGTTCGTTAAAATTTGTAAATTTTCTATGAAATGACTGCCGCTTCACCATATATAACGTTGATCGGTCTGTAATCGTAAGTTGATGAAACCCGCCATTAGGTGCCGATTACACAGTGAGTAGGTAATGTAGGTATTCACAATACGTATCACATGCATATTAACGTTATTGAAGCAACCTGTCCATTCATTTTTGAATATCGCGGTAATATTGCTATCGAGATCTTGCAATAATTAATAATCTGTGTGTAATGGCTGCCTGAGAGCCCCCTGTAGACCGCACGCTCACGCACCTGCTAGGAAGCGCGTAATTTTCGCTCTCTGCTCCCGCGGATTAGTTTTTCCGCCGTAATTAAATAACTTTGAGTTATGTTCGTGTGTGATGTACGGTTGTGTTTATTGTCTTGTACGGAGTGTACAAGATGTCTTGTTAATAAGTAGGAGTGCTCTTATATGTTACAATTTATAACTTTAGTTTGATAAACACACTCCGTTACGTGACTAATGATATGACATGAGAATTAGGTATCACATTTCCGACTGAGGAGATGAGGAGAAAATATTAATAGATGGGCTCAAAAATAGGAAGCCTACCTAAAGTACTTAAGTCCTCTGCAATTTAATTCATTCTAAAATGTAACGAATCTCCCATTTATATGATAAGTATTTTTTTTAAAAAGGATTTTCCCAAATTCGTCATTATTTTATTCTCCAATATGTTGGGAAATGTTCGCCTTACTGTAGCAAAAATAGTACGTAAAGTCCCTCGTTAATGACGGACGCAAATTTAAAAAGTTAAGATTTTATTGGTTAAGTGCATAGTATGTATGTATGTATGTAAATACTTTATTGTACACAAGACACAGGTAAAAATACAGACAAAAAAAGTTAATTCGGTACAAAGGCGAACTAGTTTATGTATAGTATAGTTTATGGTTGGTCAAAATTTAAAAATAAAAACTTTGCCGGCTCGATTTTGCTCGACAACAATGTTGCATACAAATTCCATTATTTGTCGAAGTACACACTTTTTAAAAAGTAAAAACTGCCACATAAAAAAAGGCATAGATCCTAAACAGCCAAACCGGAAGATCAGTAGCTGTGACTTATCGCGACTTTTTAGCTGTCTTAAATACCTAACTTATGTCGTTTTCGGAAGAAATACTAAAAAACTTATTAAATAAAAAAGGCGGCAATGCAAAAAATATTCTGTTTTTACATAATATAGTGGCTAGTTGCTTTTTCGGAAAATATTGAAAATTGACGTGAATATCATTCCAGATTTAATAGAAGCTGCAAGCTCAGCTATTGATAATGATAATTTGATCCCTGCAAAGCCAAAAGACTAATATCGAAAGGCGTACGACAGTTTAATTAACTGGCGAGTAAAAAAGTATTCCTCATCATTTTCAGAAAGTATATTTTTGTTTACTTGCACACTTTTGAGGAAAGCTTTATATTTGTCTCAGCCGGAAAGGCAATTGCTGGCTTCGTATTAAATTAAACGGACTCCCTAGGTAGTCCGTTTAAAATGAATACTCAGCCAACAATTGCCTACTTCCTTTCGACAATAATGGACTTACTATTCTATGTAGGTACGCTTGACGGGGACATGTTTACATTTACACTTTAACCTTATTCCTTAGTGATAAGACAAGAAAATGTATACATACATATCTTTGACGTCCACTGTACAGTCGCCATCAGATGTATCGAAGCGAACAAAATTCTCACAAATATCAAAAGTGAATCGCAACACGCCTCTATTGCCTAGTGCATACACATTTTTTAGCTCCCTGCAGAGTACATTTCGTAACAATTGTTCGTTTTTCGTACAAAACAAAAATAAAAACATTGAAATAATTGAAATAAAGAATTAGTTACCTGAAGATTGACCACGCACACACACTCACACATTCCCACGCAGACACGTAAATGGCACTTCACTGGTTTTATATATTTAGGTTTAGCTGATTTTTTATTGTTTTTTGTTGTTTTTAATACTTATTTTCATTGTGTATATTGTTATAATGTTATATTATTGTAAACATGTAATTTGGCAATAAGCACCAAACCCCAACATTTTTAGTCTTTGCGACCTAGAACACTAGGGCTCAGTCTGAAACCCAGCGCAGGGCCACCTGCCCAGCACATGCTGAGACTGACACCCATTGCCTCATTGATTATTATTAGTGTTCGGAGTTTCGGTGGCAAATTTCACACAGTGGATAATGGAGTCGTTTTTGTGATAACTTTTTAAGATTTGAATAAATAAATTATTCATTTACCTGAAGTACTTAGTATGACATTAATTGGCGGCAGGTACAAACATTATACTGTCCCGACTGTTTTGGTGACATGTTGTACGTATGTAATAAGTAAAAATAAATAAATTTATTCAACAATGTTTACCTACATACTTGTGTTATTAGTAGTCCTGTGTTATCGTGGTATAAGTAGGTAATGCTCGCAAGATATTTTATAAGGAGTATTATGCAAAATTATTCATTTAATCGTTATTCGTTTAATCAAAAAAAAATAGTTAGGCGACTCCATTACCTCTGTGAAATTTGCCACCGAAACTCCGAACCCAATTAGGGTTATTATTATTATTATTAGTTTTCGCTCTCTTAGTTGTAATTTACTGTTTGATTTAGAAAGAAAAAAAGAAAGAAAGAAAGATACATTTATTCGTGACAAACACAAGGCAATTTACATACATTAACATACAGTTGCGTAATTTGCCACGAAATGGTCGCAACTCAGCGTAATGCTGGCGGAGCCAGCGCTGGTCTTCCGTTGCGACCATTTGGTGATGCCACGGCACAGTGACGAAACGTACACATACATAATATAAAATCACTAGAAATACTGAGGTATAGGGGATTTAGGTATATAAATTGATTACACTAAGTTATATTGTAAACCGGTCCTGCGCCACCCGCATCCAGCGGACTCCCGCAACCTTTACCAGGTCATCAGTCCACCTTGTCGGGGGCCTAACCACGCCGCGCCTTCCGGTACGTGGTCGCCGCTCGAGAACCTTTCCGCCCCAACGGCCATCGGTTCTACGCGCTATGTGCCCCGCCCGCTGCCACTTAAGTTTAGCGATCCGGAGGGCCACATCGGTTACCTCTCGCTTCGGTCGCTTTGGCACTCTTTGGGGGAGGCCTACGTCCAGCAGTGGACGTCTTTCGGCTGATGTGATGATGATGATGATGATATTGTAAACATTTAGTATAATTTTTGTGGCAATAAATAATTTTCTGATTCTGATTCTGAAGATGGGAACAGACTGTGAACTAATATTGACAATGTCCCCTTTAATTCCAATAAGTATTTTCTTATGTAAATCTTTACCATTCTAAAGGCGATTGTGAGACAATTGTTGCGACACTCAGCTATGAAAACAACGGAACCCTTTTCCAAAAAGGGACTGACTGCCTAATTTGCATCAAGATTAATGAAAACAATTCGCGAAATCATTTCACCCGAGGTTATTCCAAGTTAGGCTAAGATCACAAAAACAATTAATTCCTTATTAGTCATTCAAATCATTTCGTTTTTCCAAGTCAATCTCTTTAATGTTCTTTATCTTTTTATGACTTCTATGATTATAATTCAATATAAATCATTACGTTACTTAACTTTATTTTTAGGGTTCCCATACCCAATGGGTAAAACAGGACCCTACTTAGTAAGACTCTGCTGTCCGTCCATCTGTCTGTCCGTCTGTAACCAGGCTGTATCTCATGTACCGTCATAGTTAGACCGCTGAAATTTTCACAGACGATGTATTTCTGTTGCCGCTATAACAACAGATACTAAAACACTGAATAAAATAATTATTTAAAAAGGGCTCCCATACAACAAACGTGATTTTGCCGTTTTTATAGATAATGGTACGGAACCCTTCGTGCGCGAGTCCGACTCGCACTTGGCCGTTTTTTTTTTAAGTCTTACACACCCACCATTTATATTATACGAGTATATTTGTACAATTTCTTTGACATCAGTAGGTACATTAGGTACCATTCAAACATGGTCGCTTACTATGGGCCTCATAAGAAGGCTCTAAGTGACCCAAAGGGCAATGGACAGGGCTATGTTGGGAGTTTCTTTGCGTGATCGCATCAGAAATGAGGCTATTCGCAGCGGAACCAAGGTAATCTATATAGGCCTCCGAATTGCTAAACTTAAGTGGCAGCGGGCGGGCCACATAGCACGTAGAACGGATGGCCGTTGGGGCGGAAAGGTTCTCGAGTGGCGACCACGTACAGGAAGGCGCGGCCTACCCCGCAAGGTGGACTGATGACCTGGTAAAGGTCGCGGGAGTCCGCTGGATGCGGGAGACGCATGACCGGTCACTTTGGCACTCTTTGGGGGAGGCCAATGTCCAGCAGTGTACGTCTATCGGCTGTAGTGTTCAAGTAAATGGCGCGGTTGCGTTGGCCGAATTTGTAGGAAAGTTGGCCTTTTAAGTTAGTCGACAATTACTCGGTAAC
Organism: Epinotia ramella; assembly: GCA_947578815.1. Lineage (NCBI taxonomy): Eukaryota > Metazoa > Arthropoda > Insecta > Lepidoptera > Tortricidae > Epinotia > Epinotia ramella. The sequence continues at coordinate 29,758,807 of OX388201.1, forward strand.
TAGTTATGCCTACTTAGCCGTGATAGTTTTCCTTTTAAATTCATTATATGTACTACTGCAGCGATTTTTTTCACATCCCCAGTAGTAGTTAGCCGACAGAGGGGTGAGGGGGGACATGACACTAAAAAAATGTTTTTCAAGATTTTATTCTACTCTTTTGTTGACGTGATTGATTTAAATACCAGGCCGAATTACAGTTTTCTAATATTAAGGGTTACTGAGCTAAGCCGAAGACGGACGGACGGACAGACGGACGGACATGGCGAAACTATAAGGGTTCGTTGTTGACTACGGAACCCTAAAAACAGGGATGCTCAAAATCTGAAAACCGGTAGGGAACGTTTTACTCATGAGTGGTGAACGAACTATGAGTCCTACAAGTACCAAGAAACTAAACCACTAATCAAAAACCTTAATGTATTCAAAAATGTTCAAGCCAGAGTTTCAGTCAAGGGATGTTAGTGCAACAATTAATACCTACAACAGTTCACTAACGAGAGCCGACAGCGGGTCCGAGTCTCAAACGCATTAAGAAGCCCACCCAGACGAACTTACTTCGCTTTTAAACCTTAAGCCTGACTTCTTGTTTAAGTAATCCAATTGAATTTTAGGATAAACACAGTGTGATATTTAACTATTTAATATAGTTAGGTACATATTTTCATTAACCGTATTGCTGAATCTGGGGGGTCTATTCCGATTGAAGTCGGCTTTTTACGTAAATATGCAAACCATTTTAGACACACGCTGGTATTCCGAACTTTGGTATATTTACGCAAGTTTGGTGACAACGCTATTTTATCGGATCACCGAGCTGATCTGATGATGGAGATAGAAGGTCACATCATTCATAAGAACATAAGTATTTTAAGGGCTGAAAGTACCTATGAGCTGAAAAAAAATCGGCCAAGTGCGAGTCGGAACTCGGCAATTAGTGTTCCGTACATTCAGTTATTTAAAATGATTCATACTTTATCTCCTGATTTTGAAGCTAACTGCTACTAACTAAACTGCTTGATTTATTGAATGGAGTTCAACAAAAAATATATTTCTATATCTTCGATTCTCATACAAATTTGTTGTGATGAGCTGATGGCTAAAAATTTCTACGACGTGTATAACTAAAGAATTTGGGAAATTGCTAAAAACGTTGTCTCTAGTAGTATTTGTGTCATATAACATCTGCGTAAAACCTATACGCTTGAAATATGTGGTTATACTATTATTCTTTTTAGAACTAAAGTTGACGTTAAAATCACCTACAATTATTTTTGTACGTTGTACGTGATCCATGCGGTATGTCACTGTTAGTAAAAGTATTACCAATAAAATTTATAAACGCTTCATTTCATTTAATTTAATCCTTTATAAAACATAGTTTTACATGTCAACAGTATTATTAGGACAGTCATTGAGAACAATGCGGACTTATAAACTTTAATTTTCTGAAAGTATCCTGTGAAATGCAGTTACGCATTCGTCTTCAATATATTCATTTCCCAGTACATACGAAAAACGAGTAATTTTAATGTTTTTTAGGTGTCGGGTTCAAAATTTTCGCAGCAAGCTCTCAAACTTGAATGGTATAAGGCAACAATACGATTCACCACTACAGCACGGTATTCCAATTTTAAATCAAATAAAGAACCTCGTATTTTTTTTTTTTTTAAGGCATCGCGCTCTCGGCGCATTCAGCCATAACCTCGTACTTTGATGTTATTTTGTTTCTACAGATTTTAACCAAATAGAGTCAACAATATGTAGAACTGTTAAAATATAGAACACCAAAAGCTGCTTGTAGTGTTGAAATCTGAAGCCATTATTAAGCATAGTATTATTTGTGTGTTTTAGTAACCCAAACAAAACCGCATATAAGAAGATTCAATAGTAGTTCCTTTTTAGTTCTCAACTGAATCGTTTAATTACAAAATCCAAAATATTAATCGATATTTATGCGTCATTATATCAGCCGAAACACGTCCACTGCAGGATATAGGCCTCCCCCAAAGAGTGCCACAATAGGGAATATGCATGTGATTTAGAAATGGACAAAAAAAATCACGCGTAATCTATATTGCTTAATAAATATACACACATGATTATTTTTTCAAATTATCATGTTTCTATTGATAAAATAAATTGTTTAAAAGTACTATTTTTCAAATTCCCTCGCAAATTTCCAAAACGCAACGCTATTGGCGGACCGAAACGTGACGTCACCTTGCAGGTCGTTAGTATGATTATTGAAAGTTATTCGCATTGTTTGGCCGCTGTTTATGATAAATAATCAGTGTTTTTTGGTAATTATTAAGTGAAAAAAGACTCGCCACAATGACTGAAGGCGGTTTTGTCAAGGCACAGTCGGATAATCTGCCTAAAATTGATGTGTTCATGATGACTAAATTTAATACATACTTCGCAAATATTTGTGACTTTACGTCCGCTGAACTAAGAGGAGTAAAAGCTGCAAGGTAAATAAGTTACAGATATTCAATAAATTTTCATATTCCTTGTTTTTATACTCGTGAGATTGGTCAATTAAATAATTATAACCTATTTTGGCGATTCAAATAGCTAGACTTTTAAACTACTTCAAATAGGTGTCTTTGTTAAATAAGTGGAATAAAAAACTAGTAGATATTTATCCATACTATATACTATTTTACTATACTATAACTTTATATATTATATATACTAACTTCTGCCCGCGACTCCGTCCGCGTGGAACTCATTTATATCGTAGCTCCATACAAACTTTCACCCCCACTTCATCCCTTTGGGGGATATGGGGGGAGCTACGATATAAACGAGTTCCAGAAGCTAGTTATATTATATATTTTATATATACTTACTTAATAATAAATTATAAATGCGAAAGTGTGTCTGTCTGTCTGTTTGTTACCTCTTCACGCTTAAACTGCTGAACCGATTTGGATGAAATTTGGTATAGAGATAGTATAAACGAGTTCCACGCGGACGGAGTCGCGGGCAGAAGCTAGTATTATATAATCAAAGATATGTAGGTACCTATTAGGAATGTTAAATGTTGAGAACATCTTTATGAACTTTAACAAACTAGGTTGTTTTCGTCAAGGCTTATAAATAAAACAAATTTGTGTAGGTCACTCAGTAAAAAGGATTAAATTCTTTTAACTTTCTTCCATCAACAGTGCAAACAAAGAAACTTAGCTAAAACGTTTCTTGATCAAAATCAACACTCGTAGTCAGCTGTTGATCAACAAAAATCATAATATTTGTAACATTAATAACTAAAAAAATTGGGAATCAGAATAGTTTTATGAATAAGTATATAATACAATTTTGAGGTTAGGTTATTGTTTACCTATATTGTTCGCGAGTCGTAATAAAAAAGATTTTAGGTACATACATATTTGATACTCACGTCGAAATGATCTTCACAACAATATAAACTACTCAAGCACGATACATTATCTCTCCTCATCGCCTTACACCACTTTATCCTTATATTTGCACCTTTGGGCATATGAAAATATTTGCAGTTTTAATGTGATTTTCACACATAGGGACAATACAATATTTATAATAAGCTTTTGTGTGCTCTTCCATTACAATAAGTTGATCTTATAAGCTTTAATCACTAACATTTATTAAAAGTGTGAATCAAACACTTTGTTGTTAATTTGTTTAAGAACCGCCGTGCACTAAGCTGCACGGTGACGTCACAAATGAGCGCGCCAAAATGGTGGCGTTTTGATCGTCCGAAAATGATAGTAATTTTAATTATTTTTTTTTAGCTTATTTAATAATATTGTGAAAGTGTTATATTTTTTTCCGGTTATATAATTACTTATAGAATAGATAAAAAAAAAAAAAAAATGTCATGAATATTCCCTATTACCAGTTCTGCGCCACCCGTATCCAGCGGACTCACGCGACCTTTACCAAGGCCCCGTATCATGATCTGCCTTATCACGCGATTAGTGACAAGATAGAGCGTCCGTCACTGGCTGACACCGTTCGATAGGACGAGACGACGCTCTTATCTTGTCACTTATTGCGTGATAAGGCCGACCATGATACGGGGCCAGGTCATCGGTCCACCTTGTAGGGGGTCTGCCCACGCTGCGCCTTCCAGTACGTGGTCGCCACTCGAGTACTAATAGTTACTTACTTTACTTTACTGTGTTGTGTTAAACTTTAAATTTGTCTAATCCGCGAGCGATAACCTCAGACCAAGAAAAAAGATAGAGAGAGCATTACGAAAAACCTAGTGAAGCTGGTTTTCAACCAAGCCAAATAAGTTTAGCACACGCTCACGCGCACTTATACAAACAAAAAAATTGCACAAAACTGAATATGGGAACACTAAATACTGTGATAACTATGACTCCTCTATTTGGTTTATTAACCTTTGGTCTATGTATCAGCTTTAAATATGGAACACTAAAAACAAACATTCATAAAGTACGGAGTTCTTTATTTGAATTGGTATAGATTATGACAACAATAAATCTTATTTTTACTAGATGCAAATTATTCGTCGGATTCATTCGGAAATACGGAAATATAAACTATTCACAATCTATCTCTAAACTACCACACACCTCTAGTATATATTGACTCCCAGATCCGCAACAACTACACCGAATCGAAGGTCAGACTTTAACTGGATCGTGGGTAATTGTTGAAAACACCAGACCTGCGTTGTCTAATTACTTGACATCGGGTATTTTTCGGTTTCGGTCGTTCGGTCGGAACAAATCGGAAACGGGAAACAACACGAAATACAATGCTGTGTTTTCATTGTATGAATATTCATTTATCACACACACACACACACACACACACACACACACACACACACACACACACACACACACACACACACGAATACATGCTTATGCACATCACTTAACTACATTTTCCAAATACTTTAGTTTGTTAAATATAAATTTGTTTCTATTTTCTTTTATATAACTACTTCAGTTATAGAGGAGCGGGACTCCCTGGCACAGGTATTTATATACTTAATAGGAAGTCCCAACCTTGATACTTATTTTGTGTAAACTTTTTAAGGAAATAAATATTTTTCATATTTTTCATTTTCATTTTTTTTTTCATCAGACTGCGAAGTGCAGTGTACGTGACCACTGTGACCAGGCACTGCTATACTGAAGAACCACCGTAAAATGAGACACTATTCCGATTTTATTTACTTTAATTTGTAAATATAATTTAAACTATTAAAGCTAGCGTTATGTTGATAATTTTCCCGCCATCTACACACAATTTTCCGTTATGCATGTGTATTTCCAAGTCTGAGTTGGCTATAGTTTTTGAAATAGAGCTGGGGACAGCACTGTATGAAAAAAAGTTACTTTGGTCATTTTTTACACTAGTAAGAGCTATCGTAAAAAGAACTCAAAATGTGTATACCGTCTCAAAATTGTACGAGCTTTCGAATGATACCCCACACGTTCCTTACAATCCAAAAAAAATTGCGAATCCCCTTATTACTCCTCAAACTGCCCCCTTTATTGGGGTTTACACCTTTTTGACTTTATTTATGTAATTAGGCCATAAATTTCTATATCTATACCAAATTTCAGTTTCCTATGTCAAACGGTCTTCGAGAAAACTGGCTTTGACAGACGGACAGTCTCCGAGTGATCGCATAAGTATTTCGTTGGACCCATTTTGGTACGGAACACTAAAAACAGTTTCATTTTTCATACAATATAATTCGGCACGCAATGTATTGGTAACAAAGCTAACAACTGACAGTAAGGGTATGCGCGCACGAAGCAACTTTGTCGCCGGCGACAGTACATCTGTCTCTTTTGCCCGCTCGAAGAGAGAAAAAGAGAGATGTACTGTCGCCGGCGACAAAGTTGCTCGTGCGCGCCTACACTAACATTTAAAACGAGCTCTACCTCTCTGAAACGTTAAATAAATGTAAAAAAAAAAAAAACTGCATTAGATAAGGTAAAGAACTGTTTAAGTTTGTTACTTCAGAACTCCGGCATTTACTTATTAACCGATTTGGAAAATTCTTGTTTTGATTCGACGGATATTTGTCCGTTCCGTTTGGTGCCATTACAATTTCAGGAAAAAATACCGCCTCTAAGGGTGAAAAAATAGGGGCTGAAATCTTGTATTGGACATCTGAGTAATGTTGAACGGATTTGTACTCGTAATAGTAGATTGTTGACCAAGGGCTGAAAGGCACCCATTTCCGACGAGATATTTTGGCGCTCGAACGAAGTGGAGTCAGAAATGGGTGACTTTCACCCGAGTTAAACACTCTACTTTTCATATCGAATACGAGAAAGAAATAAGTTTATGTTGTAAATTCATTACTTTTATTTAAGCTAAAATATTCACTAGGGTCGATGAGTTGGTGACAAATGGAACAACAAATGGAATAGTTAAAAAAAACAAAAGTTTTTTTTAACTTAAAGTTGTGTATGTGAGCTAAGGCAGAAACGCATACAGCCACTCTTCAACTAATACTAATAATAAATACAAATAGTTTGAACATATTTGAATAGGCTATTTTGGTCTATCACAATTAAATTATGAAAATATGTTATTCATATAGTTTTGACTTTTGGAAATACGAATATAATACCATTTGGTTATAAAAATATGAGCAATATTTTTGATTTCAAAATTAAAATCGTAGGTTTATTATCTGTAGCTATGTCACGTGACTGAATTACACCATATAACCATAAGCGCGAGCGAGACAGATATTTGCCTCTTTCATTAGGACAGGTGAGATGGGACTATTATTTCGGCTCGGATGACGTCACGGTAATGGCGGCTGCCGTTTTTGAATTGTAAACTTTGAATAAACATGTTGTTTGATTTTCCGTCTGTGTTTTTTTTGCTTTCCACGTATTCGATATGCAAAGTAGAGTGTTTAACTCGGAGAAAAGTCACCCATTTCTGACTCTCACTTCGTTCGAGCGTCAAAATATCTCGTCAGAAATGGGTGCCTTTCAGCCCTTGGTTAACAGTCGACTATTGTTTAATTGGAAAGATATGCGTATCCGTCTGGTCCTATTTAAATTTTAGGAAAAAAAAACCTCCTCTAAGGGTGAAAAACAGGGGATGAAAATTGTATTGGACTTCTAACTGAGTAATTTTGAACGGATTTGGAAAAATATTTTTTGTTTGTAAAGGTATACTTCCCAAGCACGATTAAGTAGGTACTTACAAACCTACCTTGGCTGACACCGACTCCAAAAATAACAATAATTGTACATTATATTGGCATAACAATTTGATTGCCTATCAACCAAACAAAAATACCCAATCCATGCATTTTTTTGGTTGAAGGTTTTGTTTTGAAAAAAAAAACGTGTTTTTAGTAATCTTTAATAATATCTGGCTTCATAGATATCAGTAGATATATAAGAACTGCTAGTCATTTCAACGTATGAGTGTGTTTGTGTCATTGTGTGACCTAGCCCTTACTTGTCTGTCAAAAGGCGTTTAGTGCAACACAGTATTACAGAAGGGTTAAGGGTGCCTATTACGATTTGGCACTGAATTCTTGAATATCAACTTCAGAACACTTTAATGCTGTTAATCTTGCGATATTTGTATTTATTGACGGTTTGAAGTGTTAATATAGGTATATTAGTAATGTTCCATTTTAATAGGGTTTCGTTTTTGCCCAATTAGTAGTAAGCTATGAATTTCGTTTTGTTTTAATGATAATGTCAATTTTGGTACCAACAAGCCTTAAAATGTATGTTGTGAGAATGCGTAACGTTGTTGTCAATGCTCATCTGAGGTTTTACTACTGGGTTTAAGTACTATTAGAATTGGGGTTAAGGGTTTACCATTAAATATTTTTTAACTTAACTTAATTGTTATACCTACGGTCATATTTATTATACATACTTTCAAAATATTATAACATTACACCCTTATGCTTATGACTAACGTGCATATTGACTTCCAAGATTCGAGTTACAGCTTGTACAATGTACATCCAATCCAAGCAATAGAGTAGGTTGCCGTAGGTGCAGTTTGGTAATGTCTTTATCTTGATGAACAATCTTTTAAATTAGAGTCTAAAATCATCCAATGTTAGTGAAAATGTATTGGTTCTAGTCTCCTTTACTAGTAAGTCCTTTATTCTAAATCTAAACTATGCAAACTTCATAATTTTGAAGTTTGAATAGTTACCTCGAACCATGCAGAATCTTTTCCAAGCACTGAAATGCCTTCTCAAATCGAAACATAACCAACGGATTTCGTGATCAATAAAATGGCCGCGTCCGATGAAGGCAGAGACAATAATAAATTGTAATTACAATTTAAAATGAGCGGGCGTCGCCGTGGGTGTGGCCTGCGCCCCGCTGCCACCTTCGACTTCATATGTGCACTTTTTGCTGCGTTTGCAGGTAATTACTGCAACGTTAGTACTGCATATTACTTTATTACGTTCTGCCTTTTGCCTGTGGAAGGCTTTGTGGATAGTGCAATACTAGCAAGTTTGACACTCCCAACTCCTGCAATATTAAGTTTCAAGAATATTGCCTAAATAGTGAAAACGCAAATACCATAAACATTCCATTTTAACCCGTCCGCTAAATCATATCATACGTTACACTCGTAGCCAAACGTCATCTTGTTTAATATTCTGAGAAACTAAGCAAAACAACAATGCCACGGCAAAAGTACTATTGGAAACATATGGTTAAAATATAATGATATGTTAAAATATAAAATATATGCGATTGAAACATTTTGATACCTCCCTCATAATTTAAAGGATGTTAATGAGGGTCCTTTTTTTAAAGACGTATCGGATAGCTCTTTACTAAAATTGTACGTTACAGACCTTATATTGGGCTAGTTTTCTAAATTGAGAAATGTTTTTTTCATAATTTCTTTTTTTATATATAGCTAACACAAGGGTGATTTGACAATTATTTCAAACTGGTTCTGCATAGTTATTATAAAATTGTGATTCTAATTATTTTTCTTTATATCTATGATTTCGTTAGCGATTCGTAAAATACGCATTGTTTTTATGTTGTGATAGATAAGTAAGTAGGTATGAATAATTAATCTATTGAACTAGTTCTTAAGTCTTATGTTTCATATAAAAATGGTATTAGTAGCTCAGCATCATAATATTTGGACAAGATGTATAAAAAAGAGTCACGATGTAAAAATTATGAGGTCATCGTCATCGTGGGTCCCTAAAATAATGACGACGTTCATCCCCAAAGATCATAATCGGAAAGGTCCGAGTTTGAGCCAAAACAAAAAAGAGAAAACCCGCATATTAATGATTATTATTGATGTAAATGGTTTAGACTGAACTGTGTTATTTTATTTCAAGACTCGATTGTTAATATCGAAACTGTAAAAGATATTTTGTTAAGAAGCTTTTTTCCTTTAAAAATAATTTTAACGACCTTCGATGCAAAGCTACTAAAGTGTTAAGTTTGTAATTTACTGGTACAATTCTTTCTTTTTGTTTTGCTTGTATTTAATTTGCAAATAAGTTGTCCTTCGAAATCTGCAAACAATTGCACTCGCCGGTAATCAGGTGATTGACCTGAAAATGAGCTATTGCTTATGAGCATGAATGCTTATAAGCAAAATGTACCAACAAGCTAACCTGATGATGGAAACAGAAGGTGGCCATAGCAGTTCCTCAACTACCTACACTAGAGAAACGCATTGTGTTTGGGCTCATTCTAACCCTCTCAACGAGTAGGTAATTTATGACTGTGCAAGAAATTGCCATAAAACCTCAAGTGCGGGTTGGTGGGGTAGGTAGTGTGATCGTTTGTAAAACGACCAAGTATTATCTTCTTTGGTTTTTCGTTTTTGGCATTTAGTGTCCGATTACGACAATTTGGTAGGTACACCAAAACCGTCAATCAGAATTGTGAATTCTAGTGAATACTTTACTACTCATATTATAACTAAGCTATCCGCAACGCAATATAATATCTGCTTCCTTTTTATTGTACAGCTACCTAATAGTAGATTACTGCAGAGGCCGTGAAGTAAGGGATTGCTGGACGAGATTGGGGTAGACGGCCGAGTCGTAGACGAGGCCGGATACAACGAGTCCAGCAATCCCTGTTCCGGCCGAGGATTGTATAGTACTTTTCTCAAACGATGTGAGGAAATATTAAAATTAAAATATATACAAGGTAATCAATTAAAGAATAGGTCATTTGCGCCTTTTTTATTTTTTAAACATGCCATTTGAACAAGCCGTTCGAGCACCATGTTTAACCGCACATAAAGTATAGGACCATAGATTATTTTTATTTTTTCTATGAAGCAAGTATGCTTACAGTGTCTAGTGGTGGTTGGCAGTATGTAAATTTTCCTTTGTCAGTTTAATATTAGTAAGCAAATTTAAAAAGTTAGAGTAGCGGACAATAATGGTTTTACTTAGGGTTTTCATACATTACTTCTTGGCGTAAGGCCAAGAAGTAATGTAGGGAGCCATAAACAAGAAACTTCACGTCTTCATTTCGTGATATTAACGCGTACATTTCCGAGCATGTTTGAGAAAAAGTATTTTATATGAATTGGTTATTTTCTGAGCTATAATTACCAGCGTTTGTGTTTCTGGCATTTACTGTTAAGTACAAAGGCTTCAAAGAGTTTCCGATTTACCATGTAAAGTATTTAAATATTCTAAGTTTAATTCCTAAATCTATGTTGATAGGAATAGCAACCCACGAAGGAATTGCTTGATATGATGTAGGGGTGGATTCGTTCAGACAAGGCCTCGAAAATGTCGTAAGTTCACCGAGATCTGTTTATATCAACAAAATTAAAAAAAAAAAACACGAATGGGTTGTGTTTGGGTTGGTTAAAAAAATCGTGACATATGATTAACAAACATTCAAAAAAGACTACTGGTGAAAGATTATGTTTTTATACGGATGAGTAGTTTCGGAGATTACCGTATCTGGGGGCATGGCGTGCCCCCGCGAAGTCGAGCAAAACAGCGTACAAACTTACATTTCACAGGACTGGCATTGTGTTAATTTCGTTGAGTGTAGCAAGGTGAAAAAATGGATACAACTCTATGTAGTTGAGTGTACAAGCGCAAACCTGAACGGTAATGCCGCTGTAACGAAATCTCGCTTTCCCCAGTTCGGGTTCGTGGACGCGACGGACCGTATTCCCTTGCACCCACAAATTGAATTATAAAATATCCTAAGCAATAGGTACACGCACTCTTCAACCCGCACAATGGTGGCTTGTTTGGCCTCCCTGTTTGTCGTTGCGGCACGGCAGCGCTGAAATACTGAATTAATATAACTGAATTTTGAAAGGTAATGTTCGGAGTGCACTATACTACAATGCTAATGCTGGCTGCGGGGGATGAAATGTTTTGAATTTTCTATTGCATGTGGGTTTTGTTTGATGGATTGAATTCGTAATTTGTGAAATCATTTCGGAGCGTTGACAACTATGCGCCTGCAATGTACTATGAATTATATAAAATTAATTAAATATAGTAGTTTATGCAACTGATCCATAATGAGAGGCCTTAAAATACGAGTGTGGATTTAGGATTCATAATAGGATCACACGAGTGTTTTAACTATGGACCTCGAGTCCGAAATACATCATATTTCACATATTTCTCCTGTAAAATATCTTTGTTGCAATCGTGGCTGCATTTACGATAGTTCATATCGTTCTCGGAGTCACTACTACTCATATTTTCAACTAAAATGTGAATTACAAAAAACTTTTCACAATTCTACTTTTGCAACAGCAAAAAACCAACAAAGAAATGACAACAGTAATGGCGGCAATTAGATCCTACGTCAAGACGAATGTTTTTTTGAATCATAGACAAACGAATGAAGTCCCTATTCTCTTGTCACTCAAGATCAAAATGTCGTCAGGTTTATTTTAAAAAACATACTGAATTGACGTTTCGAATCGATAACTGTTTTAATATCTATGGATACTAGAATAGAGACCCACAAGAGTTTTGACAGCTGTTCCAAATTTAAACTCATAATCTTACAAAAATCTGTACTGTAAAAACATTTACAGTACATATGGTGCTACTTTCCCGCACTAGTGCGGAAAAGAGCACTTTTCGTGCATATGTCGAAACTTTAAAGAGCCATATGTACAGTAATCAAAACACTCCCTTCGGTCGTGTTTTAATTTATCACCACTCGTTGCGAATTTCCTATTTTCGGCACTTGTATCGTAAATAACTAATTAATTACCGATTTTACCTGCTACCACAGACAAGAAAGTTCTCATAGTAAAATCGGTTGTAATAATGCTGGTCATTTCCTACGGTTTCTGAACGCATTTTAGAGCACTAATGATATGTGCGTAGATAAACTAATTAATGTTACTTTTTTACGCGAGCCTTAGACTATTTAGAAATTTTGTATTAGAATATAGACAGCAAATCGATCACGTAACGCATTGTACGGGCGTCAGGTAGATCTAAATGTAACTTTTTGTATGGGAAAATGACAGTTGAGTTGTCGTTATGTACGTTTCAAAAGTTACGTGATTATCCCTCATGTAAAACTATACATAGAATGGAAATATAAAGTTGTTTCTGAACATTAGTATATTTATGTATTTTATACACACACACCCATAATAGTAACTTCGCCATTTTGTAGCCCTTAAAACAGCCGCCATGTCATTTTAAAGTCAAATAATTAGGAAAAAAGCAAAACGTGGACACTTTAGAGCCAATTGCATTCGTGTAGAGTCGCGTGCGCGGCGACATTAGCCCGCCCTTCTGGGGCGCGACAGGACCGTATTACGTGTCGCTTTCCACTCGGAATAAAGCGAAAGCAGATGACAAAATGTGACATCATCCGTGTATTGGGATATCCCACTAGAATGCTTGTCTTTTAAAATGAGACGTGAGACTCTTCTGTCAATTCAGAAGTACCTAACTACTATTGGTTAAAACCTCAAGTCCTACAAGTTCCCTCCAAAATTAGGAAGAAACGATTATCTATCTGGTCAGTTAAGTCGTTTTCTCTAAAGATACGAGTATCTAACAAAGAGAAATCTCATGATAAGGAGACCTCTCTATGATGACATAATGCGGACCTTTAATAATTGTAAGCAGCAAAAATACACTTGAGTCAATAAACAGTAGATATATTATAATTACTAGTGTATCTTAAAGCGGTAAAATAAATCCTTTCGAACGTCCAATTCTATACGGCCACACAGACATGCGTCTCCCCTACAATAAACATAGCGAACTTCAGGGGACGGTGCATCTGTCACGCGTGCCGCCACGCATGTGCCGTGTAGAACTAGCTTTTAACACATTCACTGCCAAGAATCGCTATGCGCTACGCTCGTAGCCAATCCCGTGGTTTTCCTCGTATGTAGCGGAAATCGACTACGGCGTAGGCACCCGCTAGGCGGGTTCGTGGTAGTGAAAGTGTTATAGGAGCGCACGTGTACAAAGGTCACACTTTCACTGCCAGGAACCCGCCTAGCGGGCGCCTACACCGTAGTCGCTTTCCGCTACGTGCGAGTAGAACCACGGGATCGGCTACAAGTGTAGCGCGTATTGATTCTTAATTGGCAGTGAATGTGTTAAACCATTCAAGGCTAATGACTCACATATAAGGGATGCCTTTACGAGTGATTCCCGCTACCAAACGGAAAAACGCTGCTACGCCGTAGCTCGTAGCACTTGTAGCGTTGCTTGGCCACGAATGGGTAAGACACTAGTTGAGATACTGCTTTAGCTTACTATTGTTATGCTTTACCCTCATAGAGAGACAGACATAGCGTATTTTTGACTATGAAAATGAACAAAATAGAAAAGTTAAAAAACTCCGACATTTTCATTTCAAAGTTCAATATATCAAAACCGGCTGAACCGATTTGGTTAAAACGTAGCTACGAACCGTCACGATCACGTCAGGTTTCGGACAAAAAAACCGCATTAAAATCGGTCCATTCGTTTAGACGCTACGATACCAACGAGACAGACACAAATATAGGCACAGACAAACAGACGTCAAACTTACGAGTATAACACCACTCTTTTTGCGTCGGGTTAAAACGAGCTATCTTGCAATATCTTTATTTCACGTTCATACAAAACTGATTACTTAGTTTTTAGTTCACTACTATCTCGTCTCCCTAAAATAACATAGAAAGTAAATGCGTTTCCGTTTTTGGTTGCTATCAGGAATCCAGCAAGTTTTATTATAGCAATAGCGTTACGTTATCCGGCATGCGAATGGCCAGTGTGGTGGCGACAAGTCTTCGTCTTATCTAGAAACCTATTTATTATATAGGCAGAATAATTTTCATCCCCCCCCTAACGATAAATGCACAGTAGGTAATATTAATTAAAATGGCCACTAAAAACCAATTAACAATAAAGCAGATACAATTAATATGATGACTATAATGTTATGATGATGATGATATATTTACTCCGTACGCACAATATTTTTTATTTCATTTTAGAATGTGTAAAAATTTGTATATATATTTTGTTTATTAGTAGACTCATAGTAATTTCACCCCTAACAACTCGTAAGTATACTTGTCTCTCGTGTGTATTGTATAAATTAATTTACGCCACACCTGGCCATAATGTGAGTTTTACCGCACGCAGCGCGTATGGTAAAACTCGCATTATGGCCAGATGAAGACGTAAAATTGTGTACTCACCACGGGCAGTAAAAAAGAAAGCCCTCTATAGCATATTTATAACCCTCGCCTGCGGCTCGGGTCACAATGTACTATTTCACTCACTTACATTATTATATCATTGGTCGATTGGACCAGCAAACTGTGGCGCAGGAGATTTCCAAAACGCATGCCATATCGCCCGCATGTGGGGAGCCGCTAGCATTGCGGCGCTACCACGAAAATCAAATCTCGAAGTTCGTACATCTGTCTCTGTCGCTCGAGTACGATAAACCATAAGTGCGACATAAGAGACGGAGATATACGAACTTCGAGATTCGATTTTCGTGGTTATAGCTCTGGACGATAGCGCCGGGCCGGAGTTCTCTTGGATGTATGTTCACGACTTCACGCGTACCCTCTCCCTCCCTCTCGCACGCTGTACATAGATCCATAGATTTCACTGGTCGTTATACCGACTGCGCTATCGACTGATAACTTTCATTAGGGCCTATGCGGACTGCGTGTTTTTCTGCGTTTTTAGGCCCTTAGTCGTTATTCCATCTGCTGTATATCGACCGACGCAACGACAGATGAACATGCGCCTAAACACAATCAAATCAAACTTGGAATGTATAACTTATGCGTCTGACCGAGCCCAATGTATTCGTATGCCCGCGTATAAAATACTTCGCCAATTGCGCAGTGGATTGATTGGAGCAATTTTTCGGCAATTACTTGTCGATCGCCACCAAAGTTCCAGGTATAAATTCGCATAAATAAGCAAGGAATAACCCAACGTGCACTTTATATTTATTATTTTTGGAATCCGAACGATTATGCTTTAATACGACTCTAAAACGGGTGATTCAAGGAACTCCTTGAATTTATTATGATAATGTTATGAGTGGATAGTTAAAGAAAGGTTATATTTTTATCATTAGAATACTACTATAAAAATTTACTTCCAATGTTGCCACCTACCTACTCTACTTGTAACTTTGTTGCAATTTCTCCGCTATATACCTAAAGGTTGTCTGGAAGAGTCTTTAGCGATAAGACCGCCTGTTGTTAACCTCATTTTAAGTTGTTGTTATGTCTATTTGATTCATGTTTTGAGGTGTATATAATTTGTTTTTCATTTTATTGTATATCATTTTAATATTTAACCGTTTATCCAAACTTTACGTCAAAACATTCAGAAGTTTGCAAATTGATATCTAAAACGGAATAATTCTTTAACATTTCATATCTTCCCGAGACCGCAAACAAATAATTGACTTTAAAAACAATGTGTTAACCGACTTTAATTCAGTACTCCGCCAAGCCACACGAATATTTCCACGTTTCCTTCCACTTTTCCACATGAACTGCTTTCCTCGAGCAAATGCGTTGATTATTACAAAAAAAAATGTCTGTATGTAGGCCGAAACAATTAAGAAGTATCGACGATTCATCAAGGATCTCCAAATCGCCTTCAGCGCTTCATTCGTTGCTATTTCAACGGAATCGTATCAGTGATGTACTTTTATAGTTTTAAGTATATCATTGAGGAGTTCCAGAAGTCATCAAAAAAATATTACATCCCCACTTTAGGTGTAGCGGACGTACCCTAAAAAAAATCCTTTTCAAGATTTTATTTTACCATTTTCTCGGCGTGATTGATTTATATACGGGTAAGTAGTATTTAAACGAGTAACTGTAAATTAAAGTTTTAAGTGTCAAAAATTATTAATTTACATTAAAGTATTACTAAGTGAGCGACTGGCTGCGAGTGACGAGAAATCAACAGAACAACAACTTACAAACATTAATTTGAGGTACTTAAAATACAAAATCAGAAGCTTCATAATATTTGAGCGACCTAATATTTGTTTGATGTCAACGTAACGTCCTGCATTTTTTCAATATTTGTCAAATGTTTTTTATACTGAGCGGCATTTTATCTTAAATGAAGTGTTTCGAATACAACAACCACTTCGAAAACAACTATAATGAGCAGAGGTTTTCCGCTCTTATATAAAAAAATAACCTATCCACGAGCTATGTCTAGTCGCTCACTTAGTAATGTAGTCGCACGGATAGAATTTTAATATCTGAAATGGATTAATCACATCCCACTTTTTGTAAGCTCGTTCTGGATTTTATTATTAATCAATATTCGTTGTTAGCTTAGTTAATTTTTCGCTTAGGTACTCAAATTCATACCGCTCATAAGTTATTAAAACAGTAGGTATATCCATCATCAGTCGCTAAGTTTTTTTTTATTCGATCGTTTTATAATTCCCCTTTCAATACTCATGCCGAATTATGGCTTTTTAGTAGTAAGAGTTACTGAGGTAAGCCGCAGACGGACGGCCCCTAAAAATCAAACATGAAGACGAACTGAGATCTTCCTTTCTTTTATTGAAGTCGGTTAATAACCTACGTCCCTTGTTTGACTGAGTTTGTAAGTATGTTGAAATCGAGTAAATATCATTATTTTTTTGACTGTGATATATTGATGTTCACGATTGAGAGCATTTTGTGTAATAAGCATTGAAAAATCGATTCACAAAAGACTACTTTTTCAACGCAACACGTGAGCATTAAATGCGCTCGAGTACAACTTTGCGCCATATAATATCTAAGAACGCTCAAAATACTTGCGAACAGCCGAGTGAATACTATCCAATGTCAAAGCATAAAGATAATCACGCGTCAGTGGCAAGTTAGATGCCTAATGCGCTTGCACAAGTTGTGATTGCATCCCGCAACTTGGCGGCCCCACTTGATACCTTTTGTGTGCGACGCCTTTGTAAGCCGCGTTTACTCTGCACTCAGTTTCGTTACTGCAACGTGATGGGTTTTAGTTACAACGCCCACATTCATGAGATTTCGCAATTTACGGGACTTTGTTATTTATTTGTAATTTCAAAGAGACTTAAATTTCAGTATCCGCATACGAACATCTTGTTGTTGTTAACTTTTTAGTATAATATATTTTTGCATATTATTGGGAAGCGGACCATCTGCTATAATTTCATACCATGTCGTATATTATGCGATTTTTCTTAGCTAAAAGTGATAATGAGAAAAAAGGTAACGTTTCTATCTCCTTATCAACATTGTATATACCAATCCAATAGCACCTTTAAAATAAGAAGTATTTGTTTTTTACATTTCCGAAAGATCACTCATAGTTAAATAACAATTTAACGTATACTTATATAGAGACTTAGATACATGCCGTTTCTGTTCTCGTGTAAAATACTATCAAAATTACGTAGTAACGAAAATATGTAGTACGGCAATGAATTCCTTGTTCAGGGCAGCGTATAATCACTATAAAGATTACAGTCAAAATGTTATTTGCAATTGTGCATTTAAATACCGGAGAAAAATTACCAAGAAATCCATGCGTTCCGCTTCTCTCGAACCTTGGCGACGTCACACATACTAACGACAACGCGTCGCTAAAGGCAAAAGCGATAATCCCTGTCTCAGACCTGAGTTAGACACCTTCGAGGCTAACGAAGTTCCTGTAATCCCACCTCGCCCCTTGCGCCCCCTGGCCCCATCTTTGTAATCAAGTTACAGTCATCTCATGTCTTACGCGTACACACCTTAGTTTGTGTAGGTTTCTAAATATTTACAATGTTTCAGAAATAAATGAAAACTGAAACAAGCAAGTACATGAACACGGATTTAAATCACAATAAACAAGATGTAATTAATGTGAACGGAAAGGAAGGCATTCAATTTACTTAAATTATCACGTGATGGAGTTGTATTGTAAATTATATTCAACTCCATCTACCTAAATAGACGCAAGTTGCACTTTCGTTGTATTCATTTCACTTATTTATGTAACGTGTTGTTCAAGACACAAGGCAATTTTGTCTCTGGCTCCCCGTGAAAATCCTCTCTAATTAAATAACAATGCTCGTGAGCATACTGTGGGTAGGTACGTATTGATTCTTTCTCTACCTATAGGCAGTTTTTTTTTACTGAATACAATTTTGAGTACTTTTATGTTCCAACGTTGCAACGGCGTGGCGTAGGTACTTAAATTCGATTGTTATACATACGACAAAGGCTAACATATCAGTTTATGCTCACACCGTTTCTATTCTACTCCTGGCATAGCGTAAATAGTTATTCGTTTTCATAGGTACAGAACTCGGCCTGCATGCAATTTAACTTTAGAATGCATGAAGAGACGAGCAATTTTACTTACACGTAACATTTAATCTGCTCAAACAACTCCGGGATCTATTTAACGTAAATTTAATTCACTACGTTCGAAATCCGTTGTAAATAACTCTTAGTTAAATAACCCTACGGAAGATCTCACCACATCCTGTTTAAAGATGTTTCTAGAATTATTAACTAAGATATTTGGACGTACGTACACATTCAAGGTTTCATTTATAAGGGATCGGGGTATGTGTTCCGGTCCGAAACCCCGGGGACGTGCTATTGTTTCGACGGTGTCCCTACGATCACTGCTATTCACATCTTCAATCTTGACGTAGACATTAATTTCACTGTCGGCTTTCCCCGTAAACTTCCAGATACGAAATGTACCAAAATGCATAATGTTTGCGTATGGACGTTGAAGGTTTAACATTTCTGCTTTATGTACGCGTAAGATTTACTTGATGTCTATAATTGATTTAGATGGTTAGGTTTTAGTTTAGATGCATAAGTTTTAGATACAGTTGCGCTAAAGATTTAATAATAGAAGTTAGGTTTATAAATGTTCATCAAACCTATTTTATTTAAACTTCGTCACTTTGACATTTGTGTTTGTGGGAAAGGGACAATACTCATTTTAGTTAATACATGTAAGTATAGTTTTATGAACAACAGGGTTTCTAGATGTTGGTGACATTTGTGCCAACGTCACTTATAGTGAAACTGCAATTTTCTCGACCTGGTTTGTTTTTACATCACACCTTTATGATCTCACACATGACTTACTAATGTATGCAAATAAAATTGTAGCCTCCTTTTAAACTAGCATAAGGGTGGAATCTTGTTAAATACAAAGACAAACATAGTTTGGTGCCCGCATTATGGGACACAGAACCGCAGAATGAAAGGGTGAATCTTTCGGAAGATATACTCAAAGCATAACTCAAAACAAGGGTCAGCTTTGATTTCTGGCTCCTAAAGTCTGCTTAATTTGTACACAAAAACTACTACAGACCGAGATGGATAACAGTTTGTTCACATTGCAGACAAGTGGACGCTTTCCAGTTTATTCTTTGGTGGCAGAGTAGCTCTGTTCCAAAACCCACATTACTTTGTCTTTTTTATAAATTCGACTGCAATGCAAAACTGCTGTATGACCACAGAACTCTTTCCACCGAATAAGTACCTACCTATTATTCTAATGTACGTTATATTAAAAAACCGGCCCAGTGCGTGTCGGGCCACGCGCAGTGTAGGGTTCCGTAGTTGTCTGTCTGTCTTAGTTACATCGACGTGCGGTGCGGATGCGTCGGCCGAATTTGTATGAAAACACGGACACGTGACTGGAATAAAAATTAAGGCTTTAAAGCCAAATATCTCGCAAACTAATCACTGATTTGATATTTTTGAATGAGGTATCCAACGATATCCCACACCATGGGTTTAACGAGAAAAAAAATACATCCCCGCTTTAGGTGTAGGGGAGGTACCCTAAAAAAAAATATTTTTCAAGATTTTATTGTACTGTTTTGTCGGCGTGATTGATTTATATTCCCATGCCGAATTACAGTTTTCTAGTAGTAATGGTTACTGAGCTAAGCCGAAGAATTACATACAGACAGACAGACAGACAGACAGACGGACATGGCGAAACTATAAGAGTTCCTTAGACTTGACTACGGAACCCTAAAAATGATATATATATATGCATGTTACTGTTTTCTCATACACTAGCGTTGCGTCCTAAGAGGAAAAGTAAAAAGCACTAGTGCGGTAAAGCTAAATTTCAACTCGCTGTTCAGCTATGACAATGTAACTTTTAGCATATTTATTTAAAAATACCTAACACAATTAGTAGAAATTTGTAAGCTTGCACGTATCGGAAAAAAAAATGGAAACACCATGCAAAGGTCAGTAGCTACCGACTGTTTAAAAATATGCATAAGAAGCATCTATATTGGCTTTTTATTTATAGTCGAGCCTAATCGTTGTAGGTGGTATAGTCGTTTCTATTATTTATTGATGAAATAAGTGGAAATTACTTAGCTATTAATACAAGTTTTTTTTACCGTATAATATTATAAACTTAGTTTTTTTTTTATTTCATGGGAAGGGCAAGTAAAATATCGGTTGTTAATGTCAAAAACAAGCTTAGACTCGAAGACTTAGCCCATTTCCTCAAAGCCATGTGAAAACACCAGAGCCCACCAATGTGGACCTGTGGGATATAGCTCTATGGGGCAGGCTGATGAGAATGGCACAGAAAAATAAACAATTTGGGCGTCACTTCAAAAAAGGCAGATAATCATAATCAATAGACCAATTTTAAAGAGGCATGTAAATAACGAGTAAAAATCGATGGTAGTTACTGAGTCAGTCCGACGGGCGCGGACTTCCGTTCTCCGGATTTTAATGTTTCACCCACTCATACTATATTAAAGATCGCTATCTCAGGAAGGTGCACTATTAGCTTCGCTTCGGTTTGATTAAACCCTTTCGTTTCACTCTTATCAACTGATGAAGGCAAAACGGTTTTTTATTGATATTAATTTTGTACGTTCATAAGTGTACCTACCTAAAAAAAAACATTTCAAACGATATATACGTCACCGTCAGATTATGACCACCTTCGTCAGATTATAATCTTACTCGCGATATTATAAACTGTCAAATAATTGTGAACTGTCAAAACCGTATCAATGTCAAATCGTCAAATAATGAACTGAGATCAAATTGGCGTGATTCAGAACGCACCCTGTGCGCTGATTGATTTAACGAATTATTCCACTTGCACCAGCTTCCAATTACGTCAGAACGTGATTGTTTCTTTTTAAGGGAGGTTACCCGAGGTTTTCATCGATTTTTGACAAGTTTTGAATCGTATCTCCTACTTTTGCACTACAGATAGAATTACAAATCAAACGGTTATCGGTTCTTCAATTTTTTATCTCCATTTTGGTACACCGGATTTTGAAACAAATGAGCACTTAATTTTGTATGATTTTTTTAAACATTGTCTAAAAAAACACTTATTTCGTATCTCTATCGACGTAAAAGATCCAACATATACGAAATCTACATATTTGGGTTCGTCTGTAACGTGTCTAAAAACTGATCTAGGGTTTTCATTTGAAACCAATTAACACAAAAGTTATGGCCAAAAAACCAGTTTCTTGGCAAAAAATTGTTAAACTTTGATGCCAAATATCTCGAAAACAATGAACTTTGAAGTAAATATGGGATAATATATTGCTTAAAGCCGTTGTTGTTAATATAATAAGCAACAAAAAACATTAGAATTCGTCACCTGGCAGAGACAATGGAGCCCCGCACTATTCGCCTACTGCCCCTTCGGGCAACTGAAGCTATCTAACTAACCTAACCTACCTATTATTTATGCATGCGTTCCGTAGCATGACGATTACCTCTATAAACTAACGAAAAAAAATGCGTTAAATTGTGAACGGTTTTGACAGTTCACAATTTTCCGACAGTTTACAATATCGCGAGTGAGATTATAAACTGACGATGTTCACAATATAACGGTGACATATACCTACGGTAAATTGCCAATAACTGCCCACCCTTCATTAACTGGCTCCCTCATACTAAAAATGAACCCTGTTCCCCTACAAACAGAATTCAATTTAGTATATCATGGCCAGTTATTGAAAAGTGGCCAGTAATTAACACCTTATAAAAACCCTTTATTGTACCATAAATTCCGTTTGACAATATTTTATCTGGATGCTGCATGCTAAATGATTTTGTATATTACCAATTGATTCCATATTAATTTAATTTGTCTTCTTCTAATCTCAAACTTATATTTTAACTAGTAACATAAAATAATAAATAATTTAGTCTAACATTCATTTTGTTTAACATACCAATACAATGACCATTTCATGAAAATTAATTAAACTATAATTCAAAATATATAAAAGAACCATTTTTTATACAATTAATTAAAAATGATTCATCATTCAACTTATATAACATTATTCCTGATTAATTATGGAAGTCGCCTCGTTGGCGTAGGCCTCCTTCACGTTCTCCATGTACCTCTGTCTCTAGCTAGTCTAACCCATATGGCACCACACCGTTTTCTGAATATGTATTTCCATCTCTTCTTAGGACTACTCTCTTTCTCAGTCCAGTTCGTGATGTCCATTCTATGACTTTTCTCGTCCATCTGTTTTCCTGTAGTCTGCAAGTATGTCGTGTCCACCTCCATTTCAGTCTTCTTTTATTTCCATAATGTCAGTATTATGGAAATAAAAGAAGACTCGTTTTTTCCTAATATCGGTATTCCTTACTCTATCCACTATTTTAATTCCAAGTATTCCATCTTCCTTTGTTGTATAGCTTACCTTGTGTCGTCCTTCTATAGGTGAATAGAGCTCATGTTTAGTATGAGATATATGAGATAGTATGAGATAGCTCAGGCCAGTTATATATATATATTCCAGTTACTGTTACACCAGCATGAATGAGGTTATATTCTGAAGGATTTGGGACGTCATTAATTAGCCACTTATCAATTAGTTGATGTGCAATGATAATCAATAAAAGTAAGAAAAACAATTAAATATAAATATGTAAGTGGCTCTTATTTTGTTTATTTTGTTTTAGCCACTTATCAATTAGTTGATGTGCAATGATAATCAATAAAAGTAAGAAAAACAATTAAATATAAATATGTAAGTGGGTCTTATTTTGTTTTGGTAGGATTATCATGAAAGCTATCATTATAATCAATTAGGCTTTTATAAAAAAACAGTTCCTTACAGACAGACAGATTAATATTGTAGCGTGTGTCATCATTACTTTACAATTCAATCTTTACCAGTACATGCCTAGTTAATTTTCTCTTAACTCGCTTCGATACTTACAAAACTGCTCAAACTATTAGAAATCAGTATGGGGCAAGAAAATCTGCATCACATATTGCGTCTTGATTAGTTTACTAACAGGAAAGTATGTCGTCCAGTTACTTTTTGCCGGCGGCGGCGTCGTATCGCGCGCAATCGGATTATCACCAGCCAGGCAGTAAATTAAGAATTAACACGGAAACTGATTATTTTAAAACATGCATCGGGATACCCTTTCTAATGAAGTTTCTCGGCGGGCTCGAGTTGGATAGAAAATAGATAATCATTGGTCGCTGCCGGTTTACGACGGATCTTTAGGGCAGATCTTGTTGTACCTTTTCGTATAACAAATATCGGCTTGAAAGTTGTATTTTACTAGTAGATATATGCCTACTCTGGAACGATCTGTGATGGAATATAATGCAATGGAACGAACTGACCTGAATCCTACAAAAACTATCGCCAACGAAATAGGACAAAAGGTCCAGTTTTCTTGTTACGAAATGTATATATAATACAAACTCAAAATAAAAGCAAAGGGAAGACGAAGAAATGTTATGTTTCTCATGAGTCAACTCAGTGTTTAAGTACCTACTTACTAGGTCTTCGGCCACTTTCGAAACCTATGTTTCGTAACCAGTTTAGAAAAGAAAATTATTTTTTCGAAATCTGGTTTTTTAAAAATAAAATCATTATGATAAAAAGAATACAATGTGATGTATGGACGGAACCCCGCTAGGTGGGGGCATGTATGGACGGAACCCCGCTAGGTGGGGGCTCCTATTTCTTGGTGGTTTACCCTTCGGGCATCTGAATTTATTTAACGAACTTAACCTTCGAACGCTATTGGTTTTCTATAAAGAAGAAAAATTCTTCTTTCGCAACTGGTTTCGTACGAAGAAGATTTGTTTTGTTGATCGATACTGATTTCGAGAGTGGTAGAAGGGTTAAAAACTTTGCAAAAGCTAAATTCTTTATTAATTTCCGTTCAAGGACGGAACGAAAATATGGGGTTTATTGAGTAGAATTGAACATAGGTGCACGTGTAATAAGTCAAAATGATACTAATCATAATTACTAAAAGGGTTTACTAAGAAACATCCAAAATTAGGCAGATAGGGGAGCCCGGGGCATTATGGGTACCCGGGGCAATAAAAGCTGGCCATCGAATGCAGTTGGCGAGAGGGACTGCGCGGTGTGTCTAAAGTAGATAATTATAAATTGAAAATCCTTATAACGTTACTACATACATGTCACGTTATAAGGATTTTCCAAACATATGTAAAATTTTACACGTCAAAAACTTACCTACCGTACTAATCCTACTATTTAGGTTTATAACGTATATAATTTATCCTACTAATATTATAAGTGCGAAAGTTTGGATGTTTGTTACTCAATCACGCTTAAACGGCTCAACCGATTTAGATGAAATTTTGCACGAAGATAGATGGATAGCCTGGATTAAAATATAGGATAGTTTTTATCTCGGGTCCCCGCAGACAAAGTCGCGGGCGGAAGCTAGTATTTTATAAATTAATGATTTAATAGGCATGATGTCTCATGTTCAAATTGTTAACGTAGTGATGCTAAATGGACAGTAAACCATCAAATTATCGTAATAAAGTAAAAATTATAAAATATAATTAAAATCATAAAAAGATATGAACTTTGAAAGTAAGTTATGCATTTTTTTTTATTGACCGAGAGTAAACTTAAAGCTGCCAATAGAATCCTTACGCTTTTATAGAAACAAAATGAAGCTTTTCGCGCTGCCGCCAGCGACGTCAATCTTTGTCTCAAATTTTAGGGTATTTATGTTCTTTAATTGTAGTTGCTCCCATACAAACATTTGTTCCTCTCCAAAAACTGGTTCGAAGGACATCATAAAAAAATCTTAGTCATCATCCCTATTGAATAGGGATCTGACCCTAACCTAAGATTTTTTGCGATGCCATACGAACCAGTTTTTGGAGAGGAACAAATGAACTGCAATTAAAGAACCAAATACCCAAGAAATTTAGTAAATGATTGACCTCGCTTCATTATAAGTATGACGTCACAGTCTGCTATTTATACTAATATTTTTATGGTAAATCAAGAACCTAAATTGCCGTTTCGGTCGCGAATAGATCCTACTGCGTTTAGGTCCATAGTTGTCTTACAATTCTGTTTCTATAAAATCGTAAGGATTCCATTGGTAGATTTAAATGTATTCTTGGACAATAAAAAAAAATAAGGTTCACCATATCTTTGAATGATTTTAATTCTATTTTTTTATTTACACTTTATTACAATAATTTGAAATAGATTACTATCTACTTAGCAACACTACGTTATCAATTTTAACAAAAGTCTATATACCTACCTACGCCCCTAAATAAATTGAAGTTTGCGGCGCTATCAGCATCTGTGCCTATTGTATACAAACTAGCTTCCGCCCGCGACTTCGTCTGCGTGGACCCGGGATAAAAACTATCCTATATTTTAATCCAGGCTATAAACTATCTTCGTGCAAAATTTCATCCAAATCGGTTAAGCCGTTTTTAAAAGCGTGATTGAGTAACAAACATCCAAACATTTAAACATCCAAACATCCAAACATTTAAACATTCGCATTTATAATATTATATATAGTAGGAGGATACATACTCACGGAATCATTGTCTTTGTATGTAAAACCTGGCAACCGTACCGTCTTTTCGAAGATCTCACGGTTCTAAATACCCTGATTTGCCATACGACAAATAAATTAATGAATTGTTTTTGTAATTCCTGTTTCTAATATTGGCCGGACTCGTGGTTAGAAAGTGCAATACCTGAATGAAAATGTAGTAATAAAAATCATACTGTCATCATCCTCCTAGCGTTATTCCCGCTTGTGCCCTAAACAAGCCCGGGGCCCGCTTTGACACCTGATCCAAAGATTTCGCATAGGCACTAGTTTTACGAAGGCGACTGCTTTTCTTTCTAACCCAGAGGGAAAACTAGCCCTTATTTGGATCGGATCGGTTTCCTCACGAAGTTTTCCTTCACCGAAAAGCTAACGGTAAAAATTCCGTACGTAAGTTCCGAAAAACTCATTGGTACGAGCCGAGATTCGAACCCACGACCGGCGCTTGACACCCGCCTGCCTGAACCACTAGGCTACAATGAGGCCTTAATTAATAAAAACCATACTCTGACGGAAAAAATATCTGATTCATAAAGAAGTACAAAAAAAAATTTTTCTTTTTTTTTTCTATATCTAGGTAATATTTAAATTTATAGTGTCTCACGCTTTGGTCTACTAGCTAACTAGCTCACAGTGGCTTTATTTCAATCCTCTGTTGACTCCTTTGACATCAGTTAAAATGTAAATTGCGAGATCTTCAGCGATTTGTGCGGTCTTCAAAGATGATGAATAATGATTGTTATAGGTTTTAATAATCATCATCAGCCTCGAGCGTGGCATTAGTTCTATAATTCGTGTTCGCGGAATGCCCTCCTCTTATATCAGCGTAATGTTTAAGCAGTAGTTTATTATACATATAAATAGAACACCAAATATATTTCTTAATTTATCGGAATTTGTCGCATGTTTTGTTCCATTTTACATCACAACACGATGGAGGTAAATTTGTATATGTAGGTAATGTTTACTTAGGGTTATGAAGTAAGTAACCAATTAACTTAAACATAATTATAATTTACAGTACTATCCATAACGTTGACAGTTGACACCTGACATTTAGCTTATGTATCGAGCCCGTCTACGGTCTTTGAAATATGGTGAATATTAACATATATTTTAATTGATGTGCTAGAACAAATCGTTTTTCTTAAAATACTGCTTAAATAACATCAATTTCACCAAATTAGGTCTTGTCAGCCTCTTAAGCCTACCCCTATCCCTGTACCTTAAAACGTAAAAGAGATTATACATATGTACTACGATGACGGGATATCGCCCAATTTGAAAAGCACTATAACATATAATACAATTACTGTTACTCTACTCACCAGAGTAGGTCCTAGGTAGTCCGATGTGCGTGACAATACCTGAAATAAAAAAATAGTTGTTGTTCTAAAAAACGAACACGTTACTTTAACGAAAACCGAACAACATCAGCTGACTCAAGCAAACAAATAAGAATAAGTAAAACACGATAAATTGGTTTCACATAAACAGACTAAGCATTTTTTGATATCAGACCGATATCGCATTAGGACGAAATGGTACAAAAAATAAATGTTCCCATAAACGTTCCTTTACCAATTAAATTCTTATTTTGCGAGGCACAATTTCGCGAAAACGATTACTATCTCGGTCTTTTAATGCCTTACCGATGCGTCGACTATAATAACACTAACACATTTTTAACATTATGTTAGCTGACAATCGACTGCGAATATTAAAATAATAACAAGACAGTTCATCATTTATTTCGACATTAAGATTATATTAAACCTTAGACGATAAACATTATAGAGGCTTGTCTATGGTAACTTCCCGATGTACGGTCATTTTTTATAATTTATACGATTTTCGATCCTATTCCCCAGGCATACGTTCGAAACCGTATACATAATTATCATTAGACGTGACTGTAAGTACAGTCTATTGTGTATTGTAATACAGTATATTGTGTGTCTTATCTTATAAACTAACACATCTTGAATACATTATCAAACTTTTCTCTGAGATTAAAAATATCACATAATGTTTTTTTATACTTAAAGAAACTCACAAAGTATCGAAATCACCGAAAGTAACCTCTGAAAAATATCATTTCTAATAAGATTTTCACCAATTATCGAAGTAACGAACAAATAACCTCAAAAATATCTGAGTAAACGATGTCTAGATTGTATAATGAATCGCATTGAAGGGTTTTATAACAACTTATCGATATGGATAAATATGCTAATTAACACTTAATGTAGAAAATTGGGAAAATGCATTGAAATCAATCACAATCATTTCTCAGAATTGTTGTATTTGATTTGATATTTATTTTACGCGAGCACGGATAGTGCGTTAGATCACGTTAGACGTCATTCGTTTCGCTACTTTGCTTGTTGTCGTGCGTTACGGAAGCTCTTTTTGTGATATTTCTGACGACCTGGTGGTTTGCTCAGGGATTTGTGTTACCTTCTGTCATTTGGATGGTGATATTATCTGAACTGATAAGATAACTATTATTGGCTACTCTTCAAGGACTTCGATTTGCGTACTAACGGATTTTTGTTCGTTTGTTTTTTATTGTTAGTAAACATAGGTTTTTGAACAAAATCGGAAACCTGATTCAGTTGTCTCTATTTAAGTTGAAAGTGAAATAATCGTTCATCGTCATTTTCTTTGATCATCTTTGACGCTAAATATCACTTTTCGAGATGAAGATGGGTACTGAGCATTAGAATATTAAGTACCTAAAACTAAAATAGTTTAATTAGATATTTATTTGATCAATCGACACTGCATTACTTCATCTTACTCTTGTATTTTTAATGGTCGTAGCTAACGTCATCATTGAGGGAGTGGACCTTCTGTACGTTAGTACTTTCACTTCATCTGTGACCTTACTTGATACATTGGAAAAGCCTGGCTATTACGAACGATGCTTAGGATGGACGATTCAACGTGTACTATAAATAGTAAGAACAAACAATAATAATTAAAAACCACTTAAAAACATTACACAGTCAACGATCTGTCGTTAACTTCACCTCAGCTACCAGAGGGAGTATTAAATCACGTCCAATGAAAACTGAAAGGAAGATGAAAAAAGTCGGCCGGAAAATCGTGTTCGCAAAATGATATCGTGACAAACATCCATGCCTCAAGCGACCTCAGTAAATCAGGCGGGAATGAAAACCAATTATGACAACAAAAAACGCCCGCCTAACCCACGGGTAAGTACAGAAGGTTTGCTGCTGAAGGTACCTATGTATGAGAAATACTTCGAAGTGTATGCTTGGAATGAGACACTGATTCAATTGATTGGCTATTAGGCGTCATGGGTATCAAATTTGATGAAATGCGTATAATAAACTAAACTTTGTGAGTATATTTACCTACACGAGGGAATTGATTTATACAGTGAAATACTCACATGTCGCCGTATACATAAGTACCCATATGTATTTATTTACTGCATCCAATAAGTATTTATATTAGCCTCAAGCCTTTATATGTAGTATCAATCAAGTTTAAAATGTTGTATACTTCATTTTAGTTTTAAAATAGTTAATAGGTTGATATTTAGTTCTTCACTTTTCATATATTGTATCATAACTAGGTAAATGTATGAACTAAGTACATAATTTGCGCACTCATTGATTTATTTCATCAATGTATAAGCGCCACTCGAGCATGATTCAAATTTAGTTCGGGCATCTTGGAAAAAACACAAATAATAAAATTATTGAATTTTGCAATTTAATATTGGCGGGCGCAGTTGCCCATAATTACCAATACGGGTCCAATTCATCATTCTTTATTACAAGCACGAAATTCCATGTAAATTTCATGGCGACCGATGAGCAACGTAAATGAGTTTCGATATATCGCAAAGATCTTACAATTTGTGCTGCTTTACGATTCATACTTTAGTTTTGTATAATATGCCAGTTAATTCGATATACCTACCATCTTTACAATGCATACTCAAAATTAAGATTATCATTTTATTTCGTTATTTTGTATGATTAGATTGATTAGCTTAGAAGTAGCATATACTTTGACCAAAAAGAAATCAATGAATACAAAGCAATTTGCCTCCTAAGCGTCTGATTTCCTTTATTTTATTAAAACTATCTCCATTGTAACTCATTATATGTAAAACCTAATAATAACTCTGTAAAGAGGCTATAAAACATTTTCCTTCAAAACATGTGCACTGCAATAAGGTAGTAGAGGTAATCAAATAATATGAAGCGCTGTACCAAATACATCGCCCGCCCTTTTTTACCCACCGAAATGACTTTCAAAATCATTGTTACGCCATAAACAACGGACGGGCCCCGCGCAACTGAAAATGTCATTAATGCCTGAGTGAAATTCGGGGTCTAATCTCGTCACTGCAAAGCTTATTACATTTATACGATGGAGTAATCTTGGAATAAAGTTTTGAATGGAAACTGCCGAATCATTGAGGATTGCCAACCCTTGCTTGATGAAAGAACTGACAAAATTGCTGTATAAATACTGATAAATATATATAGGTAAGGGTTTAACCGGCAGTCTGTGTTTCTCTCAATCCATATATAGGTAAAAGCGGAATTACTACGAGAGTACAAAAAGTTCCTAATATATATTTAATAAAGTTGGACAAGTGTAAGACTGAATTGCACACCGAGGGTTCCGTACAGATGTGTAACATGTAAACCTAATATTTCCCTAAAATAGTATTAAAAACTAAACATTTTTAGTAGTCGGGAAACTGAAAAGTTTTAAGAAAACATTTTTTATTTATTGGAAAGAAGATATACTACGAATTAAACTTATTTAAACGTTTCCTATAAATGTGCTGTTAGACCTCACTTCTTGCCATATTTCAATTCTATTCATCTTGGTCAACGGGAAGTAGGTAACTATGAAAATATACAGCATAAACGTCCATATCTTGTGATTTCGTTGACTTACAAGCTTAAAATAAAAACACTTAAACATTTTTTTTAAGTTTGAAGGGATTGCATAGCTAAGTAGGTATTTGATATTAATTTCAATCATCAATTCGTCATTCATCAAATGATTCATCTGCGCATACATAAGAAAAGGGTCTTAATAGATAGATAGACGGACAAAGAAGTGATATTTTCCATTTCGACGTAGATACATATATATGTAACCCTGAAAAATACCATGATACAGGTTTAATTTATCAAAATAAGGTAAGTATTTCTTTCTTTTACTAATTGAAGTGTTTTCTTTCGTCCTGTGAAATGTACAAATGTACGTCTCATCTCCAAGCGACCTCCTCTAAAGCCGAAGCTGCGGCCACCACGGCAGAGCAACACAAGCGGCGCAAATATGCTGTCCTCGGCGAGGGCTACATGTTTGCGCCGTTTGGAGTGGAAACTCTGGGGCCGTGAGACCGGGCGCGAAAGCCCTATATAAGGAACTTTTGGAGCGGCTCATCCAAACATCCGGCGACCAGAGGGCTGGCAGCTATTTTGGCCAAATGATTAGCCCAGCAATCCAAAGAGGCAACGCTGCCAGCCTTCTGGGCACCATAACCAATGGCGGGGACCTGGGGGGCATTTACTTTTTATAGGTTTAGTTTATAATATAGGTTTAGTTTAGTTATATTCCGTTATAAATATTTTTACGTCACACCTGGCCATAATGTGAGTTTTACCGCACGCGGCGCGTACCGTAAAACTCGCATTGTGGCCAGGTAAAGACGTAAAATTGTGTACTCATCACGGGCAGTAAGAAAGAAAGCCCTTGGTAAGTAATGTACTATTATGTTATTATATATATTGTGCAGTACAGTTTGAATAAACGTACGTTAGTTGCAGAATTTATGACGACATCAACGCTTCTTGTAGCGGTTAAAAATGTTAAACGCCAGCGGATCCCGTCATCAACCTGCCAAATCGCACCGTCATTGCATCGCAATAACCGATTGTACGCAACGGCCACAAAGAAACGGCTTTCTGTACCCGTATACCTATAGGTAGAGGGACCGAGATGAGACGCTTTTTACGATTTCCTATTGAATACAAAAAGTTGACGTCTGATGTCTAGCTGCCTAAGAAATATTGTTTTACGAAGTGTAGAGGCCAAATGTATTCACATAGTTTATTGAAATTAAAGAACAGTTAAGTATTGAAATATACTACAGCATGCTGCCATCCTCAAAATTAGCGCTAAAGTTAATTCATTTTTGGAAACGCCGTAGAAGCCGGCTCGCTCTTGGCTGCGTTTTTATTACTTTGACTGTGATGTGACAAAGTCGTTTTTGCGCAAACATACCAGCGACAATGGAAACGGGGCTTTTGTGCCTTTACATTGATTGATGATTTTAATTTCCCATTCAATCCGCTTATTTCTTTACGTTGTGGGTAAAACAATTTAGTTTTACACGCACCCAGCTTTTTTGAGTTGGCAATTTAACGTTTAAAAGCTTTATGGCGTGTAAATCTATATTCTACCTACAATGATATAGTACACACCTAGTATAAAATGTATGAAGGAGTACGGATACCTATTTTGTACTCTAACTATTGTACACTGGACAGTCGAATGCGAAAATATGTGTCGTCTTAATCCTCTCATAAATATGTACCTAAATCTTAATACGCCGACATAAGAGCCATGGTAATTTTTGATCTGTGGCCATGGGACATATTTTTGAGTGAGTTGTATGCACCCATATTTTTGCATTTGACTGCAGGTGCAAAATGGGTTGTCATTGAAACTTATGTTAAGGCGAAATAGGCATAGGTCGGCCGCCGATTTGTGGAATTTCAACTAGCAACACTTTAGAAAATTTACGAAAAAAATATGACGTCATGTACTGAATAAATTTATTATATACTAGCTTCTGCCCGCGACTCCGTCCGCGTAGAACTCGTTTATATCGTAGCTCCATACAAACTTTCACCCCCCACTTCATCCCCTTGGGGGATGATTTCCGGGATAAAAACTATCCTCTGTCCTTCCCCAGGACTCAAACTATCTCTATACCAAATTTCATCCAAATCGGTTCAGCGGTTTAAGCGTGAAGAAAGACGTAACAGACAGACAGACACACTTTTGCAATTATAATTCACTAGCTTCTGCCCGCGACTCCGTCCGCGTGGAAATCGTTTATATCGCAGCTCCATACAAACTTCAACCTCCCATTTCATCCCCTTAGGATGAAAACTATCCTATGTCCTTCCCCGGGATTCAAACTATCTCCATACCAAATTTCATCGGAGTCGGTTCAGCGGTTTAAGCGTGAAGAGGTAACAGACAGACAGACAGACAGACAGACAGACACACTTCCGCATTTATAATATTAGTATGGAAGTATGGATATGGATTAGTATGGACTAGCTTCTGCCCGCGACTCCGTCCGCGTGGAAATCGTTTATATCGCAGCTCCATACAAACTTCAACCCCCCATTTCATCCCTTTAGGGGGTGATTTCCAGGATGAAAACTATCCTATGTCCTTCCCCGGGATTCAAACTATCTCCATACCAAATTTCATCGCAATCGGTTCAGCGGTTTAAGCGTGAAGATGTGACAGACAGACAGACAGACACACTTTCGCATTTATAATACCAGTGTCTTGCTCACGTTGCAGTCGAACTTGAGTGGACTTTTCAGTTATTTTGGAGATATCCTCTACAAAATAAGCATAAAGACATCGACTGCTCGCAAACCGGTGCAGGGAAATACAATAAAATTAAGACCTCGTCCTACTTAGTACAGCAAACGAAAAACACTGGTTGGATAAAATTAAACATTGAAAAGTAGTTCAATGTCTCTAAATACTTTGAGAAGTCGTAACTGTTCTCACATTATCTGTCCATTTGCATCCAGTGTACGCGCGTAAAAATACCATTGTTCCATACCTACTGAATATAGTCGACTATGTTCAGTAGGTACGGAACGACAACGACAGTAGTTTCCGTCTGCATACTAAAATGTTTCCATCACATCTCCTGAATCTCAGCCGGATAAAAAGTTTATAGATGCAGTATGCGGATGTGACAGGAGCGATTTAAATATGGCGGCGGCGTCATCCCGGCGGTGACGCCGCGTCCATTTATCACCCTCTAAGCCTCTGTCGATATTATGATCAGTGCCATTCGCCTGCTCTATTGCATGTCTTCATGAACTTGATGGTAATCTAATCTTCTTCAACATTCGTCTACTAAAATATTACCGCAGGAACCTGCTCCTTACATGAAGTTCCAGACAATAGTAATTTTTAAGTCATCAGGTTAGGTATTAGATTGGATGGTTAGTTGATGTAACGCGATGTCATGTCATTTGGCAAACAAGTACCAGTATGAGTTTTAATTGACTACTCACTTGTTTGATACCATAGTATTAAGTAGTCATAATATTATGTTATAATATTTGGTTTCACGGGAATCCGCTGGATGCGGGTGGCACGAGACCGATCACTTTGGCACTGTTTGGCGGAGGCCTATGTCCGGCAGTGGATGTATTTCGGCTGATATGATGATGATTTTTATTACTCATAATATGACATTACAATCCCC
The DNA here is from genome assembly GCA_947578815.1 of Epinotia ramella. Taxonomy (NCBI): domain Eukaryota; kingdom Metazoa; phylum Arthropoda; class Insecta; order Lepidoptera; family Tortricidae; genus Epinotia; species Epinotia ramella. The sequence continues at coordinate 29,793,716 of OX388201.1, forward strand.
CAAAACTACGGTGGTGATGTTGTGGAAAGCTTCCAAGTATATGAGAACATTCTCGGAAATTTCTAGAAACTTTCACAAAAGTTTCCATTTCAGGAAATGACCAGGAACTTTCCACTGGGAATGTTTCGCAATTTCGGAAAGTTTTGATCGACACATCATTACCCAAAACTGCATCATTGTCGCGGCATTGTGGGGGGCGCTCATAACGCGGCTGCTTAGAATTACAAACCTCCGATCTCCTGCTTTATCGTCACAACACTCATAACCATAAATACGTGCTTCGATGTGATATATAAAAAAAGTTATCTTGCGACCTGCAGGGTTATCTGATGTTCTTAATGTTTTCAGGTCATGGCAGTAAGGACGGATCGCTAAGGGGAAAGGGGTCCGATAACTTGTTAACCAAGAAAAAGTCAATAACCATGTATAACCACTCTACTAGAGATAGCAGGGAGGTTCCGCGCTTGGACGAGCGCATAGTGCACCGCGACCGCAGCGCCGAGGACGCGTACTCGCGGGCGCTGGGCGAGGCCGCGGCGCCCGACCACGACACACAGAAGAGGACCCATGCTCCGGTCAATAGGCTCGCCGTCACGAGACGAGCCGTCGAGAAGGAGTATAAGGACACAATGGCCTTCCTAAACTGCCTTCCGAAAAATAAAAATACCAGGCCAATTGTAGGTAACACATGCGATTCTGTATTTTTATTTAGTCCCGCTTTAGCTAACTGATACTATTCGTATCATTTTCAGAATAATGCTTTCAAAGATGATCATCGCCTTCAAGCACAGAAAGATAATCGTCAAAGAATATTGCAACAAGAATTTAAAAATATAGAGGAAGAAAGCAGAAGGCCAGAATTACAGGTATGTCATGACTGCGTATTGATTGAATTTGCAGTTGACACACATTATTACTAGTGACTGTGAGCTGTATATGCTATGTGCTTTTATTCTACCATTTTTTCGGCGTTACTGATTTATTTACCCATGCCAAATTACAGCTTTCTAGTAGTAATAGTCTAAGCTAAGCGCAGACGCGCAGACACACATGACGAATCTATAAGGGTTCCTAGTTGACTACGGAAAGCTAAAAAAGCAAGCCTTTTTTGTTATTTTCGAAAAACTGTATTGGCAAAACGCTATATAATTATAGAAGCTGCTCATGAATTTGACAAGAATCGGTTGAGTAATGCGAGCCGTAGAGGAGGACAGCAGGACATTTGGTAGATTTTGGCCCAAGCGGAAACTGAGAAGTATGTTCGCTTCGCTCGCTCGTTCAACAAATGAACAACACATTGCGATTAGAGAGTGAGAGCCGGTAGCGCTACAAGCTGGTTCAAACGAGTCCATGATTATTTTACGTTTGGAAACTAAATTGTGCATTTAATGCAGTCTGATTAATGTTACATTGCATGCTTTAATCATTAGCATTCTCTGTTACACACACGGGATATCCATCATTTACAAACACATCTGATTTAATTGGAACTAATTCGTTTGTGAGTATGTATCAAATTAAAAAAGTAGCAATATTTTGGTACCCATATTTGATTTACTAATTCGTGTTTTAGAAGACAAGCGAACTTAATCCTTTTTGATACATAATTTTGCTATCTGCACACATATTTTATTCAATTTTATTTTTCCAGAGTTGCAAAATAAAAAGCAGATTCCCCGACAAGCGATCGAAATCACCACCAGATTTAAACGCAGATACTTTAAACGAAAGGGATTTCCGGTACTCGTGGATGCCGGTTCCAGAGAGCGATAGCAGGCTCGCCGTGCACACCATCCCCACGGGCCGCGCACCCAGCGTGCAGTTCCGCGCCGACACCTACCACGAGTACCGCTCGCGGCACAAGCACACGCCGCCCACACGCGACCGCGACGCGCCGCCCGCGCGCCGTGCGCACGCCGTCGTGTTCCGGGACGACGACAGCGCGCCCGCCGACGACGACAGCTCCACTGACAGCCGGGACTCCCCTCAAAAAGATAGCAATGTTGACGATAGCCCGCAGAGAGAACTGACGGACACTGAAAGAATTATCATTTACAAAATGTTGAACCACAAGCACAAAAAAAAAAACAAGACTTGCAAAATAAGTAGCACTGATGACGTCGCTCACAGTAATGAAGGATCAAAAGAGACTGACAATGAAAATATAACGAAAGCATCTAGTAATGGAGCAGTCATCAAGGATGTTGAACATAATGAACATGTCACAGTGAATCATAAGAACCCCCTTAGCACTGACAATATTACCGAAGGTGAGTAATTAAAAGAGCCTTAAATAATTGAAATTCCCCATCCTAATTTAGCATATAACCACTTAATTTAATCTTGTAGTCTATTTAATAATATTAATGTGTGAGTATATTGGATGCCTTTCTCATTGGCCACTCTGGGCGTGGGACCAAGGCCCGGCAAAGGCTAAGGGATCTGCCCGGCCAAGGACTAGACTAGTAGATGTTCCATTCATATTACATCTCTCGCCAACATAAACTGTGCTGCAATGTATATGATGTAGGGTCGAGGAAAATGTCAACTCTATTTGAATGATGTTAAGGTCCAAAATTGCTAAACATTCAATTTCCTCGACCAAGCCAACGTCTAACATACGTTGACACTTTTGTATTGGAAACATACGAGTTTCGAACAGGGGTAGTCAACTAAAAACAAAGAAAAATTGTTATGTTTATTAATAGTTACAATAAAGTAGCATCACTTTAATCACTAATCAAATACCTTAATTATGCCTTAACGTATTACCCGATTTATGATGGTTGATCTTGGTATTCCATAATGTTTGGAAGCCTCGTACCCTATCTGGGTACGTGGCTTCCTAAGCCCATCTGCCACTTTGAACAGCTCTAACGGCCTCTAATATTTTTTCTAAATGGTATCACGTATTATTGGTTTTTCTCACATAGTTTCTAGGCAATTTTGTGTAATAATTAGTATAATCTTTAAGCATCATAATAACATAACTTAAATTTACTTTAGGCTCCTTTGGTCACTTTTCTCTAAGACATTCCCGGTTCGTTTGTTCAGCTTCTGGGCAATTATAAATGAACTCTCTCACTGACCAAACGGTGTTATAGTCTAATTCGTTTTTATGATAGTCATAAATCTACTCGCTGAACCGCATGGGTATTACTATGTCTATCGCGATTCGTGACACGTAATGAGCCCGTCGCCGCCGACTCGCCCGCCCAGCTCACTTTGTATTCTTTCAGTCGCCACTCACCACCTCGGCCAGTGGCTTTTTAAAATTTACCTTTGCTTTTCCGTTAAGTTATTGAACGTTGATATGTATATGAAACTGGCGAGTGACAAATGTACCTATGTTTACAATGTTTCCTTTTGTAAATCTAGACTTAAGTTGTTATAATAATTTATTGTAGTTGTAATAGTTGAAGCCTATCATTTTATAAAAAAACACAGGTACTTATGCCGATTTATTGAGTTCGCGATTTACCATGACTAGGTAAGTAGGTACCTATCTACAAGTATGTGGCTACGACGCCTAGCGATTCTCAGGCATTCGACTTTGTAGTCGAAGTTCGCTGAGGTTAAACTAGTAATACTTTATAGTAGTAACTAATAGTTGTAATCATCAACTTGTGTAAATTTTAAACTAGCTTCTGCCCGCGACTTCGTCCGCGTGGAACTCGTTTATATCGTAGCTCCTTACAAACTTTCGCCCCCTATTTCGCCCCCTTAGACCATGATTCCCGGAATAAAAAGTATTTTATATGTTAATCAAGGTTATACACTATATATGTATACCAAACCGAATTTTAATCCGTTTAGCCGTTTTTGCGTGATTGAGGTCCAAACTTTCGCATTCATAATATTTGCAACATTTCCAGGGACACGACTCGCTTGACAGACTCTAGCAGGCATTTTAAGTTAATGAATAAGGTTTATTCCCGACTTTCGCTACGGTGGTAGAATTAGGCTGAAGTTTACCCACAAAGTAAAATTTTTATTTATAAAATATAAAGGATAATCCTACTAGTATTATAAATGCGAAAGTTTGGATGGTTGGATGTTTAGATGTCTGGATATTTGTTACTCAATGACGCTTAAACAGCTGAACCGATTTGGAAGAAATTTTCTATTACGATAGTTTATAGCCTGGATTAAGGATAGCTTTTATCCCGAGCCCACGCAGACGAAGTCGCAGGCGGAAGCTAGTTTTTTAATAAGCTCACTTGCTTGATTACTTAAAATGAAAACTCGTGAGACCTATAGGTATATATATATTATGTAAATGACTTCTCTGGGTCCAATTGTCCTATCCTCTGTTCTATTTTGCCGAAATGCTACAATTTGCCACGAACAATATACTAGTTGTCATCGTCCATTTGATAACAAAAGATGGCGCTGTTACGTATACATGACTTTATCCAATCGGTTATTCTCACATTTGGTGTGCGTTTCACGTTTCATATGGTTTGACGGAGTTTAGACGCCGACAAAAATCTGGAGAATGACCTGCTACGGCTAGAATATGCGTGGAAATTGGTCATGTTCTGCATCGCGCTATTGAAGTTTTTAATATATGTTGTATAAATACAATTTACTCCAATGTCTTATTATATCTCTCTGACCTTTATAATATTGATAAGTGCGAACGAACTCTCACATCAATAAATAGTATAAAACAAAGTCGCTTCCCCCTGTCTGTCCCTATGTATGCTTAGATCTTACAACTACGCAACGGATTTTGATGCGGTTTTTTTTTTACAGATGAGTGATTCAAGAGGAAGGTTTATAGGTATGTATAATATAGAACCCGTGCGAAGCCGGGGCGGGTCGCTAGTTTATAATATAAGTGTGATTAATGCACCCTGTACATCGATATGCGCTATTGCTTCTGCTCAAAACTCTACATGAATCAACATCCAAATCGCCCAGCCATAAACTAATCGAATATCTTAAGCATGCAAACCGCTTTTCATCAGAATTAGCTATCTAACGCTATCTCATCTACCCCAGGGTACTCAGCAAGACGACAATGTAACAAAGAGCGGTATCGAGTGTCGAAGGAGAATAGAACAAAGAATGAGAACAGGAAAGAGAGACGAGAGGTGCTCAAAGTCGATGGGACGAGTGGGCCCAATCGCGTATCTGCTGATCAATTGAGGGAGTCACGGACTGCCTCTTATTCATAATGCTAGTTACCAATTTTGCGATTTTCAATTTTGTTTTGCTGTAACGGCTATTACTTGAACGTTGTTTTTATTTGCATTGTCGAAGTGACCATTCTGTACCGGTCCGTATCTATTTGAATTGTCCTGTAAAGGGGTATTTTAAATAATTGGATAAATGTAAAAATGCTGTGAATTTTTTTCTGTATATTTATTTTACGTTTAAATATCTTTTATGTTGACACTACATTGTTTTTTGCCAGTACTGTGAGAAAGGTACCAACTTTCTAAAAGCATCACATATATATATTTGAAGGTTATGCAATACAATACAATATACATTCTATGCTCACAACGGGCGATTTTCGTTTTATTTAGATCATTTCAAGCGCCTACAAAAATGTTAATGGCAATGTTTGATTCACGAGCAACGAAATACCATACCGCAAGGAACTACACTTACCCTCATCTTTACTGTATGGTAATATTGTAAAGAATTAAAGTTTATTTTTAATATTATTATACGATAACTAAACACAGATACATAGTAACGGACCTTCTTGCAATAGGCTACATAGGATCCCGCGTGGACAGCTAATAGGTACTTACTGTATACCTATCTTTGAATTAGAGACACATTGTAAAATATTTGCATGAACATTTAAATGTGGTAGATGTCCCGTCAGCAAATAAACAATAAGTACTTAGTTTAAAAAAATATTCGCGAAATATTTTAATAATTCACTTACAATCTGTCAACCATGAAAATCACATCAACAGACATTAGGTACCAACCACTAATTTCCGTATAAAATTCGTTTGACACTCATGAAACTAAACAGCACTCAATTATTCAGCGTCCCCCGCCACTCGAAAAAACCCAATCAGCATAACTCGTCACTTCCACATCGATCCCCAATTTGCGAGCACTTATCAAATCGCTTTATGCATAGAAATAAAGCGAAAAACCAAACCTATCCGCGGACATTTCAACCCATTTTCAACCTTATGGCGTGGGAATAAAATTATTTTTTTACATTTATTGCATTTGTGGGAGTACAAAGCCGAATGGTTTACTTAGAGTTTAAAATATTCATAGCTTGTACTGGATCGTATTTAAATATTTACATAAGTGTCACGCAGTGCCGTGACGTTTGCCGATAAACCTAGAGAGCGGGAGACTGACAGATGGACAGAAACGTCGATACTTTTATTTAAGTTATAACTTTTATGAAAGCTTTTTTACTTCCGGTAAGTACTTAACTGTAAAAAAATCCATTGCATGGCAACAGGACATACATTAAAATTCAAACCTAATATAAATAAACCTTCAAATATATACTAAGTATTAAAGAGATTCACAGTAACGTTTCGTCTCTTTCTTTTTTCATTAAAAATATGTTCCTTTCTAATAAGCAGCCAATCGCCTATTTCACCTTAACCCCACCGCATTGTAAAATACGGCTTATTACTTACAAAAACGAAAGGATCTTTGTCACCCCTATTCGAATATCTATACCAAGACGTTAACTCTCGGTAGCGGGGGCGATACATGGGCGCATTCCCGACAGAACCCGCATTATTTAAAAGTCAGCAATGTCGATGTTACTTAGTAGGTTCTCTTTCTGATTTTTTTTACTTTATTCTTGTATAATATATGTAGGAGGGTACATTATGTATGTAAAGAATATTTGTATTGTATTGTATTGTAGGATTTGTAGGTATGTAGGTATACATTGAAGATAAAAAAGAAAAAAATATGTATATAACGTTACGCCAGTACATGTAAAAAAAAGACAGGTAACGAATATAGTAAAATTTCGGAAATTCCCGAAATGTTATATATATTTTTATATTAAAAAATGGGTGGGTCGGAAAAGTACTAATTTGCCGCAAATATACCTAGTCGTTTGGCACACGCTTTACAATATACCCTGCATATTGAAATTCACTATAAATATTTTATTGCGGCCCCATCCGGAACACGCCGATACTTCCACTAAGCGCCGTGTATTCGAGCCATAAAAAATAATGGATCTGCGAATCGTCGAGATATGTACGGAAATATGGAGTGAGGTGAGCGTTCGAAAAATCGTAATGGCATCGCGAAAATGGGGATTAGAACACGATCGAAACGGAGAGGCTCCGCAAATATTGCCCGTGTACGAGGCATTTCTTTTGCCTGATTGCGCACGCAAAAATCGTTCAGAGGTTTACATTCTTTGCTTATATAACGGCGCAATGTGAGTGCTAAACATAAATATTTAAGAGGCTGCCTAAATCAGTTGTACATTCGACTACAAAGATATCGATACGGCCAAAGTTCCAAAAATATGTATACACGACTTTAATGCCTTATTATTACGGTCGTGGCTAAATACTTTTGTAACTTTGGCCGTATCGATCGTATCGATCTCTTTGTAGTCGACTGTACAACAGCAGGTCGACCACGTAACGCATTGTACGCGCGTCACGTCGTAGTTCTAAATGTCACTTTTTATAATTACAGTTAAATTGTCCTAACGCGCGTTCGGAACGTTACGTGGTTTTACTCCTGGTGTGAGCACAAAATGTTTATTATTAAATAGCCGAGCCATAAGGTTACAGTGTAACATTGATAACTTAATAAATAATTGCACATAATTTGACATTGATCCATGATCATAACCTATGCGTTAGAATTGCGATAGGTACCTACTCACAATTATCTCATACATTCGAAATAACATGTCATAGGTATATCATTTATCAATTAAAAGAGTCTTAATTTTCATCTAACACTACATTCTTATTTACGGTAGGTAGGTACTAAATAAAACTATTGTTATAATTTAACACGAAGTTTTAGTTTAAGTAAGTACATTATTAGTTATACGGCTAAAATAAAAAGTCGGTATGGGAATTAAAATAGGTCTCTATTAGGTACGCAAAATTTTACAGGACCATGCATGTTCTGCCATATCATTTGTCATTCGAACAGGCTGAGGTTTCTGTTCGTTCCAAGTGAGTGCGCATCCCAAGAATTAAAACTTGTCCGCTAATTAACCCCGTGCACGTCGGTAAATAACATAAAGCGTACTAACCTAATTCCAGGTAATCGTGTTTGCGCGGCGCAGGTAAACATATGAAGGTAATGGGCACGTAACGCCGCACCAGTGCTCGTGCTAGACAGCTTTATGATACATTTTTCAGGTTTACGCCCTATAAGTTTAAACACCTAATTAAATGTGTGGAACAAAAGTGTTATAATCCTCGGAAAATTGTTTGGTCGAAAAAGTCAATTGCCAGGCTTATTTCTCCGGATTGTTGTTTTTCAGACCCGGTAATTATGTATCATTGTCAGTCATAAAACAATCTAAAACAAAACGATACTACAAAAAAAAAAAGAATCGCCGATAGCTAATAGTATCCGTAATTTTTTTTATGAAAAAACACGAAATTATTTATTTTATTTAAACAAAACGAAAACGTATCGTATGTTCCCGTATCTTTTTTTTAATAACAATCAAGTGTATGATTTTTTCTGTACCACCTCTTTGTCACGACTTACCCCTTCTCTTAAAAAAGTATGTCTTCAGGCAATCAACTTCTAACTTAGGACGTTACATTTATTTTTCAGTACCTATCTGTATCAAGCGTCACTCATGAGTTATGTACCTGGTATTGCCGCATTGTCATAATCTGGTAGGGTGGGTTCATATACGTCCCACGCATACACGCGTAACTTGGTCCTTTATAATGTCCAAGTAATTCGTCTCAAGTTATCGGTGGGCAAACAAAGTTGCGGCCGACAGGGAGTGAACCCAATTACCGCTAATGAAGACAATGATATAAGCGCGGTTATTGATCTAGATTTAAATTTCATGACGGGTCAGTCCCTGCGATGTGCGAGCCAAATGATGCTTCTTGCCAAGTTTCGGCTACAGCGACCGAGGCTTCTTGGTACTCGTAAGATTGTAAAGGTACGGTGAACAATACTGCGACCAAACAATTGGCTGCTAGCTCTGCACGGCTATCACACGACGGCGCGCGAGCTCTCTCGATTTTTCTCGCACAATAACTCTCTTTCTAAGTTTTCTAATAAGAGAGAGACGGATAATGCGAAAAAATCGATAGAGCTCGCGCGCAGTCTTGTGATAGACGTGCTGGTATAATAAAATAACCAATCCTGACATAAAGAAAGAAAGAAAGAAAGAAAGAAAGAGAGAAAGAAAAAAAAGAAAGACATAAAGAAAGTAAAGTAGGTACCGGCATAAACGGGCATAGTTATATACAGGATGTTAACGGGGTCATGATCCGGAATGACAAAAAGCGAATAAGATGATCATACTGAACAACCTTTCCCATGGGACCAACCACGAAATCGCAAAAAAAAACCAGGTATTCCATACATAACTCTCAATTAAATCGCAGTTAACTCACAGTTAACTCTTAATTGGCTCTTTTTTTTTGCGATTTCGTGGTTGGTCCCATGGGAAAGGTTGTTCAGTATGATCATCTTATTCGCTTTTTGTCATTCCGGATCATGACCCCGTTAACACCCTGTATAAGATAGCTGTCTACGCTGCTCCGCGCGCTTATTACATAGACCGCAATCGAAGCCGTGGTATATAAAATATACTACTGACAGATTAGTTGAAATTGGATGAGTAGTTCCGAAGATTACACCCTACTACAAACAAAGCAGAAGTCACAAGCCTATTATTTACAAAAAAATACCTCTTTATGTTATTAGTATGGATAATTTAGACATCACACTGTTCACGAGTCAACTAGCAGACTATATGGTGCACTAATACCTGCAATTGTCAAAATACCATGACTATAGGTATACGATAAATAAGTAAAAAGTAAAGTAAAACTCCGTAAATGTTTCCGTTATTCATACCACGACTGCGACAAATTGGCATACGGCTTGCGTAATGGTAAGTTGACACCGTAGCCTATGGGCGTTTGCGACCCTAGAGGAGTAACAAGGGTGTTACCGGCTTTTTACTAATTCACTCTCAACACAGTGCGTACTCGGGAGCTGTGGGGATCACCTGACTCACCTGTTCCTACACAACACCACAGACCTGCAGAGCAAGAACTACTAGGCATCTTATTTACAATATTTCCCTATGAGTGAACATACTTTGAATTAAGGCACTTTGGACCAATTATTATGTTGAATAGCATCTGCAAGTGTTAAGTATACTAACAATCAAATATGAATTACTAAACTACTATCAAGACTAACCTATCCAACTTACCCAAGTTTAATGTCCACTAACTAATTTCTTATCCCCAAAACATAATAATATGAACATACACACGAACAAACGTCTGAAATTATGATTAACGACCTCACGCACACACGCACGCAGTCCGCATTTACATGCGCACCGATAGATCACCCGGAGGCCTTCATGTTGCCGAGATCAATCAATATTCCTTGTGTCATTACTTGTGAGGTGGAACAAGGACATTCTCTGACATGGCTATTGTCGGAAGAAATTGTTTAGGTTGTATTGTTAAATAATGCCTGTGCATTATTTAACAATACAACCTAAACAACAATAAATGGTAACTTGGGTCAGTTTTTCTACACTATTCCTCCATTACGCAAGTTCTAACTAAATACCTATTTTCCACGTATCTATGAATTTCTAACCTTTTCTGGATACCGATAGTTGCAGCATAAAATAACACAACAATTATAATTTGCACCTCTCTCGTTTCAAGATATGGGGAGGCGGCATCGACCGCCGACGGAGGCGATCTGCCGGCTCCTCTTCCTACGGGAAGATACTCGTATTAATGATTTTGCATAATAATTGCATCGAACACTCGCCACCTTTAGACATTAAGGTGAAGCGTCAAGTTTCAAGTGAGGCTAGTGGCTTTTCGTTTGAGAATATGGGAACTCCGCTGTGCAAGCGAATAAAAAAAATGTAAAACAAAAACAGTAAACGTTATCGGAATCTATATTTTCATGTGCATTCGAATAGTAGAAATAAATAAGTGCACAGACAACTTAAATAGTAACGTAAAAATGGTGTTTTTTATTTAACGATGATTTCAACAAAGATAAGATAAATATAAGTATTCAATAATGGAATTTCTGGTACATGCTTATATAAACTGGCTGTACTTTTTGTACACATTTATCAACTACTCGATGAGATGGTTCAAATGAGCCCAAACACGACGGGTATCTGATGATGGAGCCACCTAACCTAACTAGGTGGGGCGATAATATTGCGTTGCCATCTGACTTACTTGAGTATACCAAATCTCAGCTCTTCGGATACCAGCAATTAGCTGAAAAATTATTTGCAACTTTTGAAGAACAACTAGTATAAGCCGTCCTTCAAAATTTGCAAGTAGATATACATTTAAATATGAACAGTTCAAGTGAATTATAAAGCCTATAAAAAGAAGAGCAACCCGGTTTTTTATTTTACTGTATTTGTGTTTTATTTCACACATTTTATATAGCTGGACGCAATCATTGGAAACCTAAAAATGTATAGAAAAATTAAGGCGCTTTTTTATGTCCGGACTCAACAGCATTCATGATTCTAATTTGTATATGTCTTGCAACCTTAATGGATTAATCGACGTTCATAGTTTTTTTTCGAAACATGTATAATATTTACGAAAGTATTATTGTAACGGACTGCAGGCGAATCCTCGTGAGTTATGATTGCGTTGTTCGCAGCGTTAGCGGAATGTATCGCGCGGCGACTGACCCTTGATCGCGGCCCGCTTTCTCACCGATCCCATCTCACATACATTTACCATTTATTTTCCCAAATGCTATCTTAAACTGAAATATATTTTCGAACGCCTCTGTTTTGTTCTGGAATAAATATATTTTCGGTTGGTAAACTAGATACAACTTAGGATGGCAAAATCTTGAATGGATTTTGTATTTCATAGTAAGATTTGTCATTTTGCGAACAGGTTTATTCATAAGTGACATTTAGGAAACAAGAAGAAGGTGCTGTTATTTTCCTTTAGGGTAGTTAGCTATCATATCATTATACACAAGTAATATTTTTTAAGTATTTTAAATTGTCGTGAGAATATGTAGTGGTTTAACTGTTACGTAAAGTTATTTATACATACAGTCTCTACATGTAATGGTTGTTTACCCTACGGGACGATATGGAGAAACATCATTTCACACTTCCCCACACACATTTTTACAATAAAAACGAAAGAAGGAGGCGCATTACGCCTCGGCCCGGGGGACGTAATAAAACAAAACACGGAGTCTGGAAATGCTTTTAAAAAATCAAAAGATTAGTTGCAATGCAGATAGCAAGCATATGGAACTATTGAGCTTGCAGTTTTGAACATTTCTTACGAAAAATATCATATTAAGAGGAAACACACAGGCCGTTATCCATACAAACGTAGTCCCCTGTTTTCTCCCTGGATAATGGCAGTAAAGCAATATTTTTTTTTCCATAAAACTATGGCTACTATTGACATGTTCCAATGTTTTCCTTTTTTTCATAAATGTATTCTTAAAAGAGATATTAATCTTCAAAAACCTAAAAAAATGCCAGATTTTCCGCTGTGTTAAAACATCCAGAAAACAATTTTGACTAGATTATTTAAAAAAAGGAAAACATAGGAACACGGCCAAAGCCTTTCTTTAATTATTAATTAAAAAAATAGTTAAATAGGTCAAGTTTTGGAGAAGAAATCAGGGGACTACGAAACGTTGATTTCATTTACTTTTAATAATAGGTATTTTCGGTCCAAGCTGCAGTTAGCTATCGCGCTCGCGCTCGCTTGATCAGGCACTGCGCGACAGCAATATTCATTTTACAAATACCTATTTCTCAATTATCTATGCACATATCATTATATCTCTAAAATGGGTTCAGAAACCAATGGAAATGACTAGCATTATTAGTATTATTACAACCAATTTTATTATGAGAACTTTCTTGTCTGTGGCAGTAGGTAAAATCTGTACTATAATGTTACTTATTACAGTATCGATTTTTGTAAGGTTATGAGTTTAAATTTGGAACAGTAGTCAAAACTCAAGTGGGTCTCCATTCTAGTATTCATAGATATTGAAACAGTTATCGATACGAAACGTCAATCCAGTACGTTTTTTAAATAAAAACCGCACGACATTTAATCTCGACTGACATAAGAATAGGGACTTCATTAGTTTATCAATGATTAAAAAAAATACATTCATCTTGATGGAGGATCGAATTGCCGCCATTACGGTAGTCATTTAATTAATTCATTAAAGTAGAATTGTGAAAAGTTGTTAGTAATTTACATTTTAGTTGAAATATATAATTAGTTTCTGAGTTAGTTCAAATTTATTTTTTATTGCATTATTTTAATATCTATAGTCTATGTATAGACATTTTACAGGTAGCACTAGTATAGCAATGCAGATAATTTCCCTACGGCTTCTAAACCCATTTTTACTTATGATATGTGTAGATAAAGTCGTGTATGCAACTGTACATCCTATTATAAAACTCGCTCACGCTCGTTTTATAAAACCACACTCGTGCTTTAAGGCTTCTCATTATGTATCAGTTGCATAAACTACTATTATAAATATATATGTAGGTAGTTATTTATAAATCGGTGTGTAACAAACGTTCAATACAAACGACATGTGACTACCTATACTTTACTGGTACCTACTCTCAAACACATTTCTAAATAAGTATTTTGAAAAATCCGAAGTGAAGGCGAATTTAAAGGAATAGGTCATAGACTGTATAGAGGGCCAGCAAAGGGCATGTAACACCTCTGGATTTGCACGCACCCTTAGACCACGGTGTCCACTTACCATCAAGCGTGCCGTGGTAAAAAAAACCCCGACGAAGGACACAAACACACAGCATACACATCCACCATAGTCGTCAGTAGAGATTGGATTGTCGAAAATTATGCCAAAATCACGGGCAAGTGAAGAAACAAAACCGGCTCAATCTATCTGCGATCGAGATGGACCCTCGGGACGGCCGGGGGGCAGTTAGGGGGCTCATCAATCTGCGGCCTTCTTGTCGATATAGGTACAAGCACACACGCTTGCCAACCAGATGTGACCTACCGACTAAATGACTCACTGTTACGTAACGGAAGGAAAATTGTCAAATGTTCTGATCGCTGGAAATTTTAAAGATTTTTTGATCTTTGGTGAATATCACCATAGTTAACAGTTTATTGTAGATGTAGGGTTAGTGTTATATTTTTATACTAGCGACCCACCCCGGCTTCGCACGGGTACTATATTATGCATATAAACCTTCCTCTTGAATCACTCTATCTATAAAAAAAACCGCATCTAAATCCGTTGCGTAGTTTTAAAGATCTAAGGTACATAGGGACAGACAGCGGGAAGCGACTTTGTTTTATACTATGTAGTATGATGGTTAGAAATAGTTTCTGTTAACAACTTTAATTTTCCGAAAGGAATTAATTCTAGACATTAAAAATAGATTATCAAGAGGTACTGAATTTTATAGACAGAATTAAAATTAACCATTAATAATGGAAATGTATTCCCTTTGCTCTTTAATCGAAACTCTTATTGAATACTTACTGAATAGACTTCAGAATTTCAAAGCACATTAATTCTTTGCCACAAATTAATTAATTAAAAATGAGTAAGTTATCTCGGCGCGACACCTAGCGGCCTTTTGTGCAGGCACCTTTTCATCGTCAAAACTCATTTCAATTAATTTTCGTAGAAATAAGTAAATGATGTGCCCTTAAAAGCAAGATATCATTAACATCCGGAGGGGGAGGTGACCGCGGCTTACAACGTAGACTACTCATAATATGGATACCTGCCTATAGAAAAATATATTACTTATATTATTTTTGAAATGAGGCAAATACATAATATTGATCATTGTGCATTTACTTAACTTTCTACTTACCTGGGTTCGTATTGTATCTTTGAAGAAATCGTATATTAATTTTCCACTTTTTTGAATTTCTTGAAACTTTCAGATAACACAACATTTAGTTCCAACTATTGGATATAAATAATCAAAGAATATAAAACTCACTATATAATAAGGCGTTAATATGCCTTGTAAATAATTCAGACGTAGACGCTTTGCGTACAATTTGCGTAGACGTATGATTCCGCCTAGCTGTCACTTTTGTGACGTAAGTACGACCAAAGATAATATAACCACTACCAAAGAGAATATAAACCACTACGAGTACGAAAATATTTAAGCATAATAAGTATAATAACAACAGATAATCAAATCAATAGTCAATATTCTCTTTGCTACAAAAAACTAGCAGATACAGTATTTTAACACTTTTGTTTCGCAAAAAAATGCTAATGGCCATAGTTCAAGTCTCGGCGCTAGTCAGCGGCCTAAACGATTCTGGCCAGGAAAAAGTACAAAAAGACGGTCTACGATTGTGTTAAGCGGGCTGGACAAACCGAATTAAAGGGTTAAAACAGCCACATTGCAGCACCCAAGAAAATCGAAACTAAAAGTTTTCTAGACCTTTCTTTTCAAAAATAAACACGAGGAAGGCCAGTTTGAAATACCTTTTTAGGGTTCCGTACCCAAAGGGTAAAACGGGACCCTATTACTAAGACTGTCCGTCTGTCTGTCTGTCCGGCTGTCACCAGACTGTAGCTCATGAACCGTGATAGTAGACAGTTGACATTTTCACAGATGATGTATTTCTGTTGCCGCTATAACAACAAATACTAAAAAACAGAATAAAACAAATATTTAATGGGGTCGCATACAAGAATCGTGATTTTTTTGCCGGTTTTTTAGATAATGGTACGGAACCCTTCGTGCGAGAGTCCGTCTCGCACTTGGCTGGTTTTTAGGGTTCCCTTATAGTTTCGCCATGTCCGTCTGGCCGTCCGTCAGTCCGTCTGTCTGTCCGTCCGTCTTCGGCTTAGGTCAGTAACCATTGCTACTAGAAAACTGTAATTCAACATGGGTATATAAATTTATAAATCAATCATTTAGTTGGCGCGCGCTCGTCGATGTAACTAAGAAAGACTACGCAACTACGGAACCCTACACTGCGCGTGGCCCGACACACACATGGCTGATTTTTAGGGTTCCGTACCCAAAGGGTAAAACGGGACCCTATTACTAAGACTGTCCGTCTGTCTGTCTGTCCGGCTGTCACCAGACTGTAGCTCATGAACCGTGATAGTAGACAGTTGACATTTTCACAGATGATGTATTTCTGTTGCCGCTATAACAACAAATACTAAAAAACAGAATAAAACAAATATTTAATGCAACCCCATTAAATATTTGTTTTATACAACAATCTTGATTTTTTTGCCGGTTTTTTAGATAATGGCACGGAACCCTTCGTGCGAGAGTCCGTCTCGCACTTGGCTGGTTTTTAGGGTTCCCTTATAGTTTCGCCATGTCCGTCTGGCCGTCCGTCAGTCCGTCTGTCTGTCCGTCCGTCTTCGGCTTAGGTCAGTAACCATTGCTACTAGAAAACTGTAATTCGGCATGGGTATATAAATTTATAAATCAATCATTTAGTTGGCGCGCGCTCGTCGATGTAACTAAGAAAGACTACGCAACTACGGAACCCTACACTGCGCGTGGCCCGACACACACATGGCTGATTTTTAGGGTTCCGTACCCAAAGGGTAAAAACGGGATCCTATTACTAATACTTCGCTGTCCGTCCGTCTGTCTGTCACCAGGCTGTATCTCAAGAACCGCGATAGCTAGACAGTTGAAATTTTCAAAGATGATGTATTTCGGTTGCCGCTGTAACAACAAATACTAAAAACAAAACAAAATGAATATTTAATGGGGGCTCCCATACAACAAACGTGTTTTTTTTTCCGTTTTGGCTGTCGCCAGGCTGTATCTCAAGGACCGCGATAGCTAGACAGTTGAAATTTTCACAGATTATGTACGTATTTCTGTTGCTGCTATAACAACAAATACTAAAAACAAAATAAAATAAATATTTAAGGGGGACTCCCATACAACAAACGTTTCTTTTTTCAGGATGTATCTCAAGAACCGCGATAGTTGAAATTTTCACAAATTATGTATTTCTGTTGCCGCTATTACAACAAATACTAAAAACAAAATAAAATAAATATTTAAGGGTGCAACCATACAACAAACTTTTTTTTTGTAGCGTTTTTATAGATAATGTAACGGAACCCTTCGTGCGCGAGTCCGACTCGCACTTGGCCGGTTTTTATATTTATGGTTAAAACAGAAGTTTAAAAAAATTACAATGTCAGTTTGATTAGTTACTTGTCAGAGTGCGTGTCATTAATGAAATTGTTTTGTAATTATTTGAAAACATTGTTGAAAAATGGGTTCAAATCGAGAAAGCAGTCTGTAAATGGATAGCATGTGCTTAAGGATTAGAATGAAAGTCACACAACAACCTGATCATAATAAAGTTTTCGCTAAAATAAAAACACATATTACCGAGTTTACTTGTAAGTAAAAATTAACCTGGCATTAGTTACATATTTTAACTATATTTTCACATTGATTAAGAAAATTACTCTACGCACATGATGTACCTTAGCCGAAACAAGGATACCTCTACTTTCTGGGCTTGGTAACACTTTTCAGTAAGGGTTGAAACATTAGGAACGAACCAATTAAATAAATAAATAGGTACTTAGCCTACTACAATGAATGGTAGGTACCCATATTCCTTAATAGGTACTTAGCCTACTACAATGAATGGTAGGTACCCATATTCCTTAATAGGTACTTAGCCTACTACAATGAATGGTAGGTACCCATATTCCTTAATAGGTACTTAGCCTACTACAATGAATGGTAGGTACCCATATTCCTTAATAGGTACTTAGCCTACTACAATGAATGGTAGGTACCCATATTCCTTAATAGGTACTTAGCCTACTACAATGAATGGTAGGTACCCATATTCCTTAATAGCCGCTGCCCCCTCACGAACCTTATTGGAACGAGATCAGCTGGTCGATTACGTACGCGTTGTTAGGTAGATCTAAATGTATTTTTTTGTATGGGAATATGACAGTTGAATTGTCCTAACGCTCGTTTGAAGCTTTCAGACAATTGTTTACCCCTTAAGGTCTACAAATAATAAAAATATTCTTTATTGCACCACAACATAAGAAAAACATGTTACAGGAGTAGGTACATTAAATAAATAAAACAACAGGCGGTCTTATCGCTTAATAGCTAGTTACGTGTGTTGATCTGTTTGTATTCGAACAGGTCCACAACTCCACATGCTCTTCTTAGAACTTCTCAGCCTTTACCTACTTGCTGAAGCATTCATTGAAGATCACATGGTATTTGCTATCATTGTGAGTTTGATACTGTGAGACAAGGCCTTTTTATAAATAATTATCGAATTGGTTAACTCTGCAAATGTAATTACTATTATTACTATTATCACTTCTCGCCTACACTTGGAACCAAAACTGTACAGTGACGGGCCCCTCGCCCACTCTCGCGGGAGAATCATTAGGAAAAAATCGTGTTGATGGATTTAATTACAAAAAATAATTATACCAAAGAAAGTTACGTGAATAAACTCGGACGGAGTGGGTTCTTCGATTCCCCCTTAATCGGATTAATTTACTTTTAAAAAGCGGGGGTGGTTGTTGTAATTAATGGAATGATAACATTATCCACCTTGCGGTCGGTCGCCTTT
Source organism: Epinotia ramella (assembly GCA_947578815.1). NCBI lineage: Eukaryota > Metazoa > Arthropoda > Insecta > Lepidoptera > Tortricidae > Epinotia > Epinotia ramella. Next base: position 29,812,555 of record OX388201.1, read on the forward strand.
GGAGGCGTCGGGTTATTTTCGATTGTATTTAGAAAACAGGGTATCTACGTCGATTGACAAGACTTACCTACATCTATATAAATTATAAAATTCATCACGTTCTAATGATATATTCGATTTATTATTCTCTTTTCGAAAATGTACAATATATGATTTAATGATTGATGATTTTTCTTAATTTTTAGCCAACTTTATTAGCACGTAATGGAACCGAGCTAACGGGCAATCGTGCAAACAAAATGGAACAAATCTATACATAGTATCAGTGAATGGTGCATGAATAGTGCCGTAGTTGCCCAGCCCGTGTATGTTTAAGTTTTTCACGATGCAACATTGCACTAAAATGAATTTGAGTTCATCAGGGTTGCTGGTCTTAATCATACAAGTTAATACCTCGCTCGGAAAATCGCGCGCTATGCGGATATCCTCACAAAGAACATGTATGTATCCCTATATCCTTCATATTGTTTTCGTTAAGCCAAGTAGTCGTTCAGAAACCCCACTCGAATCAGAACGAGCCGGTATCGGACGCGATGAGACGCGGTTTTTCCACTCGGTTACCGTCCGGTGATCTGTTGTGAACGCATCTCCGCCGACGCAAATCATATTGCGTGGAAGGGTTCGGTATTCGAACGCGAGGAACAGACGAGTCATCGCCGCTGATTTTTGCGGGTGCCGCGTGCCCCCGTGGCGGCATTTTCTTCGGCATGTCACGTCTGTATTTACAGGGGGATTAATTTGTTTGAAACGCGAGCGTTGTTAATGTCGATGATTATGAACATTGCTAACAACAATATGATCCCGTTGGCCTTATAGAATAGAGTTAATTCGAGCAGTCACGTAAAATAAACATTCGTCATCCAAAAATACAATCCGCTCGCAAATAGTTTTGGTTCTGGGAAGGCAGAGTGAAACTTCACATCCAACTAAGGAGGTTGTTTGCGTAAGCACAAGCGATCTCAAAAATAATTAAATTCGTTTAACTACGTCCGTACTTACGTATTTAAACGAATTTAATTATTTAGACTTTAACGAAAACCATTACCATACGACTTTAATAAATCCATCATATTCATTTATTCATAATCTCAAATATATTCCCAGCTCGACTTTCTGCCAAATGCGTCGGCAACAAAACTTAAATACACTTAAACATTTTTTTTTTCAGACGACGGAATAGTAAAAAATAGAGTCTTCCTCCAAAAATGGGCAAATAAATGAAACACAAATGCAATTCAACCCTAAATTGCCCACGGAGGGAGGTTATTCACGACTTGCTGTCTCATGTGGAGACCATTCTTTACTTTGTCTATTCCGTACGCGTCATGGGACTGCTTGCACAAACATATCTTTTTAAATGTTTATTCTCCATACGTTCACGCAGACGTGCCAGAATTTATAATTCGACACAAAATACCAAAATTGGTGTGTGTTAGCCAATTAACTATGTTAATCATAATTAAATAAGTCCTAAATGATACATTTCGCCAATGAATTAGTCTGAAGACGTTTGATTATAACACAATTACGTGGTGAATTTATAATTATGGTTTTTAAAATTAATCAACCCTCGCTCGATACAACAATCATAGCTTCTCTACAAACAAGACTTTCGATTAACAAAAAAACCTAAATCAATTTGGTTCGTCTACAAATAGACCGATAACGCGGAGCTATAAATTTAGTACGGTAGTAGTATGTGAAAGCTTGTGTTTTTTTTTTGACACACTTTCGAATCGTGTACCTACTTATATAGTTTCGAATAATGTTGTTTTGCTCCGTGTAGAGTTAGGTATACGATAAACTCTTTCTTATGTTTTCGATACATTTCGACTTATGGCTACTAGTATTTTCGGTGTTTTCTTATGTATATTGATTTGATCCTGTAGTGATTTAATTACCTACCAATTTCTGGTCCAGCTAGCATGATCGCGTTAATAAAGATATTTAAGACCTGATGTAATGTCTACATGAGAGCAATAAAGTATTATATTCTATTCTATTAATGTGAGACATAAAGTATTCATCTCTTATTAGCACGCTCTCTTGCTATCACGCTCATAGGGCTGGTATCTATATATTAATTGTATTGGACTGTGTATATAGGAAACTGCTGAAACTTGGAAGCTGTTGCATTTTAACCCACAGTTCAGTAAAGGCGGCTTAAACATTAACAAAAAATGTTTCGGTCGTACGAATATTGAGTACAAATAAAGTGACATTTTTTCAATGACCAATTCTTTATGAAAGTGGCACAAGATTATATTACCCTGGCATGTGGTGAGGTATTTATAATTAGACTTTTACCTTATTATTACTTAATTACCTTTTCAGCGTACCTGAATCGTATGTGAATCAAGATGCTGCATGATTTTCCGCTATTAATGGGCAAAAACATGCTACGGCGACATGATGAGCTCGGGGCGCTGAGTTAGCAAAACTCTAAGTAAGTGTAGATATTTTACTTGTCAGTAGCATTGTTAGCTATGCAAGCGTAGCTAACAATGCTATTAGGGTGATTATTCACCAGAGATGTGCGAAGCTATGTTTTCATATATTCGACACCTGCTGTCTGCATGACTGTCAAGCATGCATGTTGTCTCATTTCTGGCGGGTTTTCAGTCGTGGGAAGAGGCCCTTATCGTAATGCAGGGTATTACGATAAGGGCCTCTTCCCACGGAAAAACCTGCGAGTCAGGTATCCAGCTTTCGGAAGAAGTCTAACCCTCAAAAAATTCTGCGTCAGCCGCCATCTCTATGTTATATGGAGGACTCTAGGATCTCAGGTTAAATGTATACTAGAGAGCCATCCTCGCGCCTTACTACTGGGACCTCGTCGTCGCCTGCTCTGGACTACTAAGCCTTACTTAGTGCTGTGGACGCTGGCCCGAACAGTAGGACCGCGACCCCGATGACTTCATTTAGACAGTAAGGGTTTTAAAAACGTACACTAGTCCCACAATATTTATTTATGAAGCTGTCATTTCGCCATCAAATACACGTAAGACGCCGTCAAACACTGAAGTAAGGTTTAAGCCTAAGAAGCATACCTAATGATACTTATAACCAGCACGTGTCCAACGTACGTAACTCGAATAAAAATAAAACTTTTTTAATGCTCGAAAAGTGTGCCACTAGGCTTATCAAGCGGGACTAAACTAGTACATTTAGTCCGTAGGGAAAATATGAAGGTGTACAGTCAGCATCAAAAGTAACTGCGCAATTGACGTCTTCAAAAGCTCTTATTCTTATATACTTTTGATGCTAAACAGACTAGGCGCCTGTCTGTTTTACCGACGGTACAAAAAGGGGCTCAATTCAAAAGAATTAGCTGGAGAAGCTTTTGACCCTCTTCCCCCGATGTTACTCTTGCCCCGACTCACCTTAACTATAAACTATCTGTAAGTATCAATGTAATAACTGTTGGTGAACCTTTAAATAAATAAACTAATTTAACTGTCTAAAAAAACTTTACAGTACATATGGTGCTACTTTCCCGCACTAGTGCGGAAAGAGCACTTTCCATGCATATGTCGAAACTTTAAAGAGCCATTATGTACAGTAAAACGTTGTACGATACACGTGCGAATATGTAAACATATTTATGATTTAAAAAAACATTTTAATTTGACCAATCAAAACACTTCAGCGTATTAATCCACCAATCATAACTGTTTAATAAACCATTCGTATTTGCTATCAACTAATCAGAATACAGCTATATATTAAAATCAACCAATCAGGAAACAGAATAAATTCCAAATATTAGGCGTTTTTTATTCCCGAATTCACAATCATTAAAAAAAATAAACACCTTTGGCCGTCTATAGCCTCGTCCAAACGTTCAACCGGGGTGTTCTGCAAACATGACATAAGCTATTAGATTGAGTGGGATAGACTGCTGTCTATCTCGCTTTATCTTATGTAGCGTATGCTGTCCGCCGCGCTCTGCCGTTTGGACCGTATACGGTAAGTAGCGTTTATTCGTCAATATTTTGTATCTGTGTCAAACAGTTTATTAAAAAAATCATGCCGCCAAATTGAGCAATCTTTTCGCTGTGGAATTGATTGATTGTGGTGTGGATGGATAATCTTTGTTTTCACTATTTTCTCGCAGTCTAAGTGAAAAGTAGAGTGTATAACTCTGGTCTAAAAGCCATATTACCACTCGAACAAAATAACCATCTCGTGGTAATATGGCTTATTTTAGCCCCTTGTCATACAATATACTATTGTAGTTGGTATCAACCAACCAGAAAATATTGAATTAATCAGAATTAATTTCTCAAAACATTGGGTGTTTTTAGGGTTCCATAGTCTACGAGGAACCCTTATAGTTTCGCCATGTCCGTCTGTCCGTATGCGGCTTAGCTCAGTGACCCTTACTAAATACTAGAAAACTGTAATTCAGCATGGGTTATGATATAACTCAATCACGCCGACAAAACTGCATAATAAAATTTTGAAATACATTTTTTTTAGGGTACCTCCCCTGCTAAAGAGGGGGTGTAATTTTATTTTCAAACTTATGATCAGAGGTCGGAATTTTCGTGGCACTTTTGAGCTGTCATAGGGACTTCTCGTTTATAGACTTCCGATTATACATATGTATATCGATAAATACAGAATACAATATATGTAAAATATGATTAGTTGATTACGCGTGATGGGTAAACAACATGCAGTCTTATCGCGAAAAATTAAATAAAATTGTTAACTATTAACTTTTCATTGTTTTCATTGCACATCTCTATTTAACAATTTCAGCCACTCAAAAGTTATCTAAAAGAGATCGCTCTTTAGCGGTAAGACTGCCTGTTGTTTACCTCTACTTTTAATCTTGTTTCATATGTTGTGTGTATGTAATGGATGTGTTATGTGGCAATAAATAATTCTTATTCTTATTCTTATTCTTATTCTTCTATAATTTATCGATAAAATTATGAATATCGGTAGTCGATAAACAAGAAGTCCCTATGACAGCTCAAAAGTGCCACGAAAATTCCGACCTCTGCTTATGATCTTTGGATAGCTTGTTCAAAAATACTTTAAAGCATTCATTTTTGTTCGTGTCAAGTGTCCCCCCCTCCCCTGTCAGATAGTACATATAATGAACCGAATAATATGATATGATATGATTTATTTATCTCACAATATACAATTTCACTTAAAACTGTTACACTTATTTTAGAAATTTATATTGTGACTGTCAGTTATTTTACATTTCAAATTACATTACATTTTAAATCAATAACAAATAATTAAATTAAAATTATAATAACAAATATTTGATTGACATAGATACATGTCAACAAGTTACAAAATGATATAAAAAAATAAAATCACCGTATGCGGGTCGTCATTGATCTAAGAATACCTAAACAATTCAATTGATAGAAATACTCGTAGTCGACCAACTTCATGTATAGGTACTTGGAAAGGCCAGCAAGGCGTTTAGTAGTGGTGTCAATATTTGGAGTCTGATAAAGCATTTAAAGCACTTTATAACATAAAATGCCGCCTATTTAAATAATCATTTCGCGAGGGAACACAAAGGCCGTTTTTCCATACAAACGTAGTCCCCTGTTTTCTCCTTGGCATAATGGCAGTAGAGCAATATTTTTTTTTCCATAAATCTATGGCTACTATTGACATGTTCCTATGTTTTCCTTTTTTTCATAAATTTAACCTTCAAAAACCTAAAAAAAATGCCAGATATTCCGCTGTGTTAAAACATCTAGAAAACAATTTTGACTAGATTATTAAAAAAAAGGAACACGGCCGAAGCCTTTCTTTAATTATTTATAAAAATAAAAAAAATTGGTCAAGTTTTGGAGAAGAAATTAGGGGACTACGAAGCGTTGATTTTATTTACTTTTAATAGGTATTTTCGGTCCAAGCTGCAGTTGTCTCTATCGCGCTCGCGCTCGCCTGATCAGGCACTGCGCGACACCAATACATTTTACAAATACCTATTTCTCAATTATCTCGGCCTTTGTGTTTCCTCTTAATCTTCGTTTTATTTTTTACTTGTGTATAACTCTGGATTAAAAGCGATATTGCCCCTCGAACAATCTTCCCTTGCTTCGACAAAGTAACCATCTCCAGGTAACATGGCTTATTTTAGGTCCTACTTATACAATCTAATATTTCAGCCTATTTTAAACCAACCTCAATAGAAGTAATTCATCACAATATTTTTTTTATTTTTTTCAGCGATAATTCTTTCCATATCAAATCTCGCTTATGGCCGTTTCAGTATTTTACACACACATTATGTAATTTATATATACTAAATATATACGTAGTTCACATATTCAGCTGAGATTTCGTTGACTTAGCAACTAGTAGGTACCTAGTCATACAAAATACACATTGTAACATAGAACTGATTTTCTGTAAGACCTCGGCACGCAGTTCATGTGGTGACGTGACAACGTTGTACAAGATTTAAGGCGGATTTTTGGTGTTAAATATTTAATTGGCAGTACGTAACTGGTAGGTTGTGGCACTCTTCGGGGGAGGCCTATGTCCAGCAGTGGACGTCTTTCGGCTGATATGATGAACTGATAGGTATGGCGAAATAAAGAACGTAAGCCTATAATTAGCTCGATCCATTCAAACATAATTGACGTCATCACCATCATCATATCAGCCAGAGATTGCCACAATTGACATCATCGCCGGTAGAAAACTACGTAATACTCAAGGTCAAGCTAGATACGCCACCACACCGATCGTAAAATTATGTGCGTACTTAGAAATACCTAGTAAAGTATAGGTAATGTGAAGGTACGAGTATGTTTTATCGGGAGTCTAAATACGTAACTCCAAACTTTATCCATTCTAAAACAAAATGACCAGCAAACGCAGCAGCTTCGTTATGACAACATTATGTCACTTATATCGCTATTTTTCCCAGTGTTCCATACAAATCATTCGGCACAAATGGAAACACGTCAACACGAAATTACCATTTTGAAATTGGACCAAAAGTAATAAGATAATAAGTTTCAAATGTAATTGTGTCTATACCTTTTTATGACCAATTGTTATCTTATCTACAATGAATCTAGCCCAACTGGAATTTTGTCCAGTATGAAATAGGTTTATCATAATAGGTACGTACTACAAAGTGAGTTGTCTAATTTAAATTAATATCAAAATATACGAAGATCGACTTTTTTGTGTAACATTCATCATCATCATCATAAACTTGAGAGCCGGGCTCTTGGCGGTGTCACTAAAATCATACATATTATGACGTATTTGCAAAAGTTCATATTTTTAAGAAATTGAGAAAAAAAATGCTATTAAATTATTGTAGGTGCAAGCTTAATTATCTTATCACTGTCCACAAACAAACTTCTACCATCTTAAGGCATCCCGTAAGATGGTAAAAGTTAAGATAAATCATCATTTCTGACATAAAATCTATCCTTTATACTTCCAAGGGTCTCAAATTATCTGTATGGCAATGTTCATCTTATCTAAAGTGAAATGTGTGTGTGTTAATTTTAAGGAATATTTTTTTTTATGTCTTTTCAACTTCATCCCAATTCCCATTTAACGGTGTTAGAGAATAAATTATTGTGATTAGCTAAAATAATCTTCTTAAATTATCAAAATGATCCGCAGTTTTAATCTAACATTACCTTCTTTTCGGTTCTGTGATCATCAGAGATCGGAAAAATATGCGACATTGTTTGCAATTATGTGGACATGACTCCAAAATTAATCAAAATGTTAATTAATTATTCATTGAAAGATAATTTGAATTATTGGAGATAATAGTTTATTTATAAAGTGCTTATAAGCACGTATATACTATAATAAATTAAAAATTAAATGACGTTACGACGACGATGAATTACATAAATAATTATTAGCAAAAGGTTCGTATTTAAAATGGGTATCGTTTCCGTAAATATTTATATACAATAAATAAATAACGATTTTAAACTGACACGATTACTTACACTAGAAAAAAAAATGAAAAATACTGTTTTTTTTTTTAATAAACCTATACTTTAACAAACTTTTGTATTTATTGACTAGGAATCAAATTATATGTCAAGTAAAAAAATAATTAACTGAATAACATTTTGATTGATTTTGGAGTCATGTCCACATAATTGCAAACAATGTCGCAATTTTTTCCGATCTCTGGTGATCATCGCAGTTCTAGCCTAACCTAACCTACATTTCTAGTAGCTTTTCGGTTCTGGAAGGATCACAGGTCTAACTTAACCTAACTACTTTTCTGCTAGCAGTTGAATTATGTATTTTGACTAATCAATGGCTTCTCAAATAGTATATGTATGACCAAAGAATTCCCTTACTTCAAAAATTACTTGTCCGCCATACATACTTCCAACCCCTTTTAACCTCCGTAGAGGATGAATTTTAAAAAACGTTGTAGTTTGTTTTCAAGTCTTTGACCGAAGTTACAGTCCTCTTACTTTAAAATTGTCTTGTTCCCCGTACAAACTTACAACTCCCCTTTAGAGGTCGAATGTCTTTTAAACCCCTTATGGAATCAATTTCAAAAACACTGAATTTAGTTTTCTAGACTTCAAACAACCAGTCTTAAAAAGAAGTTACAAACCTCTTACTTTAAAAATGTATCGCTTTCGATATAAACTTCGAACCCCCTTTTTAACCCTCTTAGGGAATGAATTAAACAAAAACACTGAAATCAGTATTGTAGCATTTTAATAAAAAGTCTAACACCAAAAGGTACAAATCTATCACTTTAAAATTTTCATGCTCCCCATACAAACTTTGAACCCCCTTATAAACCTTTTAGGGGATGAATTTCAAAAATCGCTGAGATCAGTTTTGTAGTCTTTTAATAAGACATACTGAGACCGAAGTTACAAATCTCTTACTTTAAAGTTTTGTTGCTCTTCATAAAAACTTTGCACCTCTTTTTAACCCCCTTAGAAGGGTGAAGTTTTCCAAAACGCTGAAAGAACTTTATTAGTATTCTAATAAGTAATCTATCCACAAAGTTTTAAGTCTGGCTCAAAAAAAAAGTGACCCTCATACAAACTTTGGACCCCATTTCACCCCCTTAAGGGTTGAATTTTGAAAAATCCTTTCTTGGTTCACCCCTGTACCTTATAAGGAACCTACGTCCCAAATTTGGAATCTCTGGAACCAGCGGTTTGGGCTGTGCGTTGAAATGTCAGTCAGTCAGTTTCTTCTTTTATATATCAATATTACAAAACAAGATACCAAGTTTACTTTTAGGACGTAATATTTTTTTTGCATTATTCAGGCTTGTAAATTTTCCATGTCGAGGATTTTCAAATTGGCACTATTCAGATTCGAGTAATAATTTCGAGTTCTCTATTTTTCATTTGTAATGAACGATAGTAGTAATTCATAAATTGTGCAAATTACATGATGTCGAATAGGCTAACTATTAGGAAACCCTGCTAGTTTAAATGTATGATCGCAATAACTGCTTATAGTATTTCCATTACTAATAAGTAGCGAAGTGTTTTTCCCGACATCTGTATGTAATAATAACTGGACGTACTATGTAGCCGGCGATCTATTGCGTAATTGATGCCTTCGACGTAGACGTAGTGCGCGTTATTCTGTGTAGGTACTATAAATTGGCAAGGAAATGCAAGCAGGCATTTCATTTAATACGAAGCAGTATTTTGCCTTGAGTGTATACTTAGTGTAGTGTCAATGTAATACTTTATATTCCAATTGTGCGAGTTTGACTAATTATTGCAAAATGATACCTGCTTAATAGAGGGTACAAAATCAAAATCAATATGTGTCAATTCTAAACAAAAAATCAATCTCGTGAATACCTAGCTAAACAGACATACAGCTCTACTACCTACCCACTCCTTAATTGATGATAAATTCAGGTGAGAATAATAATAATTTTAAATAGCATGACTAGTGCCGATAACATCTCTAATAGGTACTGTGATGACATAGGTGTAATAACAAACACGTATATACGATTTCTCAAACATGCAATGAAATATTGACGTTGTGTTCTTCATAATGGGCTTCGAAGTGTCACGTTTCGGGCGCAGCGAGACGAGAGATCCTTAATGGCATTTCGTACAAAATTGGAGGCCTAGGCCTGCAAGATGGTCTTTTTTAATTTTTCATTCCAAAATTTGTGACACAGGATCACGGCGTTCAGCCATGAAAATTAAAGTTTGATTTCTTGGAGTTTTTTTAATTTATTTCATTGCATGTTTGAGAAAAGCACTATACATACCTCGGCGTAAAAAGGGGTTGCCAGCGTCATAACCGTCCAACGTCAACCCCTTACTTCCATCATGGATCTGTAGTAATGTACTATTTAACACGTTTATTTGCGTTGCCAACAAGATGTATGCGAGTAGCGAGGCCAAGAGACCACAGCCTCGGGGCGACTGCTTGACGTTTTCAAATCCTCTTGTATTGAGACTATAATTAGATTTCTTTAACAGCCGATATTTGGCAGCCTAAACGTCAATGATGACATATCGATGGCAAAAAGCGAGAACGTAGTAACCGCCACTTGGTCAAAAAATTTTTTTTTGCATATTCGGAATCAGCGAATTTTTCTGCGTCGACTACTGGTCTGGGTCCCATGGCTCTACGACGCTTAGAAAAAACTGGACTACGTTGCAAAACGAATGTATTTTTTTGACGATGCCCACATCTAATTGCTGTAAACACCCAAATAGTAGCAATTTTCTAAACGAGTACATTTACGCTAATTTTGTTTTTTCATAAATCAAAGGGTGTGCCGGTTACAGCGTTGCCGAAATTTTGTTTCGTGGCGGTTACAGCATTTATGCATGTAGTGAAAAAATTACGAACCAAGCTTACTGCAATTATCCTAAAATAAATTATCTATGATTGACGCTTACTACATTTCATTCGAAAATGAATTATCAGCAAGCTACAGTAACGACATTTGAAACACAACGTGAAGTGGGTAGTGCTTGAAGATACAGCAATAAAAATGTGCGCTCGCGGCGATGTGGCTCGTGAATACGACCTGTGATTTAGTCTATCGGCGATCGCCGGAGCGAGTCGGTGTGCGTAGTCTGTGTACTCTGTGTGTCCGTGAAATAACAATTTTAATTTGTACGGTACCATAGTAATATAACGTCTAGTTATTTAAGTTAAATATTAATGGTTCAGTGAGATTAGTTCAAAGAAATATTTTTATAATTGAGGTGATAGTTGTGTTCAAACAATTGTTTAAGAATTATGTTGAAAACTTATATAATAAGTAATACTTACATTCAAAACATCTTTTATAGTTAGTGGGTTTAATAGGTAGTGAGTTTTATATCGATAAAAGTTACTTAAAAGACAATTTAATGCCAAAACTGAAGATAAAATGTAGAGAGTTTTAAAGTTTTCACGGGAATATTAAACCTCATTACCTATAATATTTAGTTTTAGCGGATAACAATATTATAGTCTGATTAACCCTAAGAATATTTATGTTTGTTTTTAGCACGATAAGTACAAGGTTGTGATTTTATAATATGAGAGATTTTATTAGCCTTTTGAAATGTTATAAGCAACGGAGGTTTTAAGTAACTTTCGTAATGTTTTTATACAGAGAAATTGAGACTAGATAGTATTTGATATGTTAAGACGGTAATTGTTGCTTCTGAGCTTTTAATTTGTAAGAAACCTGCATTTAAAATTTGGAAACATTTTAAAAAAGTATGTTGATAAAAGTTGATTTTTGCCGGTGGACACTTACCACATTTCAGTTAGTCCTATAAAGAACGTAATGACATTTACGTCAAAATTATTGAATCTTAAAATAAATATGCATCTGGTTACAGCATTTATGCTTTATGGAAATAATACTCGTTTCACCATTTTAGTACATTTACTTCTGGCGTTTACAGCGTTTTCGCGTAACGATAAAAAGAGTTCATTTGTCGTAACCGCCACTAAGTCGTAAACCAGTCTTTTTTGTTAAATATTAAATATGCCAATTGAAAGAAAACCATAAGTTATGAATTAGATCCAAATATCAAGCATTTTCGTTCATAAATGAAAGAGTTATGATTTTTTTTCTCGAAATCGAAAAGTTTTTTGGCTCTGGTGTAAAGTTTGCATTTTGGCGGTTACTACGTTCTCGCTTTTTGCCATCGATATGATGATTTAAATTGTACTGGGATGACAGCTGTCAAATATTGGTTGTAAGGGTATTTTCACTAAAGTGACACCACAGTACTCTACTATCATACAGCGTTAGGTATATGTTTACAATTGTATTCTAATAAGTCTAAATTCTAAGAATAATATAAATTAACACTATTTGCATATAATAACGGCTATTTGATTAATGAATATACATATTTATTATATTTCATACATTGCAGGACGACCATTATCTTATATATTGCCCATGCCCAGGTATTGTGTAGAATAAGTGAGTAACGGGCCACGCTAGGTGAAAATACGGGTCCCTGAAAAGTTACGTAAATTGTGTGACGAAGTCTAGGTATGGTACCTACACCAAGCCTAGGTACCTACTCATTTGCTGAAGTAAAACGTTTTCTTTGTTATGCCTTCCATTTTCATTGTTCAAATAGTTAGTTCTACTGAAATTCAATTGGCAGTATTTTCTGTTACATTTTGTTGAGTTACTTATTATTTCGTGTAGGTTCCATATTTGGACCATATAATGCTTCGTATGGCTCGCGTGGAAGCTGCGCTGCGTAACTAGCGTTCATTTGCATTTTTTCAGGATCGCACGAAGAGTTAGTGGAAAATTCCAAACAGAAATTGAAAGTTTGTCTAATATTTTATAATCTATACTAATATTATAAAGAGGTCAAGTCTTTGAGTGTTAGCTTTGTGAGGGTTAGGGGTGTAGCTATAATTTGGCATGTATACGTAAACTACCCGTTCGATTTCAAAACATCAACATGCTATATTTTATCCCATGGTGGGTGGCCGCGTTAGTTTGAATACGCGGGCGAAGCCGCATGGGCAGCTAGTTATGTATTAAATGGCAACACATAATTCACAAACACTATGTAATATCTCAGACTCAACCACGAGTCGTGTCGATTGGTAGTTTTTAGTTACATCGAAAATATTTTACAGTAAGTTTCCTGTAGAGCAATATATTAATACGAACCCAGGAAAAACGTAAGTTTAAAATACATAAATGTCTGAAATTTTTCGCTTATTCAGTTCCAGTTTTTCTGTTGTTTTTTTTCTGGTCTTGACTACCGCGACTTCAATAATGAATCCAAGTCTTATGTTGTCGTCTGTGATAGAGACTGCAACAATTCTAATTTTGTTTTTTTTTACTGGTCTTGACTACCGCGACTTCAATAATGAATCCAAGTCTTATCTTCCCGTCTGTGATAGAGACGGCAACAATTCTAAATTTGAATACTCTAAATATGCCAGTTTAAGCTGCTGTACCACCTTTACAATACTTAGGTATTTTTGCCAGAATCTCGAACCAAGCACGAGTATTTTACATACTCCAGTATTCATATATCCAGTATACTTTTATTCCCTCTCCAACTAAACCGAAGCAACTCACACAAAAGAAACTCTGTTTTCTCATTCTCAGATTGTTACCGCGCGATACATAGCTCTAAGTTCCGAAGCACACGCTCTGAAATATTTATTCCTGAAACGTAAAGATCGGGTGGGGGGGGAGGTGGTGGGAGGTTATCCCGCGGTTTCCTCCGCCGTGTTTTACTTTGAGAATGGGAAGTCGTCGGCGACGGATCGATAAAGGCAAAGATAAAGCAACCGAATGAATGTTTCAGCTCAGAATGTACGTTTTATTTTGTTCAGTTAGGCTTGATTGTGGTAGGCGACAGATAATTATTTAAACGTGATTAATTTGTGCATATTTTAATCGTTACGACATACTTTCATTTAATGGTAGATTTTATATGACTTTTTTTTTACAATTTACAGCTTACAAAGTAAAAATCTCGCAAAGTATCCCAGACTTATATTCATTGTGCAAGTTAAATTATCTGTTTCTTTTTCGAATAATTTACGGTTTTAACACATATGGACCATAATGAACACATTAGATGTATTGGCTTTGTCACTACTTAAGACTATAAAATGTCGTTGCAGCTGATTGTACTACTTGAGTATAAAATAAATAAACATAAATAAATTTACAATAATACATTTATAGGGTATATATATAGAACTAGTGATATTATCTCTATGATTAAACGGTGATATTGTATGGCGAGTAATAGTATAAAAAAGAATACAAATAAGATAGAAACACTGGCAGATACAAATAGAGTTCAGAACTCTATGACAATAAATCCACTTATGGCTGTCTGAGCTCTCGGTTGCTCGCTACAGTCGCTGCGAGCACAGCGAGTGGAGCTGTTTCAGCTGCTGAAGCCGACTAGACAGTCCTCGCGTGTTGCATACTCTGTGCCGGTTCCCCGACCTCCGGTGGGAGGCCCCCCGTTCGATTGTCTGCGGAGGCAGGCCCGCCGGTGCCATCTGATGTGCCGAGAGCACTCCAGATCTGCATAGATCGTTGCCTTCGTTTTTTCCCTATCGAAAAATCAATAGGGAATCCACTCACAGCTTTATAAAGTCGGAAAAGACATTTATTAATTTTGTTAAGGTCGTAATGGATTTACCATGGTATAAAAGTGCAAATGAGATTTAATTTGAAAGTTGATTACTTTAATTTTCATTATGATACTTACATAAATATTGTATTGCTAAGTGGCATTATTTTATGGTGAAAATATCGGTAACAGACAACTGTAACTGAAATTCTATGTAGGTCACACAATCGTAGGCTGCAAAGGAAAACGGTATATAATGTGAAGCACATCCCAAAAGCGTATAGAGCCTTCCGCCCACCCTCAAGGGGAAAGAGGCTCAAACACCAAGCAATAAAGCTTTCGCATCCAGCAAAACAAATACAACGCGCATTCCAATGCTAGATATCATTCGCCCCGCCCACACAGTTGGCATTACGACTGTAAGCGCTCCCATTGGTCGCCGCGAAGCCTTCTCCATTTCGAATTGGTTATTTTTTTCTACAATTGAAATTTGAACTGTCCGTTAGTTGTAGGTTTGTAAGGCGCGTGCGCGGGGAGGGTACGCCACGTGAACGTAGATACGTTTCGGGGGCTACGAATGTTTTATTGTCTCTCTCCATTCCTATTCGTATTTGGAATGTAGATGTGATTCGTAGGCAGTAGTCCTTAGTGCGCAGCTGTGGTCCTTGTGATAGGATGGGAGTTTTCGGCGGTTTCAGGGGTAGACACCTATATATTATTTGTAGACTAATTTTACAGGAGTTATATATTACGCGCTTAAGGGGTCAATGACGTTTGTAGTTTCGCTAATGCTGTTTTTTTCTGATATGTCAGTGATAGTATTTAGGTAAGATATCAAATCCAGAATAGTCAGTTGATTTCCGGGAGTTTGCTTAAGAGCCCGCAGTAAGCTCGGCCGAATTTCACCTTCCCATACAAACGTAGTTACGCTCTCATTTTAAAACTATGTGTTGGATTGTGACGAAACTTTGCATATACAATGGCATAAGGTATATCTATGTCTGTAATTAGTTTACATGGTTCCAGTTTATAAAACAAACGAAATAAAGCAAAAACAACTTTTGTATGAAAAACTTAAATTCGCTGTATTTTTTTTACTATGGTATCTGAAGCTACATAAACTGATTACAGACCTGGATATACCTCATGTCATTGCACATGAAAATTTTCGTTACAATCCAACACGTAGTTTTAAAATGAGAGCGTAACTACTTTTGTATGGAGAATCGAGCTTACTGCGGACTCTTAAGTGTTATCATGTCTCTTGAACAAAGAAATATTTCGCTCTAAAACAAATTTTTGACTTAAATACATGTACCAAATAAGATTATAGCACACAACACGTGATATGTGTGACAGCAAGACAAATGCCCTGCAATGTGTATTAAAGCATAAGCGTACATCCTGTAGTTACAGAACTGCCATGTACGAAATAGTTTTGTTTGCACATTGCCAGTAAATGTCTTTCGTCGGCCGCTTGATAAATATTCCTTATTGTCAGGAATGCAATAACGCTGCAGACTGCAACTGAAATGCATTCCCCAGAAGCGCATGTACCTTACTTCAAGGTAGCAAGGCACAGAATAGTAGAGCTATACCGACCGACAAATGTAATAACACGCTGGCATCCATAGCTTACTCTGTCCGGAACAATTTCATTTGCGACTGAGCGAGGATAGCGTTGTAATTACAACAACAATCGATAGAGGCGCCACCGTCTGCCGCACGTTTAATCTCGCCAGAATCAAAGGACTGTCGCCTCACACCCACCTGCGTACTCCAGACACCCCCCAAGCAATGCAACCCCGACATCTATCGCTGTGTGAGCATTACACTGCGGCGCGGAGACCATCGGCTCAAACTGCCTACGACATAACGGAGGAGCAATGATACCTGCCCACTTTGATCAATTTGTTTTGAACAGATTAAGTAGTAAAAACTATGTCTCCAAGCCTATATCTGCAGAAGTATGTTTAGGTGTCCCTAGACCAGATAGTTGCATTTCCAGTTTGGTACCGTATACTATAAGCTTTATTGGAGTTTTATAAAGGCTTTACGTTGTTTGCTGGTGGCTTTAAACGAGCATACGACCGCTTTCAAATTCCTTGCTAGGATAAGGTTAGAAGCAATTTATACATTCGAATATATGTTTTGAAGAGAGTACCTACATCGAAAACAAAGTAGGTAGGTGCCTAAAATGGAAAATACAATGATACTTTATTGATAAAAAATGCCATTAAAACCATTATAAAGACGTTCCAGTATGTTATAGGTAAAAATTGCTTACATAGTAACGTTGCAGTACTTGATTACCTACCTGCCTTAGCACACAAAACGACTACAAAACTATGTAGCAAAAATTCTTACTGCATGGCTGTTAGAATCTATAATCTTATCCCTAGTGACATTACAAGCTTGCCATGTAATTTGTTTGCCCGAAAATTATAGTATAACTGCTTAATTGAAAATAGATTTTATGCTATGAAGGATTTTTAACATATACCTAAAAGTCACTTGTAATGGGCCAATAATTGTATGAATTGTAAATTATTTTTATGTTAATTACCTATATTAGTAATTTTATATTATTTGCATGCTGCATGTGGCAAAATAGTAGTTCGAAATTTGTATTTGTTATCTTATTGTGCACTATTTTCTGCAAATAAATAACTTTGAACTTTAGTTTCCGCAAAATTGAATAAAATACGAGTTTGCTAATTCGGTTCAATTATGCAAGTTCGATTTAAGCGGCAATTAGTGTATAAATAGAGAAGGCTGCAGCTTTAATGTGAAGCTGCGCTGGGTAATATCGATTGTCATTAATTTGGCGCGTGTGCGAATTGAGCTCGTATATGCAGGTAAATACAGGCGCGGCGTGGCAATCACTGTTTCTGGATCATGTGAAAACACATTGTGCTTTCATGTTCCTCTTTGGATCCAGTTGAGCTCTTATCTCCTAATTGGGTTCATATAATGTTCAATTTGGATTATGTTTGTAGCTTTAAGAGATAACTGCACTGAGAATACCTACTTACGTATAATGGTTGAGAACTGAATGGAGAATAAATAATCCCGTTGGTTGATGTGGCAGAAAACTATATTGTTACTGTAACTTCAACTCATAAATCAATCTTGATGGCTCTTAAAGACCGAGATTATTAGGACACCAACGTCGGAGTTGCAAGCGATGTATTTCTTGTGCATATCGAATGCCTTAACTAGATTTGAGTCTGGATACCAATTCTAGGGCCCAATTCGAGATATTTGTTAGAATTAGAAACTCCTTGAAAGTTCGAGGAACACGATTCCACGCTTTGCGACGCTTTTCTCTGCTTTTGATATACAGACAAAAAATGCATGCCTCAAAGCAAAGGAAACACAGATAACGAAGGTTATTATAATTTTAGCCAGATTTTTAACAAAACGACCTTCAACGGTGAATGTTCTGAAATATAAACACTATGATTATATACATATGTTTTGACGACCGGTTAGCCTAGTGTAGTGGGTAGTGACGCTGCCTACAAAGCTGAAGGTCCTGGGTTCGAATCCTGGTAAGGGCAAATATTTGTGTGATGAGCATGAATATTTTTTTTCTGAGTCATGGAGGTTTTCTATGTATTTAAGTATTTATTTATATCTATTATATATATCGTCGTCAGGTTCCTATAACACAAGCCTTAATGAGCTTACTATGGGACTAGGTCGATTTGTGTAAGATTGTCCCCTAATATTTATTTATTATTATGTACATGCATTCCGATTATCTAGAATGATAATTATTACTCTAACTGTCGGGTAGGTAACCATGCGAGCATGATCTAAAACTCATTATTATGTAAATGCAGGTATTATATTTCATTGAATATACGGAGTTGTAAAGCTAAACAAGCCACGTATGAGTTGGATGGAACGCTCCGTATAAAGGAGCCACACAACGCCAGCACTCCAAATCCACTGGACGTATAACGTAAACGCGCACGTCTCAGCGGAAATCTTATTTTTTATAGGCAAAATTGAAACAGTTCTGTTACACGAGAAAATATGAATTTGTATCGTACAACTTAACGATTTCCCAGAAATAGTTTAAACGGACGACCTTGGGAGTTCGTTTAATCTAATACGAAGCCCGCAATTGCCCTTCCGGCTGACACAAATATAGTGCTTTTCTCAAAAATTGTGCACGAAAACAAATATATACTTTCTGAAAATGATGACTGATGAAAAGCATGCTTTTCTTCTCGCTACTTCATGAAATTGTCGCCTTTAGATGTTTGTCTTTTGACTTTGCCGGGAACAAATTATCAATTAACTGAGCTTGCAGCTTCTTTTAAATGTGGAAGCGTATTTTCCTCCTCGTCACTCGAACTAGAACTCACTTTCACGTCAATTTTCAATATTTTCCGAAAAAACAACTAGCAACTATATGCAGGTAAAACTGAATATTTTTTGCAATGCCACCTTTTCTTTTTAATTATAAACTAGAAGTGTATTTTTCTTCTGAAAACGCCATGAGTTTTTTGAGACAACTAAAAAGTCGCGATAAGTCGCAGCTACTGATCTTCCGTCTTGGCTGTTTAGGACGCCTTTTTTTTAACCGACTTCAAAAAAAAGGAAGAGGTTCTCAATTCGGTTGTATTTTTTTTTTAAATCATTTTTATCATTTTTTTTCATTGTTTACCTCAGAACTCCGTCATTGATAAGCCGATTCGTAATTTTTTTTTTTGTTTGTAAGTATATGCTTCCAGGTGGGTCCCATTTATTTCAAAAATTCAGTTGGATGATGGGATCCATGAGGAATTGAGGGAACTCCTCAATTATATTAGGCAGGTGTGTAGTGATTTTAGTATTTTCTATTATAACTCGTTTATTTGCACCCGGCAATCATATGGTGGAGTGGAATTGATGATGAATACCACACATGACTTATGGAATTCCTCAATTACATAAAAGTACAAAAGTATATCACAGACTCTGATAAGATTCCGTTGAAATAGCAACTAATGAAGTGCCAAAGGTGATCCTTGTGGAATCGACGGAAGTCCTCAAATATTATCGGCCCACATGTACAGCGATTGGGTTTTTTTCTCTAATAATCAACGCATATGCTCTCGTCAGTTCATGTGGTAAATTGGAAAATATATGTGGAAACATTTATTTTCCAATTTACCATTTGTGCTAAAAGTGATGGTACTGGAACACAAGTTTCATTTGATCGACGAACCTGTGAATGTTATTTATGTATGTAAAGTCAACTTCACCGGACATTTTTGGTAAGTAAATATTCCTTGAATGAAGACGTGTAACATTGTGGTCCCCAGCTCGTAGCGCTACGCTGTAGTCCGTAGCAGGTCGACGTCCACATGTAGCGACAAGCGCCCGTGGCGCTCTGACGCATACTGTGTGTCGTAATTGGCGCTGAATGGGTCCATTATTGATTCATTTGCCTCTAAGTCGTGCAGATTTCTAGATATATAGAAAGTTTTAAACCCTGAGGATAACAGTGATTTTATCTTGTTCAGTGTTGACCGTTTAAAAACGTTGTCTTATTATCTATTTTGAAAATTATATTGTAGAGCCTCCTTAAGTTACATCCTAAAGTTGACTACTTATAGAATAGGAAGCGAGTGTAGGTAATGGCGCAAAATAGTGACGCAGTATTATTGCAGGGGGTGGTGGAGCCCCCCACTCCTGGAGCCCAGCGCACCCCCCTTACCCACCCGAGAGCGACTGAAACGTCCGCGAGAAAAATAAGATCCGTACTCCGTCCTGCTTATTCTTATGAAAAGGTTTTTGTATATTTTTCTGATATTCTTTAGGTAAAATGTCGCTGTGTGAGTTCGGCCACGTAATGCTTATTCGAATGATGTTTCTATGCATTTTGTTTGTTATTGAAGGAAGATGTCTTTCAGGTTTCTCTCGAATAACATTATTTGGGATTAAGGTAAGATTCAGTAACTTTAAGGCAACGGCCAAGATGAGATAAAGAAATAAATGCTAGTTGCTAGCTGTTAGTCGGTTAAAATGTAGACGCCTGCAAGAAATGTTCATACAACGTGGTGTATTGAAACATTGCTAACGTGACACGAAATAACGAGTGCACAGTTTCAGTACTATCGATATCTCCTACTCTGTATTCCTCCTTATACTGAGGCAAGTAATATATATATATATTTTAATTTTTACCCGATTGTCTCAGAAGGAGGGTTATATTTTTCGAGCGTATGTATGTATGTGGACCAGAAAAATATATTTCACGGGCAAACGGCTTGATATATATTCGGACATAATGAGGTGTCAAAGGATTCCTCATAATTGAGGGAGTGACAAAAGCTATAATATTTAAAAAGCGGCCAAGTGCGTGTCGGACTACGCACAACGAGGGTTCCGTGCCTATTGAAAAGGTCGTAACGTTACTGAAATCTTATGGCACTTACGTCCTTTTCTTTAAGGAAGGCAGTTTTTTAGGAATATCTCAAAAACCTTTGAACCGATCTTGTTCAAAACAATTTTCGCTGAAAGAATTTAATAAGCCCTATGAGCATGATTTTTTTCATATTTTTAAAATACACGGTTCAAAAATGAGAGGGGGGGGGGACACAATTTTAGTGACTTTCGAGACGAATATCTCCGACTCTATTCACTTAATCAAAAAAATTGCTTAGAAACTTTTGAAAGGCCTATCGATTGATGTGCCACACGTGGGCTTGCCATGAAAAAATAATTTTGACTTTCAGTTTTATGTATGGAGTGCCCCCCTAAAAATTTTTTTTCTTAGTAATTGAATTACAAAACTATGTAGCGGTTAACAAAATACACCTATCCTTAAAATTTTATTCAAATACACTTTATAGTTTTCGAGTAAAATGCCTGTGACATACGGACGGACAGACAGACAGACATGACGAATCTATAAGGGTTCCGTTTTTTGCCATTTGGCTACGGAACCCTAAAAAGGCAGTTAAGTTTTTTGAAAAAAAAAAAATATTTCACTTGTTTGCATATATATGCCGAAAAAACTTGTATCTTATATCTGTCTTTAAAAAATGCGCTGAAATTCTATGAGTTTTATAAATAAAATGACGCATAATTATGCATGCAATTTACACCAGTTTTTTAATCGGAACGCGGTGTACTGAATTAAATCACTCATACAACAATCAATAATGCATCTTTCAGTTGCCCCAGCATGCCATAATATCCAATTATCCACTATGAACAAAAGAAGATTTCTTTGTTTAAGTTTGTTTGTATTTTTTTGTTTATAGGTATGTCATACAAATAGTCTCGTATACGATAATAAATGTATATATGTCGTATATAGGTAAACTATCCACGATTTTATCATAAGCATCAAAATAATCTTTAATTTTATGAAAATTTCTCATTTTACCTTTGCATGTCTCTTCTGTACAATCGTCATTTTTCACTTGCCTCCGTATACTTAGAATCTATCGTGTAGTCGAGTTCATAAATATATGTACGTTCCCAAAGGTTCAAAAATATCTGAGCAAACTTATGCTCTCAATAATAAAGTTGTGTTCATATATATTTGTGATCACTTTGGCCGTGGACATATTTTGAAAATAAATATTCAATGTAATCGTCTTTTGGGTCAAAAATAATGAGGTCAAAAACTAGGCGTCTTTCTTTAAAACAATACGAGAGTCAACGGGTTACGTACTTACTATAAATAATATTTAAGTTATATTAAGTCGCAAAGGCACTTTATATAATACCGTTAAACCTCCCAACTATAGTCAAGAACAACAACTATGGTCCCTCGTCACCATCATCATCATCATATCGGCCGAAAGACGTCCGCGTCCAACTATGGTCCGAAGTAGACTAATTAATTTCTGCCAAAACTAAGCACGTGCAGGTAAATTACTTTCGAGACGTTTTTGCATTTGTAGTTGTGACCTCAGTAGCCAGCCTCACACAAACACATACGTGTGTCTATGTACGTCAACGTGTACGTGTACAACCCTGTAAAACCTGTAAATATACAAATACTACATCCAAAAACGTCTCGAAAGTAATTTACCTGTAGGTACTTGGTTATTATTTTTGTTGTTATTTGCCTTTTTGTATTTACATTGCTTCCCCAGAGTTCAATACACAATAATAGTTATACCGAATCATGTAACATTCAAATTCATTTGGTTGGTCCAGCTGTGTTCAGCAACTACAGTTGGGTCGTTTTATTCAATTCAATTAATTTTATTTCGAACAATGTCCATAACGTGTTAGGTTAGTTTATGGTACCTGTAATACCTGGTGAGGTAGGGCACAGCGAAATGTCATCCCGCTCGAATGTGGAACAGCCATAATAACACTACTACTTGCTCTGTAGTAGTGCTGTGTTCCTGTAGGTGAGCAAGGTCGCCAGAGCTCCCGAGGATGTGTTGTGTTGAGAGCGAGGGAACTTGTTGCTTTAGCTGTCAACACTGCGAATCCTCAAACATATCAAGGGTCGGCAACGCCCATGTTACTCCTTTGGAGTTGCATGCGTCTATAGGCTGCGGTGTCCGCTTACCATCAGGCCGTACGCTTGTTTGCCACCTTCGTTATATAAAATAAAAAAAAACCTGTATGAGACCAGCGACATAATTAGACGTCAGACAGGGACAGGAAAGACTGAAGACTAACTCATACTAAAAATGTGTATTACCCTTTTATTTTCATTTGGCGAAAATTGGGGCCACCGGATTCCTGAATTTTGAATCCTTGTCTCTATATATACATGAATACGGTACAATATCACTCGACTTTAAACATAGCCTTTGAAATGGACCCTGACTTTAAATCGGCAATGGCTTCCTTGTACTGGTCCAGGGAATACGTCTTGATGCCAAGCTTCTTGTAATCCAGGTATCTGCAAAACATAAACAAGTCAGTGTATGGATTTTTATTCTTAATTTGAATAGGAACGGTCAAATACATATATATATTTATATATGTAGGTAGATATATCTACAATAAGTTTCTAATAAAAAAACAATGTTTGGTCCCTAGGTTTTGCACTGTCATTACTCATTAGTGACCTATTTCTAAAGATAGTTTCAATAACCCCAAACACCCCCTTCAGTCTTCATCATCAGACCTTGATGGTACTATAATATTGCATTGTCAACTGACTTGCACAAGTGTACAAAATGTCAAATCTAAGTATTAGACTTCGAGAAGTTGGTCAAACATTATCTGCAAGTTAAATAAAAGCTGTAATAAAATATCTTACCTATCTCCCATGGATTTGAGCCAGCCAATCGCGGTGGAAAACGTGAAGGGGTTTACTTTCACACCGATCAGTGTGAGCTCCTTGTTGAATAAATCGAATGGCGTTATACTGGAAAAGTACCAATTCATTAAATATTTAGCAACAAACCGTCAACCACCCTTATAGTGTACCTATATTCGAGATGCACACAAAGTCAAATAACATGCATGATAATATGGCTTGCAGTGTCGAATAGACATGAGTACATTGAGTACCTAGTTCGCGAATGAGTGATTCAAATGAAGTACTTCATTTGGTGTCACTCTTTCGTTCACTAGTTCAGGTTCATATACTTCAACACTTCAGTATATAATTCAAAAAAGTCGGTAGTTAATTCTGCCTATAGATCATTCAATATGATTCGATTCGATGATATGAGTGATTTAATTATATTTTAATTTGAAATACGGCAAGTAACTGAATAGTTCTTGAAAGACACACGTGCAACTGATATGATATACTCAATCTAATCTATTTATCTATATCAACTGATGTAGATGCACCTGTAGAGCTACTGAACTAAATTGAACTAGTGAACTAAAAGAGTGATATACTTCACAGGGAACGAAAGATGCATATCAATATTTTCTTTTTAGTGACACATTTTGCGCATGACTAGTGTCGAACGCATGCGATGGTGTACCTAAAATGACGGAACATTTGTGGTGCGCTCGTTTTTATACCTTGTTTCGTAGAACTCTTATATAATCTGTGACCTTGTGCTTGACGAGAATATAGAGGCGAGCGCGCGCGTAATTACCAAAGTGATTGTAATTCAATGCGTTTGGTGCAATACATCCCCGAAATTAAATAGTTCCTAAATTCAAACTCTTCATAAATATACTAGTAAGTATCTTCTGACGGCGTGGGTCATCGATGTAGTCTTGGATGGCGTAATACAGTAATAGAAGTTATAATGTTACCTGGCTTTCAGGCCTTGAGGCGCGCACCCAAAGACCACGTATTTGCCACCCGGCTTTACGAAGTCAAAGCTCGTCTCCAGAACCTTGGGCACGCCTAGAAAATGACGGGTGGGACCTAAATCTTACGAGCTCATTTTTATAGTCCAAATGTAGGTAGTTCTGTTGTTTTTTTTTATCAAAGTAAGTAATATCATGAATGTGAAATCAGTAGAATGATTCAAGACAAAATGTACCTGGATTCTATAAGCGTTTCAACCAATTTCAGTTTCTTGTACGCATTATTATGATCTTCAGTTTTTCTCTAATAAACTGCTTAAGAGTCCGCAGTAAGCACGGCTGAATTTTACCTTCCCATACAAACGGAGTTTCGTTTTCATTTTAAAACTACGTGTTGGATTGTGACGAAACTTTGCATATACAATGACATGAAGTATATCTATGTCTGTAATTAGTTTATATGGTTCCAGTTTATAAAACAAACGAAATACAGCAAAAACAAGTTTTGTATGAAAAACTTAAATTCGCTGTATTTTTTTTACTATGCTATCTGAAGCTACATAAACTAATTACATACCTGGATATAGTTCATGTCATTATACATGCAAAGTTTCGTTACAATTAAACACGTAGTTTTTAAATGAGAGCGTAACTACGTTTGTATGGAGAATCGAACTTACTGCGGACTCTTAAAATGGTGATCCTGAACACCGGAGAATGGTTCACAATGCGACAAGGAAACTAGCATCGGTTGAATTAAATGGCAGTAGAACACCATCTAATCGTATTTTGAAAAATGCATGGCGGTTCACAGAGGCGATAAATCGGCCGCCCAAGTATTTGATTACGATTAACCCTATAACAGCCATCATCTGATATATCAGACACAAAGTGACACAGTAAATGACATCTTTTCGATTTATTATAACTAGCAATTTTCTAGTAACTTATTTGACTTTCGGTGATTACCTAGGTATACTAGATCTAAGTCAAAAGTCTGTTTGACTAAACACAAGTAAATTATAAAAACTGTCAACAGAAGAATACATTAGTAGTGCACGTTGTACCAAATCAGAGATTAGTAAATGATAAAGAATATGTCAACAGTTAGGTACACAAAGGCTGTGTAAAAGTGAGGTCACAGATCCATTTAGTATTAAGTATGAGGCTGAGACTTCGCTTACAGAATGACATCTATGTATACAAATCGCGGCGAATCTTGATCCCTAAGATGACTGTTGTTATCCCCGTACAATTTATAACCTTAAAACGTAAAATTGTAGTTGTAATGAAATAGTAGATTGTGTCACAAGGGAGCAAAATGAAGAAGAATCCCGAATGAAGCGAAGGATTCCAGAATACGTGGAATCCAGAGCGTAGTGAGTGATTCAAGTGTTCACGCCCAAGGTGGAAATAATTTTGCTTCCGTGTGACTATACTGCTTTTCACATCACCTATAAGGATAAAAAATAAGTCAGTAATAAAACACATGTATTTTAATCAACTATGATTATGAGAGTGTTAAGCTGTAAGCCGTTTTTAATTGTTTATTTGTAGCCTCATATGTACAAACTTGCTGCTGCATTCCAATATTGTGGTATTTTAATACGTTTCGTAATATTTTATAAGACAAAAAAATATATGCAAGTAATCGATTATAAAAAATAAGTCATCGATTATGTTTATATACTATCGTCATGTATTCATTGGGATATATTTTTTTATTCTGGCAACAATATGTCCTGGAACAGAATAGTGCCACTTTGATCCCTCCTAGCAGGGAAGAAAACGCCCTTATCCGAGTAGCTGACGTGAAAAGTAAAATTACCGATAAAAGTAACGTTAATTGGGCAACGTCATAATAATTATATGTTAGCAAGTAACGTTAGTTTTTACTACCGGTACTAAGGTATTTTTATGATATTACCGTTACCTAACGTTACTTATAATGGTAATTTGGTAACGTTAACAAGCCTTGGCTGTATAGCTGTAATATGGATCGAGATTCGAGATGGATCTGTGACCTCACTTTTACACAGCTGTCTAGTGTACCTAATAACTGTTGACATATTCTTTATCATTTACTAATCTATGATTTGATACAGCGTGCACTACTAAGGTATTCTTCTCATATCTTTCAAATACGAATAACTTAATTATGAAGATTTACTGTCATTCAGCACGAATGGAAAATTATGACAACTCAAAATTATTGGTCGAATCTGAATAACGTGAATTATTAAATCCTAAATTTAATTACATCCTAAAAGTAAAACAACCATTCAAGTTCGTGTCAGACTCGGGCACCGATGGTTCCGTACAAACTTTCACAGAATTATAATATGAAATATAAATATACGTTCACGGTACGGTCATATTTTTCATACACCTGCGTTATAGACTCGTTTACAAGTATTCCAAATTTGAAATTGATAGTATATTTAAGTAGTTCTTGAGATATTTAACGTTGTGACAGACAGACGGAAGAAGTAGCACCATAGGGTTTCCGTTTTTAGCTTTTTGGTACAGACACCTAAAAATTACATACTTGAATAGGCAGCAGAAATCACATCATTAATCGGAAATACATCAGAGTAGAAAATAGTCGATTTTCATATGACATTTTGACATGAATTTAAATTGGACAACATTGCAACTTTGCACGTATTTAAATATGAACCTATGTATTTCATAATGGACAATTTTGAACAAAGAAAATGTTTGGTCATAAAATAGTATACCTAGACACAATTATATTTTCACGAAATTTACTTGCGATGGTATTACTTTTGGGGTACAATTTCAAAACGGTCATTTCGTGATGGCGATTTTGCATTTATGCCGAATGACAGTAAATAATTATGTTATGAAGTATTGTAGTGACATAGAGTGTATTACCAGTGCAATCAATTATGACATCATATTCAGTTGTTTCCCTTTCCAACACATTCGGTGTTACCAGCCTGTATCCCAAATCTAAAATAAGAAAAAGACAACAATGAATTCAGGATTAGCTAAATTACGCTTAATATTTCCGGATTGTTGGAGTTCCTCGTCAAGGAAATGGGAAATATTTATTATTGGATCTAATCATGATGATGCCCGTAGCTGGGAGTCGTATTATAGGGTGTGAGCTCTCATTTTCACTAACCATTCCAACAACAGAGAAAAGGTTCTATTTATATTACGTGGAAACATTTTAATCTAAACCTTTTTAATATTAAATATCAAATTGGCGCCCAAAATACTTAGCACCCAGTTTTTCCTAATTCTCACCACAATTGTTTTTAACTCCCGACGCAAAAGGAGGGGTAGCTCCTAAACGAATTGACCGATTTTAATGCAGTTTTTTTGTCTGAAAGCTGACGTGATCAAGATGGTTTTTAGCTACGTTTTAACAAAATCGGTTCAAACGGTTTCGAGACATTGAACTTTAAGTCGTTAACTATTCATTAATTAAAGGTGTTCATAAACATTTTTTAAAATTTAAATTACGACGTCGTACAACAAAGTCGCTTCGGTACTCACTCATATTTTTGACAGTATCCAGTCTTGCCTCGTTCATTTCGGAAACGGTCACGTTTTTGTGCCCGTGAAGATGCAACGTGGTCAGCCACAGGTTACCTGGCCCAAAATGGATTTAATGAGAAAAATATCTTCTTGCTAGGTAAATAACTAACTAATCCAACCGGTAGTATTGCCTCTTTAATCGGATGTCTATGCAAAAGAATATAATTGCCATCGAATCAAAAAAAAAAACATTCAAACAATTTATTTTATTACCTATGTGTAAAAATGGGTCATTCAATTGTATGACTTCATTGTAACTTATTGTAATTAGTGGAGGGTCTTCATCACACCTTTCTAAAGGACAGCGTCAAGTCTTCGTGAAGAAACTGCAAAGTGAAGTAGCTATATTGACTCATGACTCACCAATAATACCTGCTCCCAGTACCAATACTTTTTCTGCTACTGAGATTGGAGAAAGACGGTCGAAGCCATGGACCACGCAGGAGTACGGCTCACATAGAGATGCTGAAATATACCAACTATAAATGCAAATTCATGACAAACCAATTTCGCGAACTTGAACCTTATCACTTGAGACTCTTGAGAGCATTATAGCATTCGTTTATGTAACTGATACATAGTGAGAGGCCTTAAAACACGAGTGTGGTTTTATGAAACGTGCGTCAGCGAGGACCACACGAGTGTTTTAAGGCCTAATTATGTACAGTTGCATACACTACTTTATCTACACATATATCATAAGTACCTAATCTAAGATGGGTTCAGAAGCCGTGAGAAAATTACCTGCAATGCTACGTAAAATATCTATAGACTATTGATATTAAAAGAATTCATTAAAAGTAGGCAACTGCTGGCTGAGTATTTATTAATTTTAAACGGACGACCTTGGGAGTCCGTTTAATTTAATATGAAGCCAGCAATTGCCCTTCCGGCTGAGACAAATATAGTGCTTTTCTGAAAAATTGTGTAAGAAAATAAAAATATACTTTCTGAAAATGCTGCATGCTTTTCTTCTGGCCACTTCATGAAAATGTCGTACGCCTTTAGATATTTGTCTTTTGGCTTTGCAGGGAACAAATTAACAAATAGCTAAGCTTGCTTACTTTTTAAATCTGGAATCATTTTCACATCAATTTTCAATATTTTCCGAAAAAACTACTAGCATCATTTGCATTCAATTTTTTTTTTAATAATGAGTTTGAAGTGTATTTTTCTTCCGAAAACGCCATTGAGACAACTAAAAAGTCGCGATAAGTCACAGCTATCTTCCGTTTTGGCTGTTTAGCTTAAGGACCTTTTTTTTATATGACCGTTTTAACTTTTTTTATAGTTTGTACCTTGACAAATAATGGAATTTGTATGCAACATTGTAGTCGAGCAAAATCGAGCCAGCCAGGTTTTTAATTTATGACTAACGATAAACTAATCACTTCACGTCCTGTTTTTTTACCAATAAAGTCAACTTTGCCGAACATCTTTAAGAAAAAAATATTTTCCCATCATTGCCATAACTCCTGCCTGTCGTTCTTAGCGTCGACGGCAACGTGCGATACCTTCAGAAGTTGTTGGCGTTGCAATTAAATAAAAGTTTTGCCGTAAGAAGATCTGGGAAACTTGCCTGAATCAATAACTAAGTTGGAGATGCTTAAGCTGCTAGTTAGCGATCAATTGTCCGCTAGTTAACTCGCCGTTTAACAAACCATTGTTCAGAAAGTACTATGGTGCTCAAAGATGAGATGGATAACTAGGTCAAAAAACAACAGAAAAATATTATTAATCAATTATTAGGAATTGTTAATTATACCTTGTTCCAAAGTAACTTCGTCTGGAATAGGATACACATAGTCCTGCGGAACGACAATGTACTGGGCCCACCCTCCGTCGACCCACGTGCCTATATTCTTCTTTGCCGCACAGAACTGGTATTGGCCTTTTCGACAGTACTCGCAGAGAAGACACTGGCTGGAAGGAAATGTTAAACTTAGAAGTGATAGGGTAAACATAGAAAAAATATAATATTATGAAATGTAATTTTCCGCCAACCTGTTGGGATCGACAACCACGCGCTGCCCTTTCTTCAATTTGACCTGCTTTCCTATTTCGTGCACCACCCCGCTGAACTCGTGGCCGAGGGTTAAGATCGGTTCCTGTCGAACTGGAAACTCGCCCTGTAATGTAAAAGAAAAGCATTTTTGTTTCTATACGTTCTGTCACTAAGTATGAGCATATTTTAATTAATTATTCCTTGAGGAACCAGAGGAAGAAAAATCTATGGCACAAAAAAGAACATGTGCTGACTCTAGGTAAATTGAATAAGAAGAAACGAATGATGGGTGATTTGGTACTTTATGTAATTGTAATAGTATTATAGTACCTACTGTGTCTTTTCATTTCCATGACCGACTGTAAAAAAACTATAACTTCCTTTTCACTTTTAAGTGATTTGGATTTTGGCATTGCCCACTTGTGGTTCCAACCAACCTGGATGATATGAAGATCGGTCCCGCAGACCCCGGAATAAGCTACTTTAACAATCACATGATTGTCTTGCGTTATTTTGGGCACGGGATGGTTGTGCACATACTTCACATCCTTTGTTTTGCCGTCGAACACAATTGCCTCCATATTTCTGAAAAACTAAATTCTTGATGAACATACATTCCATAATTTTAATATCGAATTAAATTTAAGTAGTTTCATTCCATGGCTCTATTACTTTGAATCTTGTTGCTCTCTTCTTAGTTGAGCAACTATTTAGTTATAAAATAGCAATACATGATACTGCAGGGCCAATCGAGTCAAGATGCAGATCACTAAACATGACATTATTTTCCGATGGTCATAAACATTAATACATATATTATATGAAAACAAACCCAGTAGGTACATACGCCGCTGCAAAGGCTTATCTGTTTTTTTATCAGTCACAAATAACTATATTATCAATTATTATCAACTATAATAAAATTACTTACTTACTTAAAAAAGTATTGATACAGTGAATAAAAAATATATTGAAGAAAAATCTATGTGATATTTTTTTTTTTTCAAATTAAATAATAAATAGATAGGTAAGTAGTTATGTTGTTATTAATTTATGTAGGTACATACCGTTGATTAAGTGGATGCGTACACTTCTCTGGCGTCCTACCCGCGACTAATCGTTTGCAAGCAAACTTGTTTATATTATATGATTATTGTTGTATAACACACTGATAACTACACTTAGGCAATAACAAATTTAATCACTCAACTCACTTTAGTAATAAACATACTTTTACTTCGTTCGGCACCCCTCTGATTATTGGCAGCCAGGTTTTTTACCTTTTCCATAATCTTAAATGTAGATATGACAGTAAAAAAATACTTCATTCAAACGTTATAATTATTTCAAAATAGATAGTATTTTATTTACAGACTTTCGTGCTTTCCTCATGTAGCTACGCGCTAGCGCGAGCGAATGATTGCGACCAATTGTTTTCTTCAGTTTTACTTTTAATGCGTCTGTTAGCGCACGGGTGAATAGACGACCTCATCCTACAAGTAGACAGCTGCCGTTCGTGGCGTAATTATTGGATTACTTCATCATTAACTACTTAATATTTATTTCGGCATATTTTCCTTTTACATTTTCACTTTAACTATTGGTTATGTTGATAAACACGAAAACAATATTGAAAAAAAAAAAGCAATGGAAGTCACTGCCATCTACCGCATATACAGCAAACTTCCATGTCATAATACAACTCGCCCGACCCCTTTCTACCGGGGTAAAGAATCGCCAACTAAGTACTTCTCTTATGTGATAGATGGCGACCTCTGTAGCCTAGTTGGTGGTGACCCTGCCTACGAAGCCGGAGGCCCCGGGTTCGAATTCGTGCTTATCACACAAATTTTAAGCACAAATATTAGTTCCTGAGTTATGGATATTTTCTATGTCTTTAATTTAAGTATTTATTTATCTATAATATATATATGTAAGTATGTATATTGTCGTCTAGTACCCATAGTACCAAGCTTTGCTTAGTTTGGGACTAGGTCGATTTGTGTAATTTTTTTTTATTATTTATTATTATATAATTTTGCTAGTAAGCCCAATTTTTTGCTACTCATGACAGAATAATATTAAATTTACAGCCTTCAAGATTGCATTCTTGCTTGCTACTTAAAAACCTTTACTCCATTTATGACTTTCGGTGTGGTGTGCAAGTAAACCCAAACTGTCGCTTTCGATGTCTACATAATATATTTGACATTATCGCCGTTTTAAATACGTGTTTACATTGTAGGTATACGTTATTTTGCGGTAGGCTCTATTTATTGGTACACCGTACGTATACCAGCATAAATATATAAATAAAATAAATAAATAAATATAAATATTAGGGGACAATCTTCTTCAACAAATCGACTTAGTCCCATAGTAAGCTCATTAAGGCTTGTGTTATTGGGTACTAGACGACGATATAAATAATAGATATAAATACTTAAAAACATAGAAAACTTCCATGACTCAGAAACAAATATTCATATGACTATGGGCAGCGCTGCAAAAACATCTGATCATCAATTGGAGGTGTAATTATGTGCCGATACTCAGGCGGTAAAAATATGTGATGATTTACAGCCAGCGTTAATAGTAAGTACATTACTACAGAGGCCGGGAAGTAGGGGTTGCCGGCCGAGCACATATATATGGACGGCCGAGCGTAGCGAGGTCGGATAGTTATGAGGCTGGCAACCCCTTTTCACGCCGAGGTATGTATAGTGCTTTTCTCAAACATGCAATGAAATAAATAAATAAAAACTCCAAGAAATCCAACTTTAATTTTCATGGCTGAACGACGTGATCCTGTGCCACAAATTGTGAAATGGAAATTAAAAAAGACCATCTTGCAGGCCTAGGCCTCAAATTTTGTATGAAATGCCATTACGGGTATCTCGTCTCGCTGCGCCTGAATCGTGACACTTCGAAGCCCATTATCAAGAACACAACGTCAATAATTTCATTGCATGTATGAGAAAAAATATTTGCCTGTAACAGCATTAATATCGGATCAGACTGAGTATAGTTATTTGTGCAACAAGAGAGCAAAGTTTGTTTTTGCTGCGAGTGCTGATTTTGAGTCCTGAGGAAGCGAAAGATTCTAAAATTGAATTGAAGTTTGAATCTTGAGCGCAGCGAAGGACTCAAAAGCAAGAGATGCAAATACTTTGCGCTCGAGTAACACATACAACTTTTTACCTCAGCAGTGAGAACATATTCACATAAAAAAATATATAATAGTACCACGTACCTATTCGTCTCAAGATTGTTCAGGAAGAAAACTTAACTAGGCGTTCGTTAGTGCTTGTTTTAACTCATCAGCGCTGGCCGCGCCGTTAGTCAATACTAGAAAGGCGAGACAAGGCGCGAGAAACCAAAGGATATTTCAATATCTATACGAGCGTCGCGCGACACTAACACATCACTAAAAACTAACCGTATTATTGTTAAAATTCACAGATTGTTTAAACTAGAAATATTCATTAGCTAGCGTAATAAAGTTCATGTTTACCTATTTATTATGAAAAACGGAGTTTATTCTGAGATCTTTTATTTAAATTATCTTCAATAGAAAATTCCTTTGTATAATTATTTTGGTAATTTAAACTTGTTAATTTGATAGTTTTCGAACGTGTTACTTGTGTCGCGTTATTTGGGGGTCTACTTTGAAATTCGATGGTCGAACTACGGATCGACTTATGTCTGCCATTTTATTTTTTCGTAATGGAATGAAAGGGACAGCGCTAATAAAGTTCAAATATTCTGAACTTGTAATAGATCCCATACGACAAAATGTCAGTGCTCCGCATCAAAATTAAAAAGCTACTTTGTCTCACGGAGTGAGCAAAATCGCATTTTGCACACTGTTTTCACGCAGCAAAATAGGCTTGTTCGAGCTACTGAGGTGAAAAAAATATATATGTATATGTGTGTATATGTTAAATAAGTTAAGCAAAAAAGATATTTTTACTGACAAACGTATCAGATATATATATGTATGCTGTCTTTATGTGATCCGATGGTTATACTTCTACAGCGGATAGATAATTATGCTGGTCATGTTTCATTTCGATTTTGTGGAGTATCAGATATTTTTACTCAGTCTGATCTGATATTTATGATGTTAGAGGCAAATGATTTTTATGCCGGCTATTTTTATGTTATCGTCATATAATTATACCTCCCATTGATAATCAGATAATTTTGCAGTGTTGCCCATAGTCATATATTTATGCTGGTGACTGTACATACACATAAGTACGACGATGCCAGTGGATCTCAGGGTCATATATTTAGCGTTTTCACGGTGTTCTTTTCGTTTTTATCATCTCTGGAAATATTGACAAAATAAATGATTATCAGAATTTACTTGATTTAAAAACGTATTAATAATACCGGCGTTGGGTTTTAATTAATCAAAAGTCTGGCGGTTTGTCATACTTTTACAATGATAATTTTGAGGTGATAATGACTTTAGAACCCAGTTTCATATTGCCGGAGATTCACCCCTAAAAAGATAAATAGGATATCTACTACTTTATTAACTACTAAAGGTCCTCTACTGAGCTAAAAATGGTTTTGTTATTAGGTACCTACATATAGTCCTCCTCATCGATTTCGATGACGGCGACCCTAGCAATTATGTATTTGCCCTATTGTGAGCTCTGATATGACTGGCTAGGCCAAACTTACTCTTAAAAACACTATTACATGGGGGACAGTAGAGTTGGCCAGTTGTGTTATAGGTGTAAACGTAGGAAGGTTTAGGCCTCCCTTTCGCAATTGGCGTTTTGTGTCTAAGGTTGTTAAGCGGGTTTGTTCAACGGATTTAACCTTACTAAAGATGGTAGATCGCCAAGACGACCTGGTTGCAGCTAGCTCCTCCCAACACGCAGGATCGATAGCGCAGGCGTTCAGATGTCGTTTGAGCACGTCCTTATAGCGTAAATGCTGACCGCCATGCTTCCGCTTACCCTCGGCTAATTCTGAATAGAATACAGCTTTAGGCAAGCGGTGGTCGTTCATTCTAAGGACACGCCCACTTCACCTGAGCCTTGAGATCATGGGTCTTCCAGATACGATCATTGAGCTGCATTGAGCATTGGCTGCGGCGTTAGCGATGCGTGATGGTATTTCCGAAGCCAAGGTGTTATCATTTTGAATAGTGCTCCCAAGGTACTTAAAGTGGCAGACTTCGTTTAATGGTTTCCCATTTAGATTTAGTTCTGCTGGATCGCTTTCAATTCCTCTTAGCGGTTGCTTGAGGATCTGAGTTTCGGAAGCACTTATAGCTAGATCAAACTGTTGGCAAGATCGATTTAGAGCATCAACGTAGCGCCGGAGATTTACAATATTGTCAGACATAAGGCATACGTCATCAGCATAAAGTATCTCTAGAATAGAGATCCTCTGCACTTTGGACTTCGGTCTGGACCTTGATAC
Organism: Epinotia ramella; assembly: GCA_947578815.1. Classification (NCBI taxonomy): domain Eukaryota; kingdom Metazoa; phylum Arthropoda; class Insecta; order Lepidoptera; family Tortricidae; genus Epinotia; species Epinotia ramella. Next base: position 29,848,357 of record OX388201.1, read on the forward strand.
ATCAAAAACACCTCTTGCAGTTCTGAAACTCAACTGAATCTGGTTACTGCAGTGCTGTAAAGCGTCTCTCATGACTATCGAAAAGTACATGACAAAGAGTGGGGGTGCCATGACACAACCTTGTTTGACCCCGCGTGTAATCTGGATTTCCCCAGAGAGTTCGTTTTCGTGTTGAACCTGTGCTTTCACACCAATGTGAAATTGGCGAATCAGGTTTACAAACTTCTATAGCCAGATTTTCGAAGGACAAGCCAGAGTGCCTCGCGCGGGACTCTATCAAATGCTTTTTCTAGGTCTACAAAGCACGTGTAGAGTGGCCGTTGATGTTCTTGGCTTTTTTCTTGTAGTTGCCTTACAACCGCTGTAGCGTCAATGGTTCCCCTACTAAAGGATGACTCACGCTAGACCGGGCCGTGACGGGCCCGGGCCGTAATCGTGACGAGCCGTCAACGAGCTTATTTGGTTGTCACATTTCGCCAACGGGCCGTGTCCGAGCCTGCAACGAGCCGAGCCTCGTCCGCAGCTCGGCCACCGGGCCGGGACATTATGCAAACGACATGTCACCGAGCTCGCACCGGGCCGGGCCGACACCGGGCCGACACCGTGCCGCGGCCGGGCTCACGAGCGTTGCGTGTCAATCACAACGGGCAGCGACCGGGCCGCGACCGGGCCGCTTTCTCTATTTAATGTCATTAACAAAGACATTGACATTGTCATTGCAATTTATACTACAACATATCCCTTTGCAACTAAATTGTATTAATATCTTATACAATTCTTATTAATACGTACTCTTAAATACATCATCATCCTCCTAGCGTCATTCCCGGTTGTGCCCTAAAGGAGCCCGGATACATTTCTAATAAAAATAATATAATGTCGCGAGTGTCTGATTTCGATGTAATATTGGCTGTTGCAACAATTCAAGACGAAGAAGAAGATTTGGCACCATGTTCTTCAAGACAATTTGGCGTGCATCCGCTTTGGCGTTCCCGTGACGAAAGAGGAGAATTCGAAATTTTGTGTAAAGATCTTTGGACCTATGATGACAAATTTTATGATTACTTTCACATGACACAAGATTCTTTCCGTGCTATCCATGAAAAACTTAAACACTGTTTGGAAAAGAAAATTACAAGGTTCCAGAAACCTATATCCTCCGAACATCGACTAGCTCTTTGTTTAAGGTAAGCAATATCGAATAAATAATCCAATAAAATCTGAGTAGGTACCTATGTGCTATTATAGATTGTGGGTGGAGCTGTGTACGACCTGCATTTTTCTCTAGCCCCGCTATTCTGTTTCTTTTTAATCTCACCTTAACGTTCATCCACAAATATATCCTGACACCGGCACCGCGATTCAACTAAGCGTAATCAGAGGTCTAAATGAAGGGTTGAGAACACGCTTGTTATACTACACAAGTTGCAAGTATCCATAGGCTATGGTGTCTGTATTTGTGTTCGGTCAGGTGGGCAGATCCTATATTGTTTGTGTAACTGTGCAGCAAACGCGTTGAAATTTTGTGAAAACACAAATGTGAGTGTTATTATTATTTGAATGTCTTTCCCGTTCACGACTGGTGCTTCGGACCTTTGGGAGATGTGCGCGACGATCGACTCGCCAGTGTGAGTGGAGAATGTCGATAGTTTTCGTTGAAGGGAAATGGCACAGGTACCACATCTGCGAAAATGTTCAAAGGTGTACGAAAAGTGTCCAAGCAGCACTACTGGGCCAGTTTGTTCCTTAGCATATTCTCATCCACAAGAGCATATCTTTGCCCTATAGTATAGGACTAATAGGACGTTTGGGTATATATTTATTTATTTATTATTAGGCGCAGTACCAACATACAAATCTTAAGGTAGTTTATACAAAAGTTACATAGGAATATCTTGTTAAATGTGTACATCTATAACAACCGTGCACAACATTTAAATACACAGAATATTTACTGGTTTTTTTTTTTCAAGGCTGTTTAAGTCGGGATACAACTTTATGCTTATATGTAATAAAACTGTGTTGGAAAATGTCCAGATATTTGTTAATATCATTGTACAGGGAGCACATTCGCGGTATGGGACTATGGTGTGATACATTATTTGTAGCTAGAGGTACACTGAACAAATGATGCCTACTGCTGGTGCTGCTAAGTTGACGATGATAATATTTATAAGTGTCTGGTAGGTAACAGTCCATGGCTCGGAGTTGACGCTTGAGGTGAAGTAAAAAAATAACCGTGCAATTATTTATTTCATCAAATAAACTTTGTAACTGTATTTACTGATAGCTTGTGGTAATTTTCTTTCTCCTGTAGTTGGACGTTTTATTTCTTGTTACATGTACGAGCGAGGTGAGCCGGTCTAGATGATACTATACTGCAGCAACAACAGGCTACTAGCTGGAGCAGCACACGTGGCATGGCGGGAAGAAGATGTCCAATCGGATGCCATCACTTCTCTGTCAGCCTACGGACGGACCCAACTGCTTCAACATAGCACGGCGGAAAGAAAAAGACTTCTCCGTCAGCGGGCGGCAAATTGCAGCCAATCATCTACTCAATAAGTTTACCTACTATACTTATATACTTCATTATTCAATGTTATAAATAAAAATATTGGTGTTTTTTTTATTCCAACGGCAAATTGGATTACAGCTGTCAAAGTCAGGTGCAATCGATTCATGACATTTGACTTTGACATCTTGTCATGGGTATGGGTCACAAGACTTAGTGTAGGCGCGTACGAGCAACTTTGTCGCCAGCAACAGTACATCTCTCTTTTTCTCACTTCTAGCGTGCGAAAGAGACCGATGTACTGTCGCCGGCGACAAAGTTGCTCGTGCGCGCATACCCTTAGCTGCCGTTTTTATAAATCTGTGGGCTAGTTAGGCTACGAGGCTTTAGGTTGGTTACCATTTCTAAGTAATGGTATTCGGTAACCGAGGTTAAGGTTAGTTCACATGCATTTATTTTTCTGAACGCACTGTACGAGTTTCACACGTTATCCACGTTAATCACCTGACCCCGATCACCCAGGGGAATTAGCGGCAATTATTTTATATTCAACTAGGAAAAAACCGCCGAAACGCCGAACGCCGTCGCGTGATAGCCGTGCAGTCATTATTTTTGTGGTGCGTCTTTATCTTTGACAGCTATGCGGTTACTCAAATCTGATATTCATTCTATAGGGTAACAGATCGGAATAACCACAGTTATGGAGTAATAATAAATCTTTCTCCTCTCTTTCTCTCTCTTCTCTAAGCTCTCTCTCTTTCTATCTCTTTGGGGGAGGCCTATGTCCAGCAGTGGACGTCTTTTGGCTGATATGATGATGATGATGATGAATAAATCTTACCTGATCATTCTATGAAGACGGAAATCTATATTTTCACACATCTCGTAGGAAGCCCATTACTTAAATCTGCCTAATCTTAGGCACGCTATGAAAAAATCACTACGAAAACTGTAATGTAACAATATGGGCACGTTGTTAAAAAACTATTAGTTTTGTGTTTATACATAACCATGTGATTTTGCAAGATTAGTACTAATAAAAATTTTTAAGCCTTGTCCTGTTTTATTATTGTATTTTGTACATACGGTTAGACAACCAGTAGCTACTTCTGCATATTCAGTTAGACATATTAAGATTAAAGTCCTTACTAATATTATAAATGCGAAAGCTCTGTCAATATGTCTGTCTGTGAGTTACCATTTCACGCTTAAATCGCTGGAACGATTAAGATGAAAGCTGGTATGGTGGTAGATTGAATCCTTGTGAAGGAAAAAGCTACTAAGCTTTTTCTTTTTATAAGAACAGAAATGGGGGACGAAAGTTTGTATGTAGCTACGTTATAAACGAGTTTCAACCGGACGAAGTAAGACAGACTAATTAAATAATATCCAACCCTGACTGTTGTTTGCATAAAAAAAACATAAATATCCTATACTATTAAACGAGCAATTTTGTATGTATGTATCATGTGTGCAATCACGTTCTCAGAAACGGCTCTACCGATTTGGAATAGGGGGTTTACGGGGGCGAAAAATCGATTTAACTAGCTAGGTCTATCTGAGAAAATTCGTTTTCGTCATATATTCACCCGAGCTGAGCTCGGTCGCCCAGGCTATTCTACATCTATTTTAAGTAGGTAGGTACCCATTAGAACAAACAGAGATTATGTTTCGCCTTAATAAGATGATTCGTAAGAAAATATCGTATAATGTACAATAGCCCTTAAAAATATAATGAAAACAGCCCTTATTAATAAACCTTCGCGCTAAACTATTTTTTTATGAGCTCAACATCAAATAATGTAAACCGACTAAGTGCAAGGTTAGTTGGACTCCCATATTTCACATATTCATATATGACACCTTACAACCTTCGTATTTTTGTCGTATGTATCCGAGCCGCCCGGGCCGAGCACGAGCCGGGACCGGGCTGCTGAACAGCGGAGCGTTGTTGTAGGCCAACGGGCCGTGTGCGGGCCGGGCCGGGACCGAGCGTCGTCCGAGCCTCGGTTGTCTCGGTAGACCGGCCGTCAAACGTTGGTGTTACATATGAGCGACCGACACCGGGCCGACACCGAGCCGCTTCCGAGCCTCGGCCGTGGCCCGGCCGGGCTTGCGCCGCGCAAAAACGCCGTCGTTTTTCTGAGAAAACGGCCCGGGCCGGACACGTCCCGTTCTAGCGTGAGTCATCCTTTAGACGGAATTCACATTGGCTTTCTGGGAGCAGTTGTTCGGCTAATTTGCTTAAGCGCGCGTTGATTATGTGTGCAAGAATTTTACCGGCGGCGGCGAGAGGAGCGATATACCTCGGTAAGAGCTGCAATCGTTGACATTTCGCATAACGCTATCAACTTCCATTTATTTATTCAATCCTATCCGGAAGTATAATAGATGCCTATTATATTTCATTTTTGACGACCGGTTAGTCTAGTGGGTAGTGACGCTGCCTACGAAGCTGAAGGTCCTGGGTTCGAATCCCGGCAAGGGCAAATATTTGTGTGATGAGCATGAATGTTTGTTTCTGAGTCATGGATGTTTTCTATGTATATAAGTAATATATCGTCGTCTAGTACGGTGACGGACTTTAATTGTTGAGCCATTTAGAGCTCACTTTATACTGGACACTTCAAAGTTTGACTATTAAAATACCAAAATTAGTTGACACCTATATGGCTCAACAATTAAAGTCCTTGACTGTACCCATAGGTCGATTTGTGTAAGATTGTCCCCTAACATTTATTTATTTTATTTATATTTGAAATTCCTAAATTACGATCCTAGTGTGTCATTTGTTTGCCTGTAGCTCTAAGAGACGTCCTCTCGATTTATTATGGTACTTTTTCAAGTATGTTCGGAAGATAGGCTTCATAACTCCGCGCACCTCGACGAATGGAATCGATTTTCGTGAGGATAGGAAAGGAAACTGGGTACCATAAGGGCTACCTAATTAATTTAATATCTACTCACAATCTGCCACGTTGATTGCGAAACGGTACAGATTTACATCTGTCGTTACAGTCATTATTTTACTTGACTAGCAACACCAGATACAAGGAACAAGTGATATGCCTCTAAACCTACGACACTTCCCTTTTATGATCTTTCTCATAAGTCATAACCTGCCTTAAGGTCCCAGCTATTGAGACATCAATATGTTAACCGCCGAGTGCCTAAACAATATCGCGCACTTTATCCTGCTTACAGCGGAATAACATGTGTAAGAAAAGGACGAAGGATCAATTTAAAATTCGGCAGTAATGTGCCAAGGGCAATGCACCCAGTCAACTGGTTGGGAGAGGACGAAAGTACGTTTTTTTTTGCAATAAGTGCATTATGCGATGATTGCAGTCTTACAGCTGGCTTCTCGTATCTACACATGCCTTAGACTGAACATATATCTGGACTCAGAAATAAATATGACTATGTAATGACTAATTAGCGTAAAGTGGATCATAACCCTCTTGATGTATTTGTATTCGTACAGTTTGTCTTTGGCCATAGAAGTTTTCGAAAATAATTAATTGTATTTATTTCATCGACATTTAACGTACTAAGTTGAGATGACAACGGTATGATGTGCCTTATAGCGTACGAAAATGTGATTTAAAACTTTAAAAATCAAACGTTACGCATAATTTATTCATTGTGAACAGAAACAGCACATTCACTAGATGGCTTGTGCTAAGTGCCTGTTTAAGTCATTGTGTCATTGGGCATAACTTTCAACTACTGATCACGTTGATAGTTATCTGACTAACTCATTGCATTCTCACTCATCAAAACTGATTCGATATTTTCCACACGAGTATGTTCCAACCTGAAATTACACAACCCGCTTATCAATGTTACTACCGAGTAGTTACACGCTCTTTTTAAAGTTTTTCTATTGACGCAGATCAGTACCGCCGCCGCTGCCGCTGACGCGTGGGCAACATTATCAAAACCTTGTTAGATCATTGTTGCTTGGCTTTCTCCCATAGATGTTACAATGATAGGTACTACTTACTTAATGCTTATAATGTGACCGGTTTTTCACATCTTGCTTTCTCCCGTTTTCATTATCAAGGTTCTATGGGTGGTCAATTTCGTAATTCCGGGCAGAGCTCGGTGCCGCAACACTGTGTGGGCACAAACTGGATAAATTTATTCCACAGGCACCTCTAAAGTGCTGTCAAACTAAACATTCAATAGGATGATAGTCTCATACTGGTTTATTTCGTAATACAGAGAGGAATGGCCGTTCGAAGATGACTAATCACAAAGTTCTTTAACTCTGGACACCGTTAGAAAACTTGCGTGTTTGAGTGATTTCCCAATATAGTAGACAGGAATGGCGATGCGGAACCACATTCGTTAAGGCAGTTCATGGGCTTTGTGTGCACAGCCAACCATTCTATTTTTAAAGATATTTTGCGTGCGAATGAAGTTTTTTACGTGATAACTATCCAGTATCGTTTAGCCTATGGACACATACAACACAAGTGCTTATACAATATGTAGCAGAGCTATTTAAATGCCCGATTTATTGACTAATTTCTTAAAGATTTGAATTCGATAACTCACACGGGGATATAAAAATTGCTTATCACTACAGTAAAGTACCACTTTCATGTGGAATCTAGATTCAAATTTTGATTTAACTCCGTTTCGAAATATTTGTTTTTAACACATCTTCTTGAGAGTTCGTCTAGTTTTGTGCAACAATCAACATTCAAAACAGTATTTTGTAAAGTGTATCACATTTCAGAAATGTAGGTAATTGGCATTTTGATTTTATACAAGTTTGACTCTACTAGCGATTCGCATTTTGCGTTTCGTCTTGACCATTCCATATTCATACCAAAATGGTTAAGCATATTATTTGTATAATTTGAAATTAGCATGAGGTGTAACGCTTCCTCGCCGACGGCGCAGGCGCGGGTGCAGGGATGATTCACGACGCTTGCCAATAACTCACTTGCGGCGAACCAGCGTAAGTCTGACCTCCACTTACTCGCAGTTGTGACAAATGTCAGCGTCAAGATATACTAGAGATAGGTGATGAGGTGAGTGGAGATGTTGTGAATAACATAGCAGGCGTCCCTGTCCCTCGCGGCGCTTGAACCCGTGCGGGGTGACATTGAGGACGTGAGACTACGTGCTCTTGTTTCGAATGACGTTTTGACACTTGCGAACTGTGATATCTTTTGTGGTCCCGAGCAGCATAGAGGTAATTCTGACACCTATCATGAGGCGAGTAGATACCTATGCAAAATGCGGATTTTTGAAGCGCTATATGAACCAAAGAGAATATTTGAAAAAGACATATCTTATTCTTCAATATTTCATTATTCGTCTGAACGTTTGAATTTCTCCTAGTTACCTTTGTTAGGGTGGTATTCCACTTGTCCAAGATCTTTGTCCAATGTGTATTTGCGCGTCACATTTTGCTTAAAGAGTGTGTGAGACGCAATGCATAATGGACAAAGATCTTGGACAAGGTGGAATACCAACCTTACTACCAGTCTTATTACCAGTATTTTTTTCTTGTTACTAACTGCTCTAGTAGGAACACTAAGACTTTTAAGAGAGGTAGGGCACAGCGGAATGATATCTCGCTCATATTTGAAGCAGTCAATCCTGCCCGCCTTACAGAAGACCGCAGTCATAATATCGCCAGTACTTGCTCTGTAAATATGTGTTGTTGTTTCCTAATACTTATATACATTGAAAACATGAATCACACAAATATTTGCCCTAACCGGGATTCGAACCCAGCACCGTCATCGTCAGCTGCGTAGGCAGGGTCACTCCACTTACTAAGCTAAACAAATCGTCAAAAAATTATGTTTCATAACTGTGAATCATAATCAGCGAGGGTGGTCGTCAAGATTATTATGGTATTACAAGACGCAAGCATCAAGTTTGCTCCAGTACGTGCATTAAACGCGATGCACTTGCATATAGCATATGGATGCACCGCACCGACTTTTAATTTTTTTTTCGCCGGTTTTCGGGTGTCCTTGAATTTCAAGTTTAGATTACGTCGTGCATTGCCCAAACCTGTAGCTGCACTCAATGTATATGTACCAGTATAAATAAGTGCATTGGAACTTGAATTACATCTTTCGGTTTCTGGAAATATAAGTACATATGCCAAGCAGATATTAAGTGAGTATACTTAGTCTTATTTCATTATATTACGTAATCAGTGGTTGGCAGGTTGATATTTTTCAAGTTTATGATTCTCTATCTTTTAAATCCAATAATAGGTAGTTACCTATAGTATTTACTGTTTACAAGGAATTGTTATTTGGAAACTTAAAATAATTAGTTTAGGAATATACCTACCCAAAAACTCTAAACCTTATTGCTTTCAGTGTAACCTCTTTTACACCATATGTTCGTACATGATGTTAATGCTACAATTGAAAGTCTATAACAATAATAAACTAGAAAGGTATGCGACCTCGCAATCGCGTAACCCCTCGTAACATCACGGCCGAACACCGGCAATACAAATAACATTAGGCTAGGTCAAGACTCCTAACTCGACCCAGTAGATACCGGCAACGCAAAAAACGATCACAACAAAGCCAAAAACTCCGCACGGCGAGGGGCAATGCACTTTTTGGTGTCGGTCAAAGAAGATCGCCGAATGCGTCTGGTCCGAATCTCTGTGAGTTGCGTTACAATTTTTAATGCCCTCAACCACTCCAAAATGAAACCTGCCGTTGCGCTGATAAGGCGCACTTTTGTTAATTAAATCTTGTTAGAAAATACTTTTTGGAATCCAATTGAACATGTACCTGCATAAAACCCCGAAATGCGAGTAACTCGCACGGTTGAAATCTTCAGATTCGCAAATGATTAACGTAATTTACATAGACATGACTAACAAGGCAAAGATTTATATCATCTTGGTAAGACACGTGCTTCAAGTTACGAAGAAACAATCGATTGGATCATCGTGTGACTCAGTGAAGCGCAACCTTATTGACACAGGTCAAGATTGGCTTAGCGTCGCAAACAATCGACACACGACTGTTCGCGCGCAATAGGGATGGATGGTCACAGCAAATAAAATAATCAATAATGTTAAACACAAGACAATAAATAATCACAAAGTTATAATCATCATCATCATCATATCAGCCGAAAGACGTCCACTGCTGGACATAGGCCTCCTCCAAAGAGTGCCAAATTGACCGGTCCTGCGCCACCCGCATCCAGCGGACTCCAGCAACCTTTATCAGGTCATCAGTCCGCCTACCCACGCCGCGCCTTCCGGTACCTACTTGGTCGCCACTCGAGAACCATTCCGCCACAACGGCCATCGGTTCTACGTGCAATGTGCCCCGCCCACTGCCACTTAAGTTTAGCGATTCGGAAGGCTATATCGGTTACCTTGGTTCTGCTGTGGATAGCCTCATTTCTGATGCGATCACGCAGAAAAACTCCCAACATAGCCCTCTCCATAGCCCTTTGGGTGTCTTTGAGCCTTCTTGTGAGGCCCATAGTAAGCGACCACGTTTCAGTGCCATATGTCATCACTGGCAACACACACTGGTCAAAGACTCTCGTCTTGAGACACTGCGGAATATTGGACGAAAAGATGTGACGTAGCTTCCCGAACGCTGCCCAGCCGAGTCGGATTCGACGATTGGCTCTTTTTCGAAGTTGGACCTACCTAACTGGATAGTCTGTCCTAGGTATACATAATCGTATGTATGTAAATACTTTATTGTACACAAGACACAGGTAAAAATACAGACAAAAAAAAGTTAATTCGGTACAAAGGCGAACTTATCCCTGTAAGGGATCTCTTCCAGTTAACCTTTGAGCAATTACGTTGAGATCAGGAACAACAAGATAGACAAACTAACACGTCAACACGTAATCGTCTACAACTTCGAGCGTAAAGTGTCCGATTGTAATGGGAGTTGGTACTACATGGGCATTTGACATGATCTTCGTCTTCTCCATGTTCATTCTTAGACCGACTCGCTCGGAAGCTTTACTGAGGTCATCGAGCAACGTACTTAAGTCCTCCATGGTCTCAGCCAAGACTACTATATCGTCAGCAAACCGAAGGTGAGTGATGTACTCGCCGTTGATGTTGATGCCTAGCCTTCTCCAGTCCAGAGTTTTGAAAACGTCCTCCAGTGTAGCGGTGAACAGTTTTGAAGAAATAACATCTCCTTGCCTGGCTCCCCGCTGCAGCGGAATAGGTTTCGAGTTCTGGTCCTGGAGTCGAACTGACATAGTGGCGTTCTCGTACAAACACTTTAGCACTTCGATATAGCGATAGTCAACTTGGCACCGCTGGAGAGACTGTAGGTCTCAATCGAATCGAAGGCTTTCTCGTAGTCCACGAACGCTAGGCAGAGGGGCAGGTTATACTCCTCGGTCTTCTGTATAACCTGACGGAGCGTTTGGATGTGGTCTACGGTACTAAAACTTCTTCGGAAACCGGCTTGTTCGGGAGGCTGGAAGTCATCTAGCCTGCGTACGAGACGATGTGTAATGACCCTCAAAAACAGTTTATAGAGATGGCTCAGAAGTGAGATGGGTCTGTAGTTCTTCAGCAGGGTGTCGTCACCCTCTTTGAAGAACAGCACCATCACCTCTCCGTTCCATGCCTTTTAAGTTCTCCCTTCCAGTAAGACGGAATCGAACAACTTCTGAAGGGCCGTAAGGACCGGTTTTCCACCCGCCTTCAGGAGTTCGGCTGTTATTCCGTCTTCACCGGGTGCCTTGTTGTTCTTGAGCTGTTTAAGAGCCATTACAATCTCGTACAGGCTGATGTCCGGGATGTCGTCGGTATAGTGCCGGGTAAGTCTAGCTCTAGGGTCTTCCGCCCGACCAACTTCGGGTCTGCGTGTTGAAGTGTATAGCTGTCCGTAAAAGCGATCTATCTCACCCAGAATCTCGGTTTTAGAAGAAACGATTCTACCATCTTCAGTTTTTAACTTCGCGAGCTGGCTCTGCCCTATAGACAGATCTCTCGAGAACACTTTAGAGCCCTTATTGCGCTTGATGGCCACTTCAATACGATTTGTATTGAATTGGCGCAGATCGCGGGTAAGGGACTTGGAGATCTGTTTATTGAGCTGCCGGTATAAGGTCGCATCGGCTGAAGACTGTAGAATCATTTCACTCATTTCCTTCATGAGCTTCTGACTGGAGCTAGAGAGCCTTTTAGTTTTGTTGGTCCATTGGGCCTTGAAGAACTTAGACCCAGTGGAACCGACAGCTTCCACAAACCCGTCGTTCAGTTCGTCCACATCGCCGCCTAGGCAATCAAAACGGTTTTGGAGTTCCAGCTGGAAGCTCTCGGGGTTTTGAATTTGGATTGATGCTGGACGGAGCGTAGACTTCATCAATCGAGAGCGCTCTTGCTTGACGCATATATTCAATCTGCCTCTTACCAGTCGGTGATCGCTCCCGGTTTTGATCGTATTGATCACAGAGACATTATTGAATATATGCTTCCTCGTCGACATGATGAAGTCAATCCGATTTTAGTTGCAACGTCGGGACTCATCCAGGTCCACTTTCTATGCTCGCGTTTCTTGAAGAAGAAATTCAAACAAAGTTGATAAGTGTCCAAAGTTTTAGGAAGGGGTATACTCTGTCCCTTTTCCGCAAAACGCTCCTTCACATGAAACGATTGTCATTTACTATGCCGCTCGAGACCCGTGACGTCACGCAAGCAATATCAAAACCATCTTCGTATATATGACGCGTAGTTTCAGTGTCCGAGAGGCATCCGGATGGCTCGCGGTATTTGAGCTCCCGAAGCGTTGTGGAATCGCCCTGTGCAATCCAAACTGAGCCAGCTTGGATAAGCGCGTGCCGACCCCTTATTTATTTGAAATTGTCAGCTATAGACAAAAAAAATGAGAGTGCTGTTTTGAATAGGCTTGTGTCCTACGAATTTTACGATGCCATTGGAACCAGTTTTTGGAGAGGAACAAATGTTTGTATGGGAGCAACTACAATTAAAGAATATAAATACCAAAAAAAAATCAAAGACGGACCTCGCTGGTGGCAGCCCAAAACGCGTCATACTACGAGGGTCATGCCAAAAGAAATTAGATACTCAAAAGTTACAGAGTTTATTCTTTATTACAGTTATCTATTTTTTCGAAGTATTCACCGTGAACACGTATACACTTTTCCATCCGTCTAAACCACTTGGAAAATACTGATGACCACTCTTCTTTAGACACCTCAGAAATTTCATAATTATACGCAGCCAGGGCATTTTCTTTGTTCTCAAATTGCTTTCCTTTTAATTTTTCTTTATTTTTTGGAAAAACAAAAAGAATCATAGGGTGCTAAATCAGGTGAATATGGCGGGCAGAATAGTAACGTTTTTTTGAACAGAAGTAGTCAAGTTTTCTAGCAGAAATGGGCAGCGTTGTCGTGGTGCCAGAGCAGGTGCTGGGTTCCTGACTTCGGCCGCTAGTCACACCAAGCTGACAAAAGTCTTGGGGCACAAACTGTCACATACCATTCTGAATTAACTGTCCTTTGATCTTCTAGCACTATCGTAGCAATATGTCCCGTCTTGCAGAAAAATGAGGCAACCATTGGTTTCTATGTACTTCGTGCTCGGCGACATTTTCTTGGAGTCTGCTCATCTTCAAAGCACCATACTGTGGACTGTCGTTTTGTTTCAGAATCGTAGTTATACTATAGCCATGTTTCGTCACCTGTCAGTATAACAGAAACGTTTTTTTTCTCGCCAGCGTCGAATTTATCTATATATATAAAAGAAGACTTCCTGACTGATTCATCATCGCACTACTACTTTATGGCGTAGGCAAGGGATAAGACGGGATTTTCGGAAGTTCTATCCCTAAGGGGGTGAAATAGGGGTGCAAAGTTTGTATGGGGGAAACTTTTTGAAGTGAAAACTTCTTTAGCGGCGCTGAGCACTTTTTGGGATGGGGAAAAATTGTTAAATACGCGACAGAGTTTTGTGACGTCAGATGTGAAGGAGGTCACTTTTTGCTGCTAGCCGATTTGACTTCATTCAAAACTGAACGCTATTCGTAAGAGTATAAAGCCGTTAAACACTTTTTGCAATAGCATATTCTGCAAATGAATTTGTTATTTTGTCCACGCGTCCTTCACAGTTTTGCTATTGAGCAAATTCGAATAGTTCGAATTTGGACGGTATTCCTAAAGAGATAAAAGTTTGAAAAATATTTGGCAACGGCAAAAACAAATTGGTATTTTGTTCGCCGCCGCCGTCCGCGGCAAAAACAAATTGGTATTTTGTTTGCCGCCGCGCCGTCCGCTGTTCTTGGTGCCGACGGCGGCGGGCGAGCCGGGCCGACGCACCCAACACGCCCGCGGCCCGTGCGCCTAAATAATTGATAATTGTTTATAAATTTGCGCCAAATTCATTTTTAGGGTGACACCGTAAGATGTCACGTGACCTGATCGAAAAACTGTTACAATGTTATTGAGTTTTCACTTCTGCCGGCACTTCCGGAGTGCAACCCGGTCTTTTTTTTTTAATCATGCCCTATAGGGGTTAAAGGGGGTTCAAAGTTTGTATGGAGGGAAAAGTAATTTTTAAAGTAAGAGATGTTTTAACTTTGGTCTTAGACTGTTTATTAAAAGCCTGCAAAACATAATTCAGCGTTATTTTTGCATTCATCCCCTAAGAGTTTAAAGGGGGTTCGAAGTTTTTTTGCCTTTCGGTGAACGTTGACGTTGGTATTTTCTTATGATTTCGGCAAACGGCCCATCTACGGTGAAAGATCTTGGAATGTTGTTTTTATATTGGGTATTTTAACTAACAGCATATTTCCGTGAGTTTCCACGTCCTTTAGTGTTGCGCCGGAAATTCCGAATATAAGAGCAGCCTACGAACAAAATCACTCGTTAATTATAAATACCTATATTATCCAGTCATTGTAATTAATATAACAAAGATCTTCAAGTTATATAGAATAACTAACAGATACCTACCTTAGTAGCAAGATATTGCTGATCTGGAGCATCGTTAATGAATTGTTCAACGTTGTCAGCTGTTAAAACTTTCGATTTTTTACTCTGATGACCAACAGATAGTCTCTTTAAAAATGCAGTCAATTTTATATAATTCTTAATATCGACGTCGTTTTTTGTCTTCATCATCGCTTTTAGCATCGAATACTTTGACCACAAGGTAGACGCCTGATATTTCTTCGAATGTTCAAGAAAAAAGGCCCCATTCTACAATTTAAATTAAAACAGCCTCGATCTTCAAAACTACTTAGTTCAAAGTGAAAACTTAATGAAAAAGGCGGGGCATCTGTTTTTAAATTGGCTCGCTTTTACTAACAAGAGGCAATCATTTTTCTATTCAGCCAATCCGAAGAAAAATATTTTGTAAAACTTAATAAGCACTAAATAAGATAGGTATTAACAAAATAAATAATAATTAATACCTTTTTGTAAGTATATATTTGCGTATTTAATATAGATATTGGAATACTTTAGACACATAAAAGCAAAAACGCTTATGTTCAAATAAATTTCATGCTTGCAGTTAGTAAAAACGCCTCTGTTTACTGGTTTTTGGTAGCATTAGCCTTGTGAGCATTGAGTCATATTGGGAAGCGATGGTATAGTT
Organism: Epinotia ramella; assembly: GCA_947578815.1. Taxonomy (NCBI): domain Eukaryota; kingdom Metazoa; phylum Arthropoda; class Insecta; order Lepidoptera; family Tortricidae; genus Epinotia; species Epinotia ramella. The sequence goes on from OX388201.1 coordinate 29,863,488, forward strand.
ATTTACGATACAAGTGCCGAAAATAGGAAATTCGCAACGAGTAGAGATAAATTAAAACACGACCGAAGGGAGTGTTTTAAATCGACACGAGTGGCGAATTACCTATTCGCACGTGTATCGTACAACGTTTTACTGTACATTATGGCTCTTTAAAGTTTCGACATATGCACGTAAAGTGCTCTTTTCCGCACTAGTGCGGGAAAGTAGCACCATATGTACTGTAAAATAATTTTCATTTAAACTTGAAAAATCAATAGACATTTTTTAAATTATTTATAATTGATTTATTTGAAAAACAAATGTTAATTTATTGGTGTAAAAAGCAAGCGGCCATACATCTCGCGCCGCGGTCTCGCTTAATACTCTTTCAACCGGCGGTCTCGAGTAATACTCATATCCTGTCATTGGTAATACTCAATCAATCAACATTATCAAATCCGTCGGAGATTTGTTATATTAAGTAACCCTTTTATTTGTGAAATATGCTATATTAATATTTAAAATTAATTAGAGGTCATTTGCAATGCTAAAAGACGTAATCTAAAAAAAAAATTAAAGTAATTGAATGTACAACTTGAAGTATTAGGACTTCTAGGTAGTAATGACAAGTCGAGACTCGGGTAATAACTGTCTTTATTCAGAGAAAATGTATGTCTTATATACTAGTGCATTTCCTCGTGTTCCTATGAGTGGAAACTGTTACCAAGGTTAATAGTACAAAGTCCACGGATGTGCCGGTGGGAATGCCGAGGTCGAAGTATTATGTTACAGTTTGTTATGATTAAGTACTGATGGAAAATAGGTATAAACTTTCCATCAGGTGCCCTCACTACAAACTCTTTGGTGGGATGTATGGCTTGGAACAACAAGAAATAAAAAAAAGACCGGGTTGCACTCCGGGAGTGCCGGCAGAAGTGAAAACTCAATAACATTGTAACAGTTTTTCGATCAGGTCACGTGACATCTTGCGGTGTCACCCTAAAAATGAATTTGACGCAAATTTATAAACAATTATCAATTATTTAGGCGGACGGCCCGCGGGCGCGTTGGGTGCGACCGGCCGCCGGCTCCGGGCGGCGGCAAACACAATACCAATTTGTTTTTGCCATTGCCAAATATTTTTCAAAGCTTTATCTCTTTAGGAATAACGTTTAAATTCGATTTATTCGAATTTGCAAGAACAGCAGACGGCGGTGGCGAGTTGGCGACCAAAATATCAATTTGTTTTTGCCGTTGGTAAATATTTTTCTAAGCTTTATCTCTTTAGGAATAACGCCCAAATTCGAACTATTCGAATTTTCTCAATAGCAAAACGGTGAAAGTTGCGTTGGTTTAATTACAAATTTATTTGCAGAATATGCTATTGAAAAAGTGTTTAACGGCTTTACACTCTTACGAATAGCGTTCAGTTTTGAATGAAGTCGAATTGGCTAGCAGCAAAAAGTGACCTCCTTCACATCTGACGTCACAAAACTCTGTCGCGTATTTAACAATTTTTCCCCATCCCAAAAAGTGCTCAGCGCCGCGCCTCTAAAGAAGTTTTCACTTCAAAAAGTGGAAAAGTAAAAAGCACTAGTGCGCAAAATACAACTTTGCGCACGATTTGCAGCATAAGCAGAAACGTCTGTTGATGATTTTTAAGATATTTATGTTTGTAAAAACGGAGTTTTCAATTTAGATTTAGCAATTTAAACTAACGAACTCATCGCACCTTTTAGGCTTAGGTAATCCGTGAACGGATTTAGATGAAATTTTCCGTACAGATAATTTGAGACCCTTGGAATTATATAGGATAGTTTTTATCTCGAAAATCATCCCTTAAAATGGTAGAAGTGTGTTTGGGACAGCAATAATTAAGCTTGCGCCTAACATAGTTTAATAGCAATATTTTTTCTAAGACGATAACAATTTCTACGCAGACGAACTTGCGGGCAACAGCTAGTTTATGATAATTTGCACCAATCCACCTGACGGCCTTTCTGCAAATCGGTGAGTTGCAGCACCCATCTTGAACAACGCTTATGAAGGAACAGTTGATCATGAATGATAGTTTGCATTGTAATGCTGCTGATCCAATCCCCAGTTCACGCTCGAGCTCTACATATGTAATTCATGGGTTCGCACGAATATTTTTTTCCACAGATTGCACATTTTCTTGAGTGACTGCGGTTGGCGGCCGTCCTGTCTTCGCCTCATCTTCAAAGCTCTCCCGTCCTCTTTTAAATACAGCAAACCAATTAGAAACAGTTGCACGTGAACACGCAGACTCACCAAAGTCGTAACGAAAAGTTCAAAACACTCTTGATGTTTTAAACCTTTTTTAAAGTCATAATAAATCATAACACGAAAATCACGTCGAGTGAGCTCCATTGTTACGGCAAATTCCCCCCAAATTCAGCCAGAAAAAAAAAATACTAAGATTTTCCGAGTGTTCCATTTTTGAATTTAAGTATAAGCAAATAACCAGTCTTTACAATGGTGTATAACTTGCCAGTATCAATCAAATTACCATGGAGTATTTAACTTCTTTTGGCATGAAAAATATGATGATACAGTTTGCTATTTGTACTAATTAAATCGTTGTATGGAAAATCAATTAAATTGCGGTTTAGGTCCATAGTTGTCGTAATTACATTTAGTTTCTATAAAAGCGTAAGGATTCTATTGGTTTTTTAACACGCGAAATACAATAAATATCAAATAAAAACAAAAAAAAACTTACAAACTAACGTAAACTATGTGAACCTAAACTATATATATACATATTTCCCCCAAATCGCTGCCACTAGGCAGAGTGCCCATGAGACTGGCTGCATTGCCTCGCTGAATGGCAATGCCAATGATACGTTGTGCGCGGAACGAGCCAGCCCTACGGCCACCAGAGGACCGGATGAGCTAGCTAGCTTCTATTGGTAGCTTTAAATTTACTATTGGACAATAAAAAAATGCATATTTTTTCTAAACGTTCAAGGTGACCTCGTCCCGTGACCATGGATGTTGCAACACACCCGAAACGTCGGGAGACCTCAGTGAGGTAAATAAAATAAGTTAATTATACGCGATTAAGTCCCGTTTAGTATACATAATTTGCAGATTTTCATCTAAATATACGTTTTTCCAAAATATTTGGGAAGTATCGTGGACTAAAACTGCATTACATTAAAATACACACCTAAAACCAAGGATTTTGCTATGGTAGTTAGGAAAATCCTCTTTCATAACATAATTTCTTTGAACAAATCTAATTTCTTTGGAACTCGATGCCAAAGTAATCCGAAGAAATTAGCACCAAAGAAATTAGAAAAGGGCACAAAACATTTTTTCATCTGTAATTATTTATTGTATAATTTCGTATATCAAATATAAATGCAGACCCCGGGCTCCTTTAGGGGCATTACCGGGAATAACGCTAGGATGATGATCAAATATAAATGCAGGAAATCGTAGTATGCAAACTTTCAAAAAATTTAAAAAAGTACTTACCTTTTTTTTTTTTTTAATTACTTTTTACTTTACTACTTATATTTTAACATTAATTCGATTAAGGTCAATGTGGCTAGTTACGTTATATTTTTGAGCTAGTTCAACTTTGGTTGAAAATTTAAGACGTTTATTAAGACTACCCCACCCGCCCATTGGACCCATGGCGTGCATGTAGTTGGGTATCAATTGGCTTGGGTTTCAAGGTAAATGATGAAATTCAGAGTATCTGAGTTGCATAATTTATTATATATATATTTTTTAAAACAGTCAGGTAGACGGAATTTCCCGAAAAAATGGGGCTATTCCTTCTTACAACATAAATTCCTAGCATAACCAAGTTTTTTCAAGTCTGCTAGTTGAAAATAAACACCATGCAGATTCCAATGAAATATGTGCCTAAAAGCAAGATTACAAGATTCACAATATAAGTTATCGGCAAAAAGGTTTTTTGGGGTTATTCCGGCATGTTTTGGCAATCAGATGAGCTCAACCTTTTTAAGATTCTTTTATAATATCTTTTTTTCTTCATTTTTTTATCAACTATGGCTTTATGTACTACAGTCAGATGTAGTGTCGTACTACATTCTACCGAAGCACTTCAATCTATCGTCATGGCTGAGACTATTTTTAGTAGTAATAATTAGCGCAAGCCATCATTAACGGATTGATCCACATACTGGGCAGTGTTCATTGACGTAACAATTCTTACAACAATAATCAATAGAATAAAGTTGTCTCTGACAATGCATTTATAACTCGCAAGCTCGTCCGTTTAAACAAATACTCAGCCTGCAATTGCCTCCTTCCCGGCCACGGCAATAATGTACTATTAGACATATCTTAAACATTATAATAAGCACAGAAACGAAGTTTGAAATCGAATTTTTTGGTAAAATTGCATGACACTGCACTCCAGTTTCGACTTCGGAACACAACTAAACTTCGAAAGCATATATATTTCTTCGTCGATTGCACAGCGCCATCTGTGTCTTTTAGTTCGAACTAGAAAACCCTGCTGCTTTATCGACCGAGTCAGCAGTGGCGTAAAGTGCTTGGATTCAACGCAGGCGTGTATATCACGGCATAGCTCCGTAGACGGAATTGGCCTCATTGACCTTACCGAAGTAATTATGCACCTATAGGAAAAAACCCCTCATACAGCGATATAAAAAAATCTAGCGAAGTACGTCCATCCATGCACAGCTTTATAGTTTTCGGTAGGTAGCTTAAGGATGCGGGGACACTAGGTAGGAATTGTTTAAATAGTAAGATAGCGTTACGATAGGCTGATCAAGTTGGCCAAAGAAATTAGGTTTTTTTGGTTGGACAAAATTCGTGTTATGATAACTTTTAACTAAACTGTTCAAAAAAATACGGATTAAACCAGCGCATAATTCAACAGTTATACAAACGGGTACATTTCGAAATAAATATTTAAAATTGTGCCATTTCAAAATTGAAACACATTTGTGGACGCGCCAAAGAGCTTATGTTTTTCGACTTTGAAAATGTATTTAAATTAATTAAATTAGAATGATCTCCTCCCAAACAAAAACGTTAAATACCCGAAGTTAACATAGGTGGACCAGTGCAAAACATGAAACATGATATTAACCCTCAAGCTTTAAACGTTCTTTTGATACATAATTGGCATGAATCAAGAGTAGTGCCCAAAAAAAAGTTACGTCGGAAGAAAAATATACTTCATACTTGCTCATGAAAAAGAAATAATTTTATTTAACCGTTGTACTTTTCCTAATTCACCTGTGTTCACATGTAGTCGATTAGGGTTATACCACTTTGAGATATCAAAATAAAATAATATATCATGCATGCAATTATAACTTCATATCCTGCGATGGAGCCCTTGGAACTGAGTCAGTTTCTTAAAAAAGACCGCATCAAAATTGAATGAAAAATGGGGAAAAGCGTATTCAGAAATAATGTATTGACTTAAAGTAAAAGAACAAATTTCAGTTTTAAGAGTTGTCTCCGTAAGGATCAGAGGCACAAGAAGACAAATCCGACCTTTCGAATGTGATGATGGAGCGGCATCTGCTGAAGATAGTCTGCCATAGTCGCCAATCATCATTACAACTTTATTACCAGTATCGTCCGTGTCCTTCTTTGCTTTTAAAACGAGGAATGTTTATACATTATCAATCTGGTAATATCGACTAGGCATAGTGCATATGAAACACATACATATAATAAAAAGTTTATATCGCCAAGTGGCCTTGTCTGTATACCGTCATTAACTACTCGTTGAGACGATTCTAACGAACCCAAACTCAACGGGGTCTGTTAAGTCCTGAATTCCTATGGCCACCTTCTGTCTCCGTCGTCAGATCAGCTCGATGGTACCATAGCATTAAATTGTCATTCAAACTATACTTAAACCCAAAACTTCAGCACAATCGATTGAAGATATCTGCTCAACCTTTGGAATACAAACACCACCCACAAACGTCCGTCCGTCCGTTACTCGTCCAGACAAAAAGAGAAAACGTTTTTCCAATTCTAAATATTTTCCAATCTCAATGATTTTTTAGAACGTTATTGGCACAATGAAAGACTAGGTTTACATAATTTCATTTTCTCAAAATTTGTAATAAATTAAATCTTATAGGCACCTAATTATTATTAAATAAAAACGAAACCTATAAACCTAGATATTATAATGCTGAAGCGATCGACATCAAAATCAAAGTGATTTGTTAAGATTTAGTTAGTGGAAAACGCATTCTCCCGAAATGGAAATTTTATATAATAATTTACTTTAAAAACAAAGATTTAACCGACTTCAATTTAGTACTCCACCAAGCCACGAGAACATTTCCACATTTCTTTTCCAATTTACCACATGAACTGATTTCCGAGAGCAAATGCGTTGATTATTAGAGAAAAAAACCCAATCGCTGTATGTGGCCCGATAATATTTGAGGACTTCCGTCGATTCCACAAGGATCACCTTTGGCATTTCACTAGTTGCTATTTCAATGGAATCTTATCAGAATCTGTGACGTACTTTGTACTTTTAAGTACATTATTGAGGAATTCCATAAGTCGTCTCTGGTCTTCACCATCAGTTCCACTCCACCAAATTTATGATTTCCGGGTGTAAATGCACGAGTTATAATATTTTATTAAATTCTATTAATTGTTTGTGACCAATGTAATTTTAACTAATAATGAGGTAAGTACAAGATGAAATTGCATGCAACAATAATATTATATTTGTACGCCAGCCGGCAAAACATAGTGTTTCGCTATATGCATTATTTTTAAGATCTTTTACACAAATAAATATATTCTGATTCTGAATAGAAAATACCAAAATCACTACACGCGTGCCTAATATAATTGAGGAGTTCCCTCAATTCCTCATGGATCCCATCATCCAACAGATTTTTTGAAAAAAAATGGGACCCATCTGGCCCCTATTTCACCAACTTACAATTGTCACTTGACAGCGACAATTCTCCGTACATTGCTGATTCCACAAGTAACCTAGCAACCACCTTAACTTCTAGAACAAGCAATGTATGGCGAATTGTCAGTGTCAGGTGACAATTGTCAAGTTGGTGAAATAGGGGCCTGGAAGCATATACTTACTTACAAACAAAAAAAAATGTACGAATCGGCTCATCAATGACGGAGTTCTGAGGTAAAAACATTAAAAAAAAAAGACCGGGTTGCACTCCGGGAGTGCCGGCAGAAGTGAAAACTCAATAACATTGTAACAGTTTTTCGATCAGGTCACGTGACATCTTGCGGTGTCACCCTAAAAATGAATTTGACGCAAAATAAACAATTATCAATTATTTAGGCGGACGGCCTGGCGCGTTGGGTGCGACGGGCCGCCGGCTCCGGGCGGCGGCAAACACAATACCAATTTGTTTTTGCCATTGCCAAATATTTTTCAAAGCTTTATCTCTTTAGGAATAACGTCTAAATTCGGATTATTCGAATTTGCAAGAACAGCAGATGGCGGTGCACGGTGGCGACCAAAATATCAATTTGTTTTTGCCGTTCGTAAATATTTTTCTAAGCTTTATCTCTTTAGGAATAACGTCTAAATTCGAACTATTCGAATTTGCACAGCAGATGGCGGCGGTGGCGACCAAAATATCAATTTGTTTTTGCCGTTGGGAAATATTTTTCTAAGCTTTATCTCTTTAGGAATAACGCCCAAATTCGAACTATTCGAATTTTCTCAATAGCAAAACGGTGAAGGACGCGTTGGTATTATTACAAATTTATTTGCAGAATATGCTATTGCAAAAAGTGTTTAACGGCTTTATACTCTTACGAATAGCGTTCAGTTTTGAATGAAGTTGAATCGGCTAGCAGCAAAAAGTGACCTCCTTCACATCTGACGTCACAAAACTCTGTCGCGTATAATAATTTTTCCCCATCCCAAAAAGTGCACAGCGCCGCTAAAGAAGTTTTCAGTTCAAAAAAAAAATACAACCGAATTGAGAACTTCCTCCTTTTTTTTGATGTTGGTCAAAAATTACTATTGTCAGTCGTGAGCTGCTAGCTACTTCCCTCTTAAGTTTCCCATGTTCTATTTGTTGGTGATCAATTAAAGAATATTGATATTGGCATTAAAAGGGTCGATTGAATTGGTAAACAAGAATAATATGTTAAACCTATGGGCTAAATACTGGTATTATTTTCTGATAGATTAACGAACAATCTATTTCGGTATGTCGCTTGTTTGCGTGTCCTTGTATTTAAATAACTCGGCTTAAGCCGACTATTCTTTTTTACTCTAAAATTTTCGATTTACCTCATAACAATTTTAAAATATGAATGGAACGTCGTCGCGAATTGAGGAAGTTACTCGAGTACCAGTAAGGGGTCAAACTTCAAAATAATCATCAAACATCTTTAGAGGTAATGGCAAACTGTGATTGAATGCTACATACCTTACATCAAAATTGCAAGCCTGTTGACAATATTATGTCGAATAGAGACAATAATACTAGTGCCTCTGGGAACGGATTGGGATAAAACAAAGCCAGAACATTTATTTTCTAATGCATCGAAGAGGGCCCACTCCCATAGTTTGACATGATCAAATCCCGTTGTGTTTTCATAACGTGACCTGTCAGATAGCAAGGTGTTTGTGCAACATGCTGCCACGCACTCAAACAGGCATATGAGGTAACAGCCAATATTGGCGATGAGACCTTTTAACTTTGCTTATAAGAATTACATTTTCACGCCATGGGACCTCACGTTACACACGTTGCTGCTATTGTGACGCGAATGGAAACGAAGATGAAGGCCATTGATTTACTATTCTGCTAACAAAAGAATAAACGCACAAACGAACATGATGCTGATCGAAAACATTGATAAATGTATGTAAGTATAACTATTACAACGTGACTGAGGAAAATTGCTTAGCTATTTTGGTATTACTAAATCTAAGTGGAGGAAAATGATCGTTAGACCGGGAGCTTGGTACCTATTTACATAGTTATAAGAGAACATACATTAAAAAGCACAGCAAATTAAACTCGGTATTTTATCATTGGAATATTTGTTAAGTTTATAGAAATAAGTGGGAGACTTTCAGGAACTGCCATGTCTCTTTATATCTCTTGAATGTAAAAGATACCTTAATCTAAACGAAATTCTCCTAAAATATAGATATACGTCAAATCTTCATTCAGAACCAATATTAAAATACTAAGAGATACAGAATAGGGGGGCTGGAGTAGCCTTATATGTAGTATTTGAGTGCCGAATTTTGCGGGGAGGTGAAGAACTAACACAAATTCAAAAACAATCTGGGGTCTTACTCACACACATTTGAAAAAAAAAGAACATAGAGAAAGACTTTGTATTTTGAAGCACGGTTTAAGAATACATAAATGCCAATGTGATCGGCGAAACCAGTAGGGTGAGGTTTGGGTCGTTAACTAAGGTCGATAATAGGGGTGTAGACACTAATTAAAATAATTAATAATGTCATATTTTCTCGAAAAAGGATTAAAAATGTAGTCAAATGGAGAAAAAATCAACGCAAAAGGTTAGATAATCACGAAGTTATAAGTGTCCAAAGTTTTCAGAATATGTTTCATCAGGTATGTTTTGTCCCTTTTTCGCAAAACGCACCTTCATATGAAACGATGACGCTGGAAGAATGTGACGTCACAGAAGACGGCAACGTACCGCGCAGCATCGTGGTCGGCGCCGCCGTCGACGCGGCCCCCCGGCAGCATCCTGTAATGTGACGTCACACACCGTATGCGTTTTCTCTCTCTAACAAGCAATATTAAGGTTGTAGCCTAAGTAAGGTACGAGATTAAAAAGCTTGATTATGACACTATTGTGAACAATACTTTTTGTACGAATTCATTAAAATTAATAATTTAAGTCATTAATACGAGTATATAAGAAAACTAAATATCGTAAGTAGGTACTATATTGTCTAGTTCGACTATTGTAAAGGCTCTTTGACTTTTCAGGTAGCAAGGTAATCGTGGCTTCCTCTGTCATATTAGTTATTTCTTAAGGAGTTAAAGATGTTTCGTCACTGTCACTACTCATTTTCTTAGTTTTTATTTTGACTTATTAAGTTTAACTTTGAAAAGTTATCACATCACACCACCGGCGTCCTTAATGTTGCAGTACTGTGCTGTGATTGTCTAAATACTAGCCAATCACAAAGCGTAGTTTTTTGTTTAATTTTTATGCCCTGGATTCAGCAGCAAGTTCAAGTAGATTTTTGACAGATGACGCGACGCTGCTACGTTCTGAAACGCCATAGATTGGCAATCTTGTATCGGAGCGAGTCTCCTTAAACAAGGACACATTATTGATATACGAAGTTCTATTTTCAATTTTTTTTCGGTTGTCTAGAGACTAGAGCGTATCGATATAATTATTAAAGCATAAACTTTTTCATCAGAATAAAAGTATTCCATTGCGTTATGGTTTGCGAGGTTCTAATTTAAAGATTATAGTCGACGAGTATAAAAAATACAATATCGCTATAATTATGGCGTTTTTGTTTATCTTTATTAATAGTTCACCTAACTAAATACATATAATGTAGCGAGTAGTATTATATAACAGTAAAGCATGCTTACTGCGCCACTTTTCTTAGTGAATCATACTTATTATTGATTTCACCGACGCCATACCCTCATGGGTCTATAGTCTATATCAGATGGCATAATATTTCATTATTTTATTTTCTTGTCGCATAACAACTTTTCGCGTACAATCGTTTGGCCTTATAACGTTGTATATATTTTTTCGCCGAAGTCGTTACATGTAATATCGATATTTCTAATTATTGTTGTTGTTAATATTTATTTTGTCGAACATCAAATTATCGAATACTACATGTGCATATTTTTACAATTCCTAATATGGAATGTACTAATAGTTCTTTGGAATATGAACATAATTCTTCAATATATCCTCAATTGGTAAATAAAAATCTGGGTAAGGGCCAAATTCTTGGCTAGCTTATCTCACTCAATTAATTGTTCTATGAAAATTTTCCGTTGTGACACGAAAATTAACCATATAATTGTATGGTTAATTTTTGTGTCACAACGGAACTTTTTTCACTTCTTCAGTTTGTATGGCTAACTACCGGCTAACCAGGCTAACTACTTGCCAAGAATTTGATCCTTACCCATCTACGACACGCCACCCGGTCTGAGTCCGGTCAAGGCAACGAACGAACCTATTATTTACGTAACTATTGCTCTACTTTACAATTGCTAACTCTTTATCGATAAACTCTAAGTTTGGACACGCTTACCGATAAACCAGCAATGCCTCTGATTAGCTGGTGCCATGATTGGCTTCGTTTTTATTTGCTAAACACTTTTAGACTTAGAATTATAGGTACAAAACCTACTCGTACCTGTATAGAATTATACAATTATATTGTAGTGTATAACTTTATCAACACGACAAATTATTTATTAAATAAGATACTTACCAAACAATGCATTTTATTAAACATTCTTTTACCCTACGTTACTTTGCCAATTGTCACAAATAATAAATTAATAATTTATAATAATATGATTTTTTCAAGTAAGTAATTTTTCTAATGAACTAATTGTAAAACAATATTTGATGAAACAACGAATTTGTAAATGGATAGTTTGCCAAACGTTGTTTTTAAAATTAATATTTCGAAACATTTTTTATTAAATGATTGGATACCCTTTAATAAATTGACAAAGGAAAATCAAGCCAACTCCTGTGCTCGAAACATTTGTTGTACCAATAGATCCAGATAACACGAAAAATTTACATGTTCCTGATGAGGAAACTGCATTACAAAGGGCAGGCTCTGCAATAGACTCGGTACATTATAGTCTGAATCGTAAAACAGACATCTACTGAGTCTTACCCAATCAAAAATACAGATGTCCTGGTCCTTAGTCCCCTACCTTTACATATCCTTGGATGCATCCTGAAGCGAATAATGTTTGTGTTCAGGCGACGTGACCACCTTTTTTTTATTACAAGCTTTTATTTAGTTTCACCTGTCCCGTTGTCTGTCTGTCTGTAATCAAATCTTGCATGTTAAATTTGTCCCACTTCCCGGTGACCGATTGAGCTGAAACCTTCTGTCTCCATTATCAGATCAGCTCGATGGTACCATAATATTGAATTGTCATCCAAACTATACTTATACCCAAAATTTCAGCTCAATCGGTCACCGGGAAGTGGGTCAAATTTAACTTGCAAGATTTGATTACAGACAGACAGACAGACAACGGGACAGGTGAAAGTAAATAAAAGCTTGTAAAATCAAAGATTCCGACGAATTGAGAACCCCATCCTTTTTTGAAGTCTGTTAAAATGGGTACGTGTTGCTCATGTCACATTCTTACTGGGCCTGTTTCGTTGCTCTTGAATATATTGAATGGTTCATAATTTCAGGAATAACGTTACAACCTAAAGTCTGAGATGATATTCGAGATCAAAAATGTAAACAGATGGGGTGCCACCATAAAAAAATAAACGCAAGCAGTGGTTAGTCTAAAATCATTGAAATACTCATAAATATTATCATATTCAGACTTAAATAATATCGTATGAATAGTCAAAAACATTGAACTAAATTAAAAAGCCAAAATATTTTTTTTTATTACGTATTGCCGTTGTTTAAATAAAATATGTGGGGTTTTAATTTATGTTGTTGGTAATGCTGAGAAGTTTTAAACATTTGTATCGTAATTAAAACAATTACCGGTTTCCTATTAGTTTAATAGGGAATATAGGGATGATGACTAAGATTTTTTTATAATGTCATTCGAACCAGTTTTTGGAGAGGAACAAATGTTTGTATGGGAGCCACTACAATTACAGACCATAAATAGGTACTTACCCAAAAATTTGAGACAAAGATTGACCTCGCTGGCGCGTGGCGGGTGCGCAAAAGGCTTCATACTGATAGACACACAGGTATGACGTCACAACTGACATTTGTACTAATCGTTGTATGGAAAATCAGGTAAATTGTTGGATATACTGCGTTTAAGTACATAGTTGTCATACAATTTTGTTTCTATAAAAGCGTAAGGATTCCACTACTAGCTTTAAATTTACTCTTAGACTATGAAAAAAAATGCATATTTTTTCTAAACTTTCAAGGTTCATATCTTTTTATTATTATGATTTTAATTATATTTTATTATTTATACTTTATTACGATAATTTAATGGTTTACTATCCATTTAGCGTCACTACGTTATCAATTTGAACATGAGGCATCATGCCTATTGGCAAATATTCATAGTGATTGATAAAAATGATAAATCATTAAATATTTCTGAACATACAAAATGGGCATGCGTAGACTGTGTCATGTCATAGCGGCCATTTTATTTTAAAATAGTTTGTTTTCTGACATTTGTAGAACGAATTCTGTCTGACTTTTCGTTTATGCTCACGCTTTTGAAATCATGGACTATGGAACCTCAGCCAGGCACTTCAAATATAAAAGACAATCTTTCACTGCCGAAGAAAAGGCCACGCAGTTCTATGTCTGTAAATGATAAACTTATATTTATATTTGGTGAATACATTGGATAAAAAAGATTTTATACCCCTGGAATGTCTCTTTGACATTGACAGTTGTTTGTTTACATTTTTGATTTCGAATACCATCTCAGACGTGTCTTCATCTTTAGTCCATTTTGTGAAAACACCCAACTTGAATTTGTTTCCATTCATTAGTTATGTATATACTCGTATTGTATAGACTAATTCTCATTATAAGCAGGGCTAAGTAATTGATATAAGTCAATAAAGGTTCGACAACGCGCTTGAGACACCTCTTCAGTCGCAAACGCCCACAGGCTACGGTTTCTACTTACTATCAGGTAGCCGTATGCTCATTCATGTGCCACAGGCATGGTATCCTTACTAATATTATAAATGCGAAAGTGTGTGTGTGTGTGTGTGTTTGTCCTTCTTTCACGTCGCAACGGAGCGTCGTATTAATGTGATTTTTTGTATGGAGATAGTTTAGAGGCTGGAGAGTGACATAGGCTACTTTTTCCAGCGGGAAAACATCTACTTCCCACGGGAAAATTCAATATGTTACATTTTCCTATAACCACGCGGGCGAAGCCGCGGGCATCAGCTAGTTATAAAATAAACAAGAAACCTGCTGATTGTCATATGTATCAGAAAACCTTTTATTATAAAGCCTGTCAAATAAGAGCTACCACTATCACTAATTCGTTTTATTGAGGTAGGGTGGGTACAGCTAAAAAAAAACTTTTTACGTCTTTTGCGTGCGAGCTAACATACTCTTTAGTCAATGTCACTGTATTAGTTTTTAGGGTACCGTGTCAAAAGACTCCTGGTTCATTTCAAGTTTCTTTTCGGTGCCTATTGTCTCCGAAACTGTCTTTTAATAGTACATTATTGCCGTGGCCGGGAAGGAGGCAATTGCAGGCCGAGTATTTGTTTAAACGGACGAGGTTGCGAGTCCGTTCAATTATAATACGAAGCCTGCAATTGCCATTCCGCCTGAGGCTAGTATAGTAGTGCTTTTCTCAAAAATGGGGGAATAAAAAATACTAAATTTATATTAAACTTTAAATATGTGAAAATATTTACGATATCCCGCCGTTTTTTTTTTTAAAACAGAATCGCAAGTGTATTTTTACACCAAAAAAACGCAAACTATTTGAGACACATACAAAAACGTCGTGTTTGCAACAGAAAAATACGAGTTGAATTGCTGTGCCGTCTTTTATATGACAGTTTCTACTTTTTTTTTAAATTTGGTACTCTACAAATAAAGGAATTTATATATAACATTCCAGGCGGCCTGCAATGTTTTTTATTTTTTAATTTAGATCTGACCTTAAATTATACACTTTACCTTCCAATATGTAGCGAGTTATGTTCACTTTGCGGGCCATTTTGAGAAAATATATTAACCAAACGGCCTGCATGATGCTCAGCTGACACCGTAGCTTATAGACGCTTGCGAGTCTTGCGGCTCTAAAAGACCTACAAGCGTCAACCGACCCTTTTTAACCGACTTCAAACAAAAGGAGGAGGTTCTCAATTCGGTTTTTTTTTTTTATGTTTGTTACCCCAGAACTCCGTCATTGATGAGCCAATTTTTTTTTTATTTTGTTTGATAGTATATGATTCCAGGTGGGTCACAATTTTTCAAAAAATCAGTTGGATGATGAGATCCATGAGGAATTGAGGGAAGTCCTCAATTATATTAGGTCCGCGTGTAGTGATTTTGGTATTTTCTATTATAACTCGTGTATTTACACCCGGAAATCATAAGATGGAGTAGAATTGATGATGAAGACCACAGATGACTTATGGAATTCCAAAATACAAAATGTATGAAAATTATTAAAAGTACAAAAGTATATCACAGATTCTGATAAGATTCCGTTGAAAAAGCAACTAATGAAGTGCCAAAGGTGATCCTTGTGGAATCGGCGGAAGTCCTCAAATATTATCGGATCACATACAACGATTCGGTTTTTTTCTCTAATAATCAACGCCAAATGCTCTCGGAAATAAGTTCATGTGGTAAATTGGAAAATAAATGTGGAAATGTTCTCATGGCTTGGCGGAGTACTAAATTGAAGTCGGTTAAAACTTTGTTTATAAAGTAATTTTTTTTGAGCATTGTTATTGTGTTGACAGCTAGAGGTAGAGGCAAATGCAGTTCCTCCACACTCAACACAGCGCATCGTCGTGAGCTCTGGCGACCGTCCCCACCACCAGGAACACAACACCCCATACAAGAGCAAGTTATGGTTTTTTTATGGCTGCTTTCTTCTGTAAGGTGGTACTTCCCCAGTAGGGCTGCTCCAAATATGAGCAATGTGACTATTACATTATAATTTATAATCCCACATTATATGAAAAATATATATATTATTTATTTATTATTTATTTATTTATTTATTGATACATGGAAAACCAACAGCGCAACATATTTCATATTTTTTTTTTTTTTTTTTACATTATACCTGAATGTATGTATGTCCATGTAAGTTGCTATGTATGTACATATTTATGCCTATCTAAGTAGTGAGTGATGTTGCCAATTCGTTGTCGTGAATGCTATATTAACAGTACATTACGATTATAATCATATGCTTTAAACTCAGTTTTATAAATGCAAGTGGCAATTGTATATCAAAGCAACAATGACAGCATACAGTAAACCCGAATAAGTCGTTAACTACTTGCATTCTATGCCATTGCCTGTCCTTTAATAGCTATTGTAAAAAGTTATTATATCTCACTTGTATTATACCTTTGTAGCATTAATATTAAGTGCATACTAAAATATGTATGGCTTGCGAGAAGATCGATATGATAAGAAATAGGAATGAGTTCTGGCTAAATCAACCATGAACTACCTACGGAACCTGGCATGCGTATTCTGATAAGAGCGCGCGCACTCTTGCGGATTTCGTAGGAGTGGATGATGGCGGGCCTCGTGTAACATACCACTATATAAATACATACGGCGCGTCTCCGTCGAGACTCTCGCCGAAACCGCACCAAGCACAGGCGGCCTGCGCACGCGTCCCAACCATACCACCGAAATAAATACACGATAACTAAATAAATATGAATGACGCCGAATTATACACGAAAAACAATGCATTGCAGAAGAAGGATACTTTAGAGTGCCTTGAAGAATTCGCGAGGAAAATAAGATGGAAAAAATACGGTGCCAGAATCATAGACATAGGTTGTGGGGATGGGAGTACCACGACGGAGATATTGAAGGCGTACCTTCCACAAGATTTCGAAGCGTTAGTAGGGGGAGACTTGAGTGAGAGGATGGTGAAGTTCGCGAACGAGAACTACGGGGGCGAGCGAGCGGTGTTCATGCCGCTGGACATCCAGGGCCGGCTGCCGGGCGAGCTGCGCGCGCGCTTCCACCACGCTTTCTCATTCTTCACGCTGCACTGGATCAAGAAACAAAAGTGAGTTAACTACTAATTAATTGTAATTAAATGAGCTATAGTATTATTTTATATATTTTGTACAATAATGAACTCTAAAATATAAATTTAAATACTTATTGTACAAATAGGCCACAAGGGCACTTATAAAAGTCAAAATGTGTATCTTTAGAGTCTATTGGTGCTCTAAACAGTACAACATCCTAATCCTACTATGTCTAATATTATAATTGAAAGTTTGGATGTTGGGATGCGTGGATGTTTGGATGTCTGTCACCCAATCACGCTTAAACAGCTTAACCGATTTGGATGAAATTTATCACAAAGATTAGTTTGAAGCCTGGATTAAAATATAGGATAGTTTTGATCCCGGGTCGAAGCTAGTTCATAATAAATCAAATCAAATCAAATCTATCGTTTATTGCGTATCACATTCATCAGAGGCTCTAGTATAAGTTTTACCGAAACAAAACTTTACGATCGCGTTTGCTTTTTATCCTCAATTTGTATAGGATTTGACAGCTAAACGCAAACGCGGCCGTAACGTTTTGTTTCGGTAAAACTTATACTAGAGCCTCAGGTGGAATTACAAAATAAGTATATAAACACATGCGATGCCCTGCAATGCAGCAATTTGAGAGAGCTAATATTTGAACATAATATTTTTACAGGTATACATTTTATTGCACATGAATACAAAACAAAATGAGATGGTATAAATAGATTTTCTAAACGTTATGTATATCATATTACAATATTTATTTATTTATTAACTTATTATATTATAATTATTGGAATTCTCTTCAAAAGAGTCGCTTAAGTTATAAAAACATTTCATGACGATGAGAAATATTTTTAGATGTTTGATAATTAACGTTGTTTTCTCTAGGTTTTTAATTGAGGAAGGTAGCTGGTTATACAGGGTGTTTGCTCCATCGTTTGCCAAATTAAAACGGCAGTTAGGTTGGGTCATTAGCTATCTTTTCCGGCCTACAAAAAAAAATGTGTCCACTGGTATTTTTTTTGTATTCTTTCAAAATAATTTAGAAATTTTCTTGAATTAAAAAAAAGGAAGTGGTAGAGCCTAATTTTTTTTTATTGTACCTAATGTGTAATGTTGTACGGCTCTATCAAAGTCAAAATTATTTGCAAGTAACATCTACTTATTTTTTTATTAACGCCCAAAAAAAATTTTAGATGCAAGGTCTTCGTCTTAGGTAACTTTGATTTGCAATTTAAAAAAAAACTAAAATTGATAATGTTCTTAAAATTCTTTCAAAAAGTTCCTTAGTCTTTCCTCTTTCTAATGAAGTGCAATAATGCCATAAAAACATTCAATGAACTTTATTAATTTACCAGTTTTGTGCAAGGGACGCACTAGGCTCGTAACCGGCAACCGGCAAGCGATAAAAAAAATACTTTCGCTAAATACGAGTAGTAGGTAAGCAAGACGTGCAGATTGACGACTATCTTACGAACGCACGCGTAGCATCTGAAAGGCTACCGCGAAACGAAAACGAACTTTGTTCGCTATCTCCCTCTCTGTCGCTCGAATTTGCAAGGGTGACAGAGAGGGAGACACATCTGGGTTTGTAACCAAATGTCACGATGAATGCTGTCTGTATCCGGGCGGATAAATCTTTATGAATTTCTGTAAACATTATCCAGATTCCTGTTTGCAGGACAACCTTTTTTTTCTGAATCACGATTGGCCTGTTGGCACAACAGCTAGTAATTGAGACAACTCATTAAAAAAAACGCATGCCAAGAATTTTCACTCTTCTAATCTTAAAAAGTTTTTTGACTATTACCTACACTACAATAAGTCACACTGGCGCCCTCTAACGTGGTATTCATGGTCCGTTTCACTTTCGTAAATTAGTTGTGTGTTGTTGCTTTTATTTTATGTTGTAAAACGTTTTTTTTTTGGTTGCCTGTAACTAGCGCGTACCACAGTTTTATTTTTATAATGCAATAATGTTAATGTATTAAATTTTAATTTTATTATTTTACTGCTTGTGACTAATATCCTTGTGCATATTGGCATTGAAGTAGAGTAGTTTATGAATTTGTATTGATTTTAAATTATTATTCTTAGCTTTACGAACTCTTACTGTGATACATAACTAATTAACTGATTTTTTTTTTATGCTTGCTGGCTTGGTACGCGCTATTTGCACTTTTATGCTTGTTTTTTTTTTTGTGTATGTGTTGTTTTCTGTTCCTAGTCATTTTATCAACCATAACGTTCGATCCATCGCACCATTGTAACAGAACGGAGTAGCTTGTTGCGTTGTTCAACACTTTTCTCTTATTTTATTTTCTTACAATGGCTTTTCCAGTAAAATTTTTATCCTTGCAAAAGTCAGAGTTAGAGTACGAGGTTGAGATCAGAGGTTCCACTCCCGGTACTAACGTGTCGGATTTGCGTAGACAAATAGCAAAGCTCGGTCCCCAGTTCCCTTCGGAGGATATACTGGTTAGCCCTTTTCCAGTAGAAGTTGACCTTGCTGGCGTTAGTGACGTACTCACGAAGGTTAAGGCTAACCTTGAAACCAGCTCTGATAGTAATGTGTTACTTCGAACTCAGAATTTGCTCAATCACCTTCATCACAGGTTTAATCGTATTTCAATCGATGAGAAAACCATGAATTTGTTCGAATCGCGCGTTTCCGAGTACTTGTTACTGCGGGACAAGTGCGATTCCCTGAAGGATAAGGGAGTAAATATTTTAGCTCCCGGGCCAACTTCGGATATAGCAACGGCAACGGCTCTTCCAGTGAACGTCACTGTGCAGTGTGATCGCGGCGGCCTTAGTGATCTTGGCCGTATAAAATTTGATGGGAAATCTTGTGTCCGGGCGTTCGTGCAACGCATTACCGAGTTTCGCGAGGCAAGGGGTATTACCGGACCGAAACTGTTATCCTACGCTACGGAGATTTTTATAGGCGACGCACTTCATTGGTATAGGAGTATTAAGGATCAAGTGGCTGATTGGGATGCACTGGTTTCCTTATTAAAAAAGGACTTTGACCAGTCAGATTATGATTACCGTTTGCTCTCGGAGATACGATCAAGGACTCAAGGAGAGGCCGAAAATATCACGATATATTTATCGATTATGTCAGGGTTATTTTCACGCCTTTCAAAACCGTTGTCGCAGGAGGACAGGCTGGAAATACTCCTGCATAATATTAGGCCTTGTTATGCCAGTACCTTGGCTTCAGTAACAACAATAAACGATGTGGATACCTTGAGAACCCTTTGTCGAAATTTCGAAAATATTCAAGCACGTCTTGCTAAATTTAAAGAGCCTCCCAGACAGTCACAGGATACCTTGGCCCCAGAATTTGCTTATAACAGCAGCTCAAATATTAAATTCAGTTATAGCAAAAACAGTTACAATTTGAATCACAATAATAACAATCAACAATCCAAGTACACAGGCTATAATAATACTAACTATAATAATAGGTCTTATGCTACTAATTACACAAATAAAAATAAATACCAACCAAATTCAAATCAACCGCAACTCCATGCCATTCAAGGTAATAATGCCAAGAACTATTACTGTCCCAGGTGTCGTGTAAACACCCATAATTTGAGACAGTGTACTGCCAACAAAGACGAGATCCGTTGTTTTGTCTGTGGACTGCCCAATGTCAAAACACCAGATTGTCCTAAGTGTGGTAAAAATAGGCCATCGAGTTCAAAAAACTAGATGTGCAGAATTGTATCAATACTCAAAAGGCCAACTTTGATAAGGAGGATTGGGATAGATGGCTTCATTCTATAAATGTTTATTTCAGCACTTATACACTTGATACAATTCTGCAAACAAAGCCAATTGATGACTGTAGGCCTTATGCCACGGTTAAGGTTAATGGTTTAGAAGTAATGGGACTCCTAGATTCGGGATCGGCGGTGACAATTTTGGGAGGCAATGCATATAAGGTGTTCGTACGGGATGAGCTGCCATTACAAAAGGACCTCTGCATCTCTCTTACAGCGGCAGGAGGTCAAGCTCTTAAGAGTTTGGGGTACATTAATTTACCCATCACATTTGAAAATCAATTTCACATAATTAAGGCACATGTAGTTCCAGATGTGAACACCGATCTTATTTTAGGTATCGATTTCTGGCGTCAGTTTAAAATATTGCCAAAGCATTTGGATAGCATTACTCTTACTGGTAACGTTCCTCATATAGACAGCTTGATGACTGACGCGCTTTCACATGTCCATGGGTATGATAACCTCAGTTCCTCAGAAAAGTCGTTGGCGGATGATGTTATCGCACAGTTCGAGCAGATTTCCTCCGAGCAAAAGGGATTGGGCGTAACAACTCTTACGACTCATCGGATTGACACTGGTGACGCACTGCCAATCAGGCAACGCTACTACCGTATGTCGCCGGAGAAGCAACGCGTTTTAGTAGAACAAGTTGACGAGATGCTGGCATTAGACGTCATAGAGCCTTGCGAGAGTGAATGGTCGTCACCTGTGTTAATAGTTAATAAAAAGGATGGTTCGCCTAGATTTTGTCTTGACAGCCGCAAGTTGAATTCAGTTACGAAAAAGGACGCGTATAATTTACCTTACATTTCCGAAATACTGGACAACCTGCGTGATGCTCGTTACTTGTCTAGTATAGACTTGTCGAAGGCGTTTTGGCAGATACCTATAGCAGAAGAAGATCGAGATAAGACAGGTTTTTACGTGCCCTCGCGTGGTACGTATCGTTTCAAACGTACGGCGTTTGGTTTAACCAACGCGCCGGCAACCCAGCAGCGCCTGGTCGATATCTTATTTAGAGAATTCGACCTCAAGGTATTCGCTTACCTCGATGACATAATCATCGTTTCACAGGACTTTAATTCCCATGTATCTTTGCTGCTTCGGGTATTGGAGAAACTTAAGCAAGCTAATCTAACGATTAACCTAAAAAAGAGCGAATTTTTCCGTACTCAACTAAGGTACCTTGGCTATGTGGTTGACAGTGGTGGCTTACGGACTGACCCCGAGAAGGTGGAAGCTATCCTTAATTACCCGACTCCTTCTAGTCGGAAAGATATAAAACGCTTCCTGGGGACGGCAACGTGGTACCGTCGTTTTGTGCCTAATTTCAGCACCATAGCCGGGCCTCTTAATAGGTTAACTTCTAGCAAAAAGGGCGGACCTCCATTCAAGTGGACTCCAGAGGCCGACGCTGCTTTCCTGAAGTTGAAGGAATGTTTAGTCACAGCCCCAGTTCTTTCCTGTCCTGATTACAGTAAAAGCTTCGAGGTACATACCGATGCGAGTAATTACGGGGTTGGAGCAATGCTTACGCAGTCCATTGATGGCAAGGAGCACCCGATTGCTTACATGAGTAGGTCCTTAACACCGGCAGAAAAGAATTTTAGCATTACGGAGCGTGAGGCTCTTGCTGTGATCGTAGCCTTAGAGCATTGGAGGTGCTACTTGGAAAACGGCCAGCCCTTCACAGTGTTTACAGACCACAGTGCCCTGAAGTGGTTTTTGTCTATAAACAACCCCACAGGTAGATTGGCTCGTTGGGGAGTTCGTTTGTCTGCATTCAACTTCGAGCTGAAGCATCGTCGAGGGGTTGATAATGTTATTCCCGATGCCCTTTCAAGAGCAGTTCCTGTTCACGCCATTAGTACATCTAACTGGTATCTTAAGTCTTCCGACTCATGGTATAAGTCCATTTACAACTCTTGTTTAACACGCCCAGAAAATTACTTAAACTATTTAATTAAGAATAATTCCTTATACAGGTTGTGTAAGAATAAGCATGAACTGACCGATGAGTTTTCTTGGAAAGAGGTCGTACCAAAGGAGTTACGCGAAAGTATTATTCGTGAAAATCATTCGGAGCCGGTTGCTGGTCACTTAGGCATTTACAAGACCTATCGGCGATTAGCGTTACGATTCTATTGGCCCGGTATGCACCAAGACGTAGTCCGTTTTGTTAGTTCTTGTGAGAAATGTCTGTCCTATAAACCACAGAACCACCAAACTCTAGGAGAAATGGGCCGACCTAAACAGTGTTCTCGACCATTTCAAATGGTTTCTGTAGACCTTATGGGCCCTCTTCCCGTTACACGTAAACAAAACAGTTTCATATTAGTAATCACATGCTGTTTCTCAAAGTATTGCCTTATATTTCCAATTAGGAACGCTACTTCAGCTATTGTAACGAAGATTATGGAGGACTCACTATTTCTGGAACATGGGGTCCCACAGACAATTTTCCTTGACAATGGCAGTCAGTTCGTGAGTAATATGACACAGGGGCTCTTTAAGAGGTATAACGTGCCTAATGTATTCTTCACACCTAAGTATAGCCCACAGATTAATTCAGTTGAACGATACAATCGAACTATTATTACTTGTATATCCACATTTGTCGACGAAGACCATCGTTCTTGGGATCTTTTTATCCCAAAAGTACGTTTTGCCATTAACAATTCGGTTAACGAAGCAACGGGCTTTACTCCATCATTTTTAGTATATGGCAGGGAACTAGTTACCTGTGGGTCGCATTATCTCGATAATAATCTGGGTGATGAGGTCTCATTTCTTCCACGTGAGGTTTACGCAGAAAATTTAGGCTGTCTTGCAGAGATATTCAATACAGTTCAGGCAAGACTTTGGCATGCTCATTCAAAAAACGCCTCACATTATAACTTGCGTCGTAAGTCAAGCGAGTTCAATGTGGGCGATATCGTCATGAAACGTACTTACTTGCTAAGCAATAAAGACAAGTACTTTAGCAAAAAGTTGGCACCTAAATTTATAAAATGTAAAATTGTCGATAAAAAGTCACCTCTTGTCTATGTTCTTGAAAATATGGCAGGTAACAATATAGGAACATGGCACATCAAAGATTTGAAATTGGTTGGATTAAATAAATAGCTAAGCATATGTGCATGAATTACTTAGTATACAATTTTTATAAGTTCATGAAAAGTTACATTACACCGTCACTAAAAACCATCTTAAAAAATAAGTATTTGTATTGGTTATCAATTGTTTTATTGTTGGTGACCTTCGTAGTACTAGGCCGCGTCAGTATTCAAAAAAAGGAATACTGTAGCTCATTTGTATGAATGAATTGTATAACAGGGAATTTTAAATGTAGTATAAAAGAGAAGCTTGTAATTGGAGTATAAATACGTTACATGTTATTTTTTCGGATTTTATTCTGTAAGGAATAAAACCCTTGGTGACGCGCGGGGTAATGTAACGTAATAGTTACATGTTATTAATTATTTAATGAAATGTTATTTTAAAGCTATATATTTACAATTATTTTAATTAATTTATTATTCATTTTTACAATTTATTTAACATTATTATTTAATTATTTACTCAAAGTCATAAATCAGTAACATATTTCTAAATTATTTCAATTTTACACTTTAAACAATTATATTTTATTATTTACCTTATTAGAAATAAAATCGAATCATAAATCTATTGTTTGATTCAATTGATTCGTTATTTCATTCACTATCTGATATAAAATATACAAAAAAGGGTTTTTAAATCACTTAATTATAATAAACTAATTAATTAAAGATATACTAACTAATAATATAACTATTTAAAGCAACAAATAAAAGTCGAAAATTTCCATACAAAATAAATATTAAATCTCAAGTGACCGCCGGCATTCTACGCGATAATTCTAACGGTCTCCTTATGTACAGCGGGCATAATGGTAAATGAGGCGGCGCTGTGTATGTGTGAGTGCGCCCGCGTGATTCACTGCTAGGAGACTCGAGACGGCGGACGCTGCCAGTGCGTTCGCATACCTATTTAAATCGCGTCTTCATGCGCCTGGATTTTACAGTCTGCACTATCTTATAAGTGATTTAAGTAAAGTTTTCTCCCTTCGCGGCAGTGGAACCTCACATTCATTACGATCCAAGTTTGTGTTTACATGTAGTTCGAGCACCCCGTTACGGGTAAGTGAAGTGTTGAACAAAACAATCATTCAGTGTTAGCTTTAAGCAATCTCATTAGTTAGTCATACATCAAATTGCCTTGCAATAAATATTACCGTAGTGTACCTTTCTGCGCTTAGTAACAGTTAGCTTCTTGCCAAATCATGCTTTACGCTCTCGTGTTTTAATTTTCTATCAAACCTGTACCTCCGTTCTGATCGTGAGCACTCACCAACTAAAATCGGTATCTTCCCTGCTTACGCTAAACCAGGGTGCTCACCGTCGACGGCATAATCGGCAATAAATAGCACATTGTAATGCGAGCCGTTTATTCACAGGGTGCTACGTTTATACTACGTTTTTTTTGATAAAAAAAACACCGGCCCCTTCGGCGCGCGCCTTTCCCCCTCACGGCTGGACAAATTACGAGGACCCTCATCGCTCGCCGTCGTCAGAGTGGGAGCCTATCTGTTCGCCACCAGCCAGTGCATCATCAGCGCCAATAGCGCCAGGGGAGTACCGCACCGCGATAGTGAAACGGACGGGCCATCCACGACCATCATATTTTTTAAGATAAATTTAATTGTGCTGACGAAGTTTTAATCATTTAATCTCCACCGTCTGAGCTACCGTCACACTGGCTTACTTACTAACATGACTTAATTATTAACATAAAAACCTGCTTATCAAATTTCATTGCCTGGTTGGCATCGTTTATCGTTTATTTGACGAAAGAGAGAGACAGCTGATGCATTTCTAAGCACGTGTCACGTGTAACCACAAAATGTGTAAATGTGCAAAAAATATTGTACGCCGATTAAGAGCCTAGTTCGTCCCTTACACAAAATTGGCAAATTAATAAAGTTCCTTAAAGGGTTTTTGGCATTATTGCACATAATTAGAAAGAGGATAGACTAGAGAACTTTTTTAAAGCGTAAAACTCTTTAAAAAAGTTAAGAGAACATTATCATTTTTAATTTTTTTTTTTATTGCAAATCAAAGTTACCCAAGACGAAATTCTTGCATCTTAATTTTTTTTGACGGTTAATAAAAAAATAAGTAGACGTTACTTGCAAATAATTTTGACTTAGATAGAGCCGTACCACATTACACATTACAATAAAATAGGAAATTAGGCTCTACCACTTCTTTTTGTTTTTTATTCAAGTTGAAACGCGTAAGCATATAGAAAATTTCTAAATTATTTTAAAAGAATACAAAAAAAATACCAGTGGATTTTTTTGGAACCGGAAAAGATAGCTAATGACGCAACCTACCTGCCGTTTTAATTTGGCAAACGATGGAGCAAACACCCTGTATATTTTGATCATCATGTGGTGAGGGCTAGACGTTACTATTTTCATGCTGGAGCTAAACTACCCTTGTTTAAATTTATCAAGATTTCTATCATTTCTTCGGATGTCTATTTTAGGAGTGTAAATTCAAAGTATTTTTTTACGAATTTACTGGATTCAAGAATGTATATACATATATAGAAGTTAACGTGGGCATTTTAAATTTAACAAAGTAACCTAGAATTCTGACGCACTTCCAGAAACTGGTATGGTCCAAAAGTGCGTTCAGAGGTACGAGTAGTTTCAAGTTCGCGGCGTCTAAGTGCTGGAATGATATCCCTCCTCCTATCCAAGGGGCGCTTAGCAGATACACCTTTAAGCGTATACTTAAAGGCTATTTGTTGACGCTCTAGAAATCAAAATCCTAATCCCTAGCACTGTGACAGCAATAAATATGCCAATTGCTCATTTTTTATCTAAGTAGTTTTTGTTTTTAATGTGTAGGTACTGTAAATATAAATATTTTTATTGAAGCTGCATCTAAGTAGGTAGTGTGTACATGTATTATCTCACTTTGTATTTATGTTTATTTCTCTTTCGCCTATCCCAATACTGTAGGTAGTTTATTTATTACATTTGTATGACGTTTCCGTGAGTCACCGACGGTGCTGGCTGAAAATCAGCGCTGCAGGTGTCTGACGCCTCAGCATAATGCTGAGCCAGTGTCCAGTTCACTGCCGCAGAGAGATACACTTGTTTCATGTTTTGTCTGTTCTTTGTTTATTTTATTGTTTACTACGTGTGTCCTGTGTGTTTGTGAATAAATGTATCTTTCTTTCTTTCTTTCTTTCACTTATTTTGAAGTATGAAAATTTTATTTACTTCGGATTATTGCCCCCACAGTACTAGACCATAAGACATTCCTGAATAGGCGAAAGCGTAATATGCTGTGAGAGCTGTCTCAAAGTCTGTCACTCTTTTGAGATGCTGGAGCGCGTATATGAAAGAAGA